>OX344794.1:325511-925511 GCA_947034925.1 Eudemis profundana | reverse complement strand
TCGAAACAATATTCGACAAAATAACACAAATGGCTTAGCACTACTGTGGCAGATTTATGACTTCACGAACACTTTAAAACACTTGGTATAATAATTAACTTATCGACCTTACAGCCGTAGACACAAGGTTCATTTTCGAATTAAGTAAGAGATGGCTTCGGTACAAATGTTGCGAAGTGTCATATTTGCTTGTGTTTGCATATAAAATGTTGAAGACAGTAGTCCTTATTACCTGAAATACGGTGAGACGTCAAACGTCAAAATAGACGCCATTTTATTCTTTCCGTTAGGATCTAAATGAATGTCTTCGAATCGATTTTATTCACCAGTTAATAAAGACTTATTCTTTGATACTCAATTGATGCATTTATACGTAATGACTGAACGCAAAGTCTCTAAAGTGAAAGTTCAAGAGTGTAGCGTCTATAAATCGTGTTTGACGTGCATCGGAGCCAAACACCCTTACTTAACTGATCATTAAAAAAAAGAAAAAGAGGTGTATTTGGTCACACTCACCCCGCTTTCCCTTTTTTTTGTTAACTCCAACAATTCTTACAAGCCTTGCTAGAGTCTGTGCGGAAAGAGAATAGGCGTGGCGAAAAACGGAACTAATCTATCCAGTATGGCCTTAGATCCGTTGAGGTCTGTGGTGTGTCGACTGACAAGTGTCATTTGCGACAACCAAAAAAATCAATTATTCTGTTTAGGTATTTGTGTGTTCGGTGTTATTAGATTTTTGTGCTGGCCTTTGGATTGAAGCAAAAAGTAGAAAGAATTACATGAATTCTAGAGCTTCACCCTTGATGTCAAAATAAATACATCAAAATGAGTTCGTGCGCGGAGACTAAAATTTGTGAGATGGCTATGAATGCTATGATCCTTAAATATTTTCAGACGATCGATAAGCATAATATTGCTAAAATTAAGAGGTGTTAAAGCATTGATGTAAGTACTCGTCATTAGCATAAAGTTTGCGATAACTGTATACTTAAAAACCTATCAAACTTCTCTTATATTTATTTTCACAATATTTGTTTACATTTTGTTTTGTTATAATTGACAGCTGACAGCCGACAGTCGACACAGACCTCGCATAGACAATTGTTTGATTTTTAGTGTCAACTTAGGCACTAATTTTGTCAGCAAGGCGTCCCTTTTTAATCTAGAATTTAACACAATATTTTAGAAAAATTACAGGGAATAAAAATGCAGTAGCGACATTTTCTGGACCTTAACGACAAGGCCTATCGAAAAAATATATAAACTAGACATCTTTGAAATACTTGACCTACCCAATTGAGATCGTAGAAGAGCCGATTAAAATGATTTTTCATTAAATCGTTTTTTTTTTCATGAATCCCCAATACTGATACCGAAACCGTATTTCCGGTATTGCATGCCCTAGTTAGTGTTCACAACGTTCACGGGTGTGGGCTCACCCATGTGTTGCCATTTGAATACCTATTTATTTATCCTTTTCGTATTACAACTGGGTCGATTAACTTTTTCTTGTGCCTCGTTGCCATGGTTACGTCCCCTGGACGACTCTTTAGAAACATGATTTTCTATCAATTTTCCACAGTTAAAATTGATCAAACGTACATTTTTGTCTTAGTTATAAGTAGGGAACGTGCACGAACTATAGGTGGCAGCACTAAACGACAAAAGAGACACGGGCGGACAATAAAATAAACTATCGCCTCTGTCAAATCAAGCTGTCAATGTCAATGATAATATGTAAGTGTCAATGTCAAATATAGTAAGTCGGAGCTACACTGACGTTAATCGTCCTTCAACGCGATTAATTAACGTTATTAACGGCGTTTTCGTCAATGTGGCCCCGGCATGAGAGGTTATATGATTTAGATTGGCGGCACCAGTTGGCAGCACCTTCGTCAGGCACGTTCCCTATAAGCCCATTATATTATGGACTATCTCCTATGCACATTAGTAGCATATATCTACTATGATAGTTTTTTAAAGAAACTCTGGCACTGTTGTCTCTTGGACAACGGGAAAGAATAACAAACAAGAAAAAGTTGATTGACACAACTCTACTTTAGGTATACTGGGCCTAGTCTGATATTTTTTTTTTATGACTTGACTCGACTGTAGGCCCTTTAATAGGGTCTGCAACAGCTTAATCGAGTTTAGTGGGGGGCTGGGCCACCGGGCACTAAGATAGTGTTACTTTATAGAAAACCTAACCTGAAGTGAATGTATAGTGTGAGTGTAATTTAGCCTAACTGTAGTGAAATGTGGTGTATGGGTGAGTTGTTTAGTGTGTCCTAAATGAGCTAATGCTATGTCTCGGGGGGGCGCCCCCGTCGTCGAGAGCAGCGCTGTATTAAAGTCGGGTCGTTGAGTAGTGTCATAGGGTCAAAGTCGGGAGTCTGATATTCTTACCAACGGTGGCTTATATACCCGTCTTAATGCATACGGACAACATATATTAGTAATAACATTTACGTATAGGTAACAAATAGACATCCATTTCGTAGGTGGTGCCATCACTGTAAGCACATTCTGTTCTTGAAATTTGATTAACTGATAAAGATTTTAGTGGTATTGATGTGACTGACAATGAAAACCCCAAAAAATGACACAGACCAGCTGCAGCATCAGAAACTCTGAAAACTTCATATAAAAGAAACGAACAGCGATATGATTAACTTCTAAGTTGACTGATTCCAAAACAGGTATGGTGAAAAAGCAAAATGTACGACCTTTTTCGCTCAAAGGGAAAATTAGGCTTGTGATGCCCACAGTAAATATGCGAACACTTTTATACTACAAAATCTATGCGACATAGGTAGTTTCACGAGAGTTGAGGCCACGCACACAACAACACTGTCATGTAATGACAGCGGGATTTTGAAATTACTGTTCTTTTTTCGTACCGATAGCAGGTTCAACAGAGAATTGCAAGATAGACCAAAAAGTTTGTTTAAACTATAGTCTTGTGTTTATTTACTCACTCATTCTTTTTTTTGCAATGAGTACTTCATGTAGCTGTGTGTGTAACCATTCACCTCGACTCTCGTGAAACTACCTATACCACACCAATAGATCGATCGTCGATCGATCATACAAAACTCCTCGATTAGATAGATTTGTATGTCAATAGATGATCCGCAATACATGGTTTGTCTGTACCTTCTGAAGTAACGTAAATGTGACAATAATTAGCTTACAGTATTGGCACCGACGGCCACGGTACAAGTTTTTCTATTGTGTTGTTTCTTGTTCTTAATTAATGGAGCACAAAAAAGATTTACACATCAATTTTGAATGGACTTAGTTTTCTACGAAACTCAAGAGTAGTCCATTCAATACCGGTATTTAAATAGCTAATACCGGAATTCCGGTAAAATACCGGTATTGAAAGCGCTACTCAAGAGGCAAATTGAATGGGATAGCACGACTGGAAAAGTAAAAGTGGGTACATTACCCATACATTTTACCTCTTGGCGTAAAAACAATGAATCTTTGAACTACACATTGATTTTCTTATTTAATTAAAACCTAATACTTATCTTATCACAAAAAAAGTTAAGAATATGTGACATTTTCAGGCAAAAAGTACCAATTTGCCGCGTGTCAGTAAGGATTTTTTAATTGAATTTTCATAGCTGTTGTCTATATCTAGGACCCTAATCACTAGCTAAGAGGTATTTTTTTGCTTGTACGACACGTATTTAAACACATTGGAATCTATCTATTATAATTAATCCAGTCAAAATTAAAGTTTTACCTTTAAAGTTTTTTTTATATACAATACGTAGGTAATTATCATTTTTGTTGAGTGGATATATAATAATCGAAATTGAAACTGACTTCATTCTGAATCAAAATTATTTATTCACTCATCAAAAACCAGAAAAGTCTAGTAATCAATGCCTAACACTTTCAGTGTATAGGCTGTTACTGACACAGCGAGCTATAATACAATAAATTGTACCATTGTTAGAATAAGGTATGTTTGTTCACGACAGGTCTGTCATTTTTCTACCAAGAGTATACTCAGATAAGTAATCAGTAGTTAAGCTAAGTACATTTATAAAATCTAGGTACATAACTTATTTTTCATCACACTTGCTCGAAAATGGTGTCATTACACGTAAGTTCTGCGGGCTGTAAATGTCCTATTACGCCCTAGGGCGTAATGGTTTTTTTTTTTAATTTGAAACCCTGGTTCTGTTTTACTCCTATTTGTCATGTTCAAAGGAAACGCCAACTTACTTTTTTAACTTTTATTAAGTTTTATAATGGGCCGCGAAGTCGTTTAGGAGCTAGACCAGTCGCCGCGCCGCACTATGATTGCCCCATATGTCACTTTCTGTTTTAATATTTTTTTGTCATACTGGGTGGATTAGTAAGGTTATTTTATTGAGATTTCCTCACAAGTGTGATGAAAAACATTGTGTGTGCCACGGGCGGTAAAGGAATTACAAACTCGTGTTATTAAAGCCCTCGGCTTCACCTCGGGCTTATAGTAAACACTCGTTTGTAATTCCTTTCTTATCGCCCTAGACACACAATGTACTATTGGGGTAACATTGGAGAGTTTTCCACAAGTTTGGAAACCCCCCATCCATCTTAATCTTCAAGGTTGGCAACGCTTATGGAATCTTGAGATTGCATATGTCCATGAGCCCCAGAGTTCATTTACCATCAGATGCCTAAGGGCTCGTTTACCTCTGGGTCATAAAATAGCTCAACTGTTTTCCGTATTGAAAACCGCTATTTTTGTATAGACAAAACCAGGATCAGGAAATCACAGTATTTGCCGTATTAAAAATATCCTCCGTATTTATTGTATGAATAATATACATTTCGATTGCACGTCTCAATGACATGGAATGTTGAGTAGTTTAGTAGTAAATAGAACCACCCGGTTTTTCCCTCAACCAGTCGGTCTTACCCCAACAAACCTTACACTATTACAGACGAGTAGTAATTTAAGCATCTAAGCTTTTGGACACTTTTAAAGGGCGGGTGGGGCCCGATTTGTTCTTTTTGGGCTTGGGATCGAAGGTTTCGTTGGCGCTGGTGGTGGGAGGCGTGGTGCTGAAAGAGCTCTTCGAACTAGGGGCTGACGTGCCCGGGGAGACCCCGCTGTCAGTCGATACGGAGGCCGGGCTCGTGCTGTCGCTCACTGCGCTGCTAACGGCCAGCTCTTGCCCACCCACAGACACGATCTGACCCACGGGCTTGCCCTTCACCACGCTAAGGCTCTGCACGGTCCTTTCCTCTTTCTTATGGTAGCGGGTGAGCGTGCCAGCCGAGCCCGCTGAACCAGCGCGGAACATCGGCACGAACTGCGACTGCGGGTAGTACTGCATCTCCGCGGGGATCTGGCCCTCGGCCCAGGGCGTCGTCATGACCGGAGGGAGCGGCGACCACGCCGCGTGCCCGTGCGCGACCTCGGCGACTCCCCGGCCAGGCGCGCTCTGCGGCCGGAACCCTGGGTGCCCGTACTGCGCGGCCAGCTCCTCGCCCTCGAACATGCGACGGGCGTCGTCCGGGCACGCGTACGTGCCCTGCAGGTAGGACGTAAAGAGGTGCTGCTGCGCCTGCTTCATAGCCACGTATTGCTGCAGGTGCATCACCGTCTGTTGCCGCTGTTGCACGATGTCTGGCGGCGGGCCGGCGGCCGCGCTGTTGCCGTGAATGTAGTATATCTGCGGCTCGTGCGAGGCGCTCACGTGGCTGCTCGGCCTGCTGACAGCGCCCTCCGGGTCTTGGTATTCCTGGGGCGGGGCGATGTACTTAGTAGGCGAGCCCGACGCTTGCGAGCGAGCCGGACTGTGACATTGGAATGTAGGGTTGTAGGTGATCTGCGAGTCTTTGCTGCCGGCGGCGACGGGTTCGTCTTTCCGCTCGGTTTTGGGCATGGGGGCGACCTTGGGGTGGCCGCGGCGGTTGGAGCCGGCGCTCTGGGTGCGCTGCAGTGGGGCCTGGGTGGGGTCCCAGTCGGCGCAGAGGCGAGGGTCGTAGGTTTGCACGGCGTGGGAGCGGCGGGTTGGCGCGTCCTGGTGGCACCGGCTGGTGCCAGGCGCGCACTGGCGCTCGGAGACCCTAGAGACGGAGCGCGTGAGGCGGCGCGCGGGCAGGGCCGGGCTAGCCTGCGCTCGCGTATGTGTGGACGGGCAGTGCGCGCGCCAGTGCTCTATGAGCCTGCGCCGCCGCTCTTCTTCTTCCCGTAGCGCTTCTTCGCTCATCGGATCGTAGTCCTTGCCCTGAGTAAGAGATGCACATTTGTGACAAGTTCTAGCTAGAAATTGATACTTGAACATGACGTTACTATAATTAATGATTTACCGTTCGTTAATTTTATTAAAAAGCATTTAACACAGTAGACAAGTTTACCTGCGCGATTTTCTCATCAAGCATCTTGAAGAAGTCCTGCTGGCTGATCGATACCTCGCTGTAACAAATAAGGTTGCGTTACATTGCTGAATATGGTATTTTCCAATAATCAAAATAAATTAATTACCGCCAACCAACAAAATATTATGTTTCCATAACTGGTCGGAAAAAACACAAGACCTGGAATAGTGAAGTTACAAGACCTGGGTGAGTAAACTTATAAGACCGGAATGGGTAAAGTTACATGACCTGTGATAGTGAAGTTACAAGAGGTGGGTAGATAAAGGGTGATTTCGGAAGAACAACATTCTCCTGGCCACAAATATTCAAAAGATTCCGCCTCATCAATATGTCATTTTTGGTTTATTTGTAGAGCTTGACAGGAACATACAGGGTGGAATAAATTTATGGGCCCTAGAGGGAAACACCCTCCAATCCTTAAGTTAGCTCATTTTACTTAAACGAAGCACTGTTTAATTTTTAAAAAGCAATAAACCTGCAATCAATGATTTTATAAAATTCAATTGTCTTTTGTATGAGAATTGATGATAAAATAAAGTTAATGAGAGATTTCATTATATTTGTTATTTCTAAAACCAAATGCTTATTACAGAGGTCGTATCCTAAAAAATAATGCTATGGAGTAGTGGAATAAAATAGCGAGAGTAGGTACCTATATCTTCTTTAATTTTTAGCTGGTTTGATTCCCGGTGAAACGAGCGATTTTAAGAAAATTTTAGAATGCGGTTTTGTTTTTCTTTTTTTATATAAAAGAATGTCTACTTCAAATAAAATGACCTAACTTAAGGAATTAGGCTTATGATGCTACGCTTGGTCACGCGATAAATAAATGATAAAGCATCCGTCACGTTCTGACAAATAGTGTGTGAGAGTGACGGATGCTTTATCATTTATTTATCGCGCGAGAAAGCGTAGCATAATAAGCCCACAGGGCCCATAACATTTTTCCACACTGTATAATAACCAAAATTGCCATTCTAAAGAGACGGGAACTTCTGAATATTCGCCAATACGTGTGCATAAGGGGATGATAAAATTTATCAAGAATGACCGTAAACTTACAAGGCGGGCTGGTGGTCAGCGATGGGCAGCACGTGTTGCTGGACGTAGTGCTGCGGGTCCGGATCCTCGGGCTCGGGTTCTTCTGCAGCGGGCTCGGGGCTCCCCTCTTCCTCATCGGACTCCTCATTTTCCACCGCACCGACTGGAACAAAGCGGCAATTAAAAAATGAAATGAAATTGCTTGAGACATGGTTAACCGTAGGTGGAGCAATTTTGTTCGGATCAGCACATGTCGCCACATATAACACATATTCTGGATCCACTGAGCATCCCACTTTGTCGAGTAGGATCGGATAGTGTACCGTCGGCGTGCAGAATAGGGTTGCCAGATTGAATTACCCTATTATCGGGAGCAGGAAACAATATGTCGGGATTTTGAGACTTTGGTCGGGAGATGCCGACGACCGACCGACGCGCGAGCTTTTTTTTTAGCCTGAAAGAGCAGAAATTTTCGCTGGCCAGTCCACCTTGAGTGGATCGGACTAAGTTTTAAAACGAAGTCGTTTGTCGGGAGATTTTCTTCTTTATCGGGAGTCCGGAGAACATACAAAAAATCGGGAGAATCCCGCCAATTCCCGACCATCTGGCAACCCTAATGCAGAACCGGGAAATTTTAGTATGAGAGAACCGGGAATTCCCGGTACTGTCATACTAACATTTCCCGGTTCTTCACGCCCTATGTGCCGTCGACTGGCTTATGATGCTAGCTTTGTGGGTTGATAAATAAATGATAAATAGTGTCCGACCGAAACAAGTTTTTACAGCCGAAACCGCAACCGAATTTCCAAACGGCTTAAGGCGCGGTAGGACCTGGCTCGCATTTCACATACAAACTAGGGTCGGGCGGAATGCAGATTATTGCAAATTATCTTCGAATTCTAACATAAAAGTATACGTTATCAACCCAAACATGAGAGGATGCCCTGCATGACTGTGAAATCATGATTGTCAGGTATTAATTTTGTCAGAAAAGGTAACTGGTGATGAACAAAATGAAAAAAATACTTTATTTTATAGTGTTTTCGCGCTACTTTTCTATCGAGCGAAGTGTTCGCTATCGTGTTCTAAGTGAGAGGAAGCCCTAGATACAGTTCTGAATATTATTATATATGTTTTACAGTGATTTAAGAGTCAAATAAGTGCTCTAAAAATGATTTGGAAACTAGGCTTCCGTGCCCGATTCTGGTCTCACCTCGCCTTAAGGCGATTCTGGCCTTAAGGCGAGGTGAGATAATATTCAGAACTGTATCTAGGGCTTCCTCTCACTTAGAATACGATAGCGAACACTTCGCTCGATAGAAAAGTAGCGCGAAAACACTATAAAATAAAGTATTTTTTTCATTTTTTTTCATTTTGTTCATATCACCAGTTACCTTTTCTGACAAAATTAATACCGGACAATCATGATTTCACAGTCATGCAGGGCATCCTCTCATGTTTGGGTTGATAACGTATACTTTTATGTTAGAAATCGAAGATAATCTGCAATAATCTGCATTCCGCCCGACCCTAGTTTGTATGTGAAATGCGAGCCAGGTCCTACCGCGCCGCGCCATTTCATATGACAACACCTGCTGTCAAATCGACAGTCGGTCTCATAACCCATAGCCTCATTGGAGTGGATTGAGCGTCTTGTCTAAGTGAAAGTTAATTTGATTTGGATAATCTATTTGTTGGAACTTTGTAATTTTAAGTGATAGAATCACGTCTTTGTATGTGCTAATGCACGAAGTGTTGGAATCGTGACGAATTGTTCCGCATGTGCGACGTCTGCAGAGTGGAGCCGGCCAGCTTGAAACCGGAATGTGACCCTTAACTTTGATATTTCGACGGACTATAGACCCCGACTCTGAGTGTGATGATGCAGAGAATAATCCAGCGAGTCGGTAAGTGAGTATTGATTTCTATTGAACCTGTCCTTTAAGTTTTAGACGTAAGTTTTAAGAGCTCCTGTACCGGGATGCTAACCCAGCGTTCGGCAAAAGCTGCAGAATTCTGAACAATAGGAGCTCTAAATAAATAACTAAATATTTTTACTAAAAAAAACCCGACCGCGGTGCACTTTAAAAGTGGATAAAATCCGCCATTTTATTTATTTTAACGAACTTCATACCCAGTGACACTCGCGCCATCAAGACGAAGCTAATGTAATGAATGATGTATCATTTATTAAAATCGGCTGTGCCGTTGAGTAGTTACGAGGGGACATAGGAACGGACATACATACATACAGGTCAAACACATAACCCTCCTTTGGGCTTCGCCGCAGTCGGGTAAAAATCGAATAATACGTGAGTGTTGCCAGGGCCATTGAGTCATAAGTAACGTTTTGTTTCTCGAAAAGTAACATTTTTGCTAGGAATGTAACATTCTGGTGAAAAAAAATTTTTTTCAGCTTTCACTGTTGTCAAGATTGAGGGTAATAAGGTAAGAACAAAGACTTCTACATTCTGCTGAGCTGTGGAGCGCGGGAAGAGCCACACGTTTAAATTCTATCTCCTGTACGTCTAGCATAACTGGCCGCGACTTCGTTTCTCGCGCAACAGAGCATCACCTGTCACCTTGAATGATATTGTGTGGAAAGAGATGGGTAGCATTTGTCGCGCGACAGAGTCGCGTGTCACAGTTGTGCTAGAGGTACAGGGAGGAATTCGATCCACAGCTCCGCGACAAGTAACGTCAAACTTGACGACTCTTAACTCACTTGACATTGGCAAAGTGCCTTGCAGCAAAAGCCACAAAACAGAAAAAAATATAAACCTGAAATTTGCTTTTTGCTAACAGGATTTCTTTTTCATAGTATTTGTACATATTTTGAGTCACACAAATACTTCAAATTGAAAAAAAATATAGTTGAATTAATATTGAATTATCTTGGCTTTTGAGAACAGGTTTTGTTTTTTCATTTTACTTACATATTTTGATAGACACATTCACAATCAAAGCACATGGGAAATAGTTGCTATTAATATATTATTTTTAAACATTTGGTGATCTTATAAATTTCTCACTATATATGTAAATGAGTTCTATCATGACTAAAAACCACAAAATTTGTATTGAAAATCTTTGTCGCAGAAGCAAGTAGCTTGATTCATAATTAAAAAAAACTGTTTTATATTAATTAGTATAAATATTACAAGTTCATAAAAGTTTAGGACAGTCAGTATAATTCATGGAGTTAGAATGATTTAGGTATAAGAAGTTGAGATGCTTATTAATGCATACCTACGAGCCTTCCGTTTGCCTACATAAGCTACATAATATATGAGAAGGATTCTAATGTTATATTAATTTTACAAGGAAAATTTTACAGGATTTTTTTAAACTATAGGTATGTCATAGTCTTTTAATATCACTCGTTCTCTGTGTCTTTGGAATACAATAAAAATGAATTGCAAGTATAGCAAACAATACTTACGCTGATTGTTATACAAACAATTTTCTAAAAGCCTCTTAACGTCGCTATCGCTTTTTAAACTGAAAGAACGGTTTTACTTTTATAAGTTCATATATAATTCTGATCAAATTCTGATGAAAAAAAATCACTATCTATTAATTTATTGAGTTAAGTTTACTTACCAATTATTAAACGTTGTCTTCAAGTTTCATAAATTTAAATTTTCAATATTTACACAACACTGTCTACACTTGGTCTAATCAAGTCACAGTAAGTAAACAATAACAAATATGGCCATTATGGCGAAGCGAATGCGGCCGAAATTTTGCGAAATTGAAAGTTCGTAAGCTGACATTCCGCTTACTGAAACATAAGTTAACATAAGAACGAGAAGAACGGCGAAACACGAACTACGAATTTCGAGCAGATATGACTATACTTAGTACTCGTAGTAGTGAAAATTTTTTTGGGTGCGTTCGGAAATTAAGAAATATTTTTTTTTGTGTACAAAACGTAATTATTAAGAAAAAAGTTAGGACCTAGAAAAGTAACGAAATTTGCTTAAGAATCAAAAATTACTAACATGTAACGTGAGAGGGTCAAAAGTAACGCAAAATGTTACAAATGTTACTAAACGGCAACACGTGGATGTTATGTTTAACCAAGGACCATTAAAACATGAGGACTGTCATTCTCCATACAAAAAGCTGTTCCCCGATATTTACAACGCCATCTATGTATAAGCTTGGTGTAAGAATTATAGTACCTATTTACAATTATTCAACTTTTCAAGCGTGACACAGTATTTAAAAATTAGAATTTATTTATTATTAGCTGTTTACGAACTAATTGTTACTGCACTATGTTTCTTTGTTCAATTATAATATCGTTAAATGTTTAGTTTTTTAGTGCCATCTAGTTTTTGCCTGGATATCCCCTTGCGGTCGGGGTACGATCCGAAGTATGGAGAATGACGGTCCTCTTGTTTTAATGGTCCTTGGTTTAACGTACGGTGCTAACTATACGTTTATTTCAACTGAAATTCAGTCAGTTCAGTCTCACCCCAATATTTGCTTCAGCGAAACCGTTTGATGTGGAAAAGTAAACTCATATGAGAATATATTAGATTATACTAAACTCAGGCAAGTAATGGCTTTTACTCACGGACGTAATTTACACATTATAATAGCAGTAATTTTTCTTTCTACAAAAGGTACATCGCGCGCTCGAATGTGTGCGCGCCGTGTAAAAACGCACTTAAAATTTGAAGAATGCATAAAAATTCTCCAGTATGGATCGCATTCACACAGTGCAATCGTGCGAATTTATGTTTTCCATCACTAAATTACACTTTTGGCGTCAAACGTCAACCAAAAAACGTTACGCGTGGTTCCCATACAAATCCACGAAGTATTTGCTTCTATCTCGATTTAATGGTGTGCCTGACTTTTCTTTTCTTTTTTTTTTGGAATTTCATACATTCTTTATTTAATCATAAAAATAAAACTGCTTGTATTCGTAGTTGGCATTGTCGTTCGTGTGTAAGAGTTCTAAAACATATATGTAAGGGCGCCTGATTTAAATGGTACTGTAAGGTTTGTCCCTAGTCATTTACGTTGACTCCATTAATAATCAGAAAGTTGTTGGAATTAATGAATAAGAAAACGCGATACGTGTTCAAGGTCGAAGTGCAGACAGTGTGATCCGTTATTATTAATCGTATGGCATATCACACGTCGAATACAGGTTATGAATTCAGTTTGAGATTCATTAGCCATTTGATGGCGTCGTCGTTGAGATTGATCAGGTCTACGGCGGGCCCCCTGTGTAACGCGTTAGAGGACAGTCCTCAATAATGTGCGGTATGGTTTGCACTTCGGCACCGCAGTCGCAAGCAGGAGAAGCGACCCACCCGTGTATACACCAAACTCGTCTAGGTAGATCGGGCCCGCTAATTTTGTCTCCGGGGGCTATCTCTGATCCCAGCTTGCCTCTTGATCCGTGCTGGAGCATTACGCATTCTTAAGGCGAGGTAAGACGAGAATCGGGCGCGGAAGCCTAGTTTCCAAATCATTTTTAGAGCACTTATTTGACTCGTAGGTCACTGTAAAACATATATAATAATATTCAGAACTGTATCTAGGGCTTCCTCTCACTTAGAACACGATAGCGAACACTTCGCTCGATAGAAAAGTAGCGCGAAAACACTATAAAATAAAGTATTTTTTTCATTTTGTTCATTACCAGTTACCTTTCCTGACAAAATTAATACCTGACAATCATGATTTCACAGTCATGCAGGGCATCCTCTCATGTTTGGGTTGATAACGTATACTTTTATGTTAGAAATCGAAGATAATCTGCAATAATCTGCATTCCGGCCGACCCTAGTTGTATGTGAAATGCGAGTCAGGTCCTACCAGGCCTTAAAGCTTTGCTTGTAGTGCGCTCGTTCACGGCGCGCACACATACATAAAAGCGCGCGATGTACCTTTTGTAGGGAGAAAAAAATCTATTATACTGTGCGTGTAGTTGCGTGTAAAGATAAAGATTACGTGTGGAAATAAATAAATCGTATTGTAATTTCCAGGAATTCCGGTGCACTGAACGCGCGTACAAATGTCGGGACTCCGGCGCAAGCGGTGACCTGACGGCGTTTTGTATTTTGGTCAATTGTAGAAAAAATGTAGGTACCTTTTACTTTTTAGGGTTCCGTACCAAAATGGTAAAAAAGGAACCCTTATGGTGCGACTCTGTCTGTCTGTCTGTCTGTCCGTCTGTCACAGCAAGATATCTCAGGATCTACTGATGCTATCGACTTGAAATTTGGAATAGTGTTAAAAACCGCTAATCCGAGCCTATATGGGTCAGAAAATAAATCTTATACCTTTTTTACTTTTTTTTAAAAGGGACCGAAAAGGGATGTCGAAAATCAAAAGTTAAACTAATATATCGAGTGGGATATCAAATAAAAGGGCTTAATATGTAGATTCCAATACCGTTTTTATTTTTGTCTTAGACAAGTAGTTTTTGATTTACGACAAAAAATGTTTAAAAAAATACCATTCCCCCCATTATCTCCGAAGTTACTGAGCAGAAAAATCTGTAATAATTACCGATTATTCATATTATCCTAAATATTACAGGAAAAAAAACGCTGCAAGTTTGGTTTTCCTAACTTGCAGCGTTTTTTAGAAATTCGCAAAAATCGTAAGACAACCTTATTTGCTCCTACTAAACGAACCGCGGAATATGTCGATGTATGGGGACAGCAGTTTTACGAGAGCAAAGTTAAGTTTGTCCCACCATACAATTTTTCTTGAATTATTTACGTATCTACTGACGAGTTTGTACGGAACCCTTGGTGCGCGAGTCCGACTCGCACTTGACCGGTTTTTTTTTGTCTGATCATGGTGTGTCTTATACCATTTTACTCAGAATCACGAACACTTTTTATTTATGAAATAAAAAAAAGTAGTGCGAAATGTCCCAACTTTTCCGTACAAATTTTGAATTTCTCAGTTTCGTTTTTACGCCCAAACTAAATATAGGGGAAAATCGTAACGAAACTGAGATTTTATTTTTTTTGTCACACTTGAAACGATGCAATGGCCGATGTCGGGTCGTGTCCGACCGGGTTGAATATCAATCCCAGCTTTCATGACAAAACAACGTATCTGGTATAGGCAATCCATAGATAGTTACGTTGTTTTGCCATGAGGCGGCAGATCGACATGCGACCGATCGCTACAGCAACTAATTTGTGTGTTATTTTAGTCGTACGTTTGTGGGTTACAGTTGGATAGGTAATGATCAAAGCATTCGTATGGTGACAATATTGTTTTAGCGAAACAGGAGTAGCGATGTGTTTACTAAAGACCGCTGTTCGCTCGTCCTGTTACTGCAGATACCGACTATCTGAAATATATTAGTTTTAATTTGTTAGTAGTAATTTATTGACATCAATGAAAACTGCATTGTAATTACCTATTTGACTAATTAATTGTAGTCTGCCGCCGTTGCCGTTGTATATTAACCTATAGTAGCATGTCGCATGTATTTTATTCTTGACGATGTATGATTATTACTATAGCTTGGCAACTTCGTTGGTGACACTCACCTGTGTGCTTTTTGCTCTGTGTTGCCGTAACTATTTACACAAGTTACCGCCAACACGAACTGCGATCGACGTAGACTGCCTCGGGAGGTCCCCGGTCGTGTTGGCGGTAACTTGTATAAGTAGTTACGGCAGCACATAACAAAAAGCACACAGGTGAGTGTCACCAACGAAGTTGCCAAGCTATAACTAAATGAATATGAATATGAATAAAATATATATAAATCCATAGAGATTACGACAATAGAGAATAGATGTGGTAAAATTATAGGCCATCTGGTTCGACACAATATTGTTAGGTTTTTGGGCCTTTTATATGCCGCTTCGACCATTGCTGATCAATTGTGGCAGCCCTTTAGTTAAATTTCACTGCAGAGGCCTGTTGAGTCTAGGAAATTCCAGATTCTTTGGGCAGTGAGTAGTTGTATCTCTTCTGGAAACAGAATATGTCGCCCTAGATGGATACTTCGTTTGCGCATGAGTGGTCCGCACGAGCAAAGGATGTGCATGGCAGTCTCTTGACTCTTGGCAGAACCTGCACGTTGGATCCTGTTTCGTACCCATTTGAAATAGATGTTCGTTCAGTTTACAGTGGTCTGCAGTATTCTGGTCACTGAGCAGATTTTAAATCTTTTGAGTGATAATAACTCTGTAGATTTTTTGTTGTTGACCCCTTCAATTAGGGTTTTCGAGTGCTTTTGTCCTTTTACGGACTTCCACTGCTCGATTGCCCTACCTTCGTGAAGGTTGTGTAGCAGTTCGACACAAATGTTCTTTAAGACAATAGGTACAATACAATATTCATTATTGTGCGCCAAAACGAAAGATTACAAAAGCTTAAATCTAAAACAGCATAAATGGTAAACAACAGGCAATCGCAATCCTAGAAGGAAAGAGAGGGAGAGGCAACAACTTTGTGCATCAGGTCAAAGGAAATGCCAATGTCGTGTCGTAACAGGACCTAAAATGCATGGATGAGGACCGCACAAAATGGCGTCTATTCCACCGACAAGAGCAAAGCTCTTAAATTGCGATGATGATAGGGAATACCAATAATACCCGTAGTTAAAGCTCTAGTCCAGCGGTCAGCAACCTTTTAGCAGCCAAGGGCCACATAGTAGCAAACGAATATGACGCGGGCCGCACCATGTTTATAATTGCTGATTTTATACAATTCTGAATATATCGACCTTTACAAACAAAATAGCCAGGGAGGCTCGCGGGCCGCAAGTGAGCGGTTCACGGGCCGCTCGTTGCCGACCCCTGCTCTAGTCGCAAGTAAAGTAGGGCTGCCAATATCAGTAGTTTCTTGTATGCACAAACCGGTATCCCACCCATACCAGGAATGGCTCGCTCCGCGATGTCGCTGCGCGGCTACTGGGACCTATTTTTTAGGGTTCCGTACCAAAATGGTAAAAAAGGAACCCTTATGGTGCGACTCTGCCTGTATGTCCGTCTGTCACAGCAAGATATCGCAAGATCTACTGATGCTATCGACTTGAAATTTGGAATAGTGTTAAATACCGCTAACTCTAGCCTACTGGACAGAAAAAAATCCTTATACCTTTTTTACTTTTTTTTTAAAGGGGACCCCAAAATGGGATGTCGAAAATCAAAAGTAGAGCTATTATATCGAGTGGGGTATCAAATGAAAGGGCTTAGTGTGTAGATCCAAAAACCATTTTATTTTATTCTCTTACATATGTAGTTTTTGATTTAAGACAAACAACGTTAAAAAAAAATACCATTCCGAATACTATTAATACTAATTATACTATTATCTCCGAAGTTACTGAACAGAAAAATCTGTAATAATTACTGATTATTAATATTATTCTATATATTATAGGAAAAATTAAACGGTTTTCCTAACTTGCAGCGTGTTTTAGAAATTCGCAAAAATCATAAGACAAATTTAAACATCTGAACACGACTCTATTGTCAGGGCGCCCTGTAGTGTATAGATGTATCTGATGGCGACTGTACTGCCAAAGTATAAAGACGAACAAGTAGGTAGTCCAACTTCGGCCGTTTCGTTTAGGAGCGCGCGACACGTATTCACACAGACGCGCGATAGCACGTCTGTGTGAGTGCGATCTAGGAGCATTCTTACGCATTCATAAAACTTTGCTTGTAGTGCGTTCGTACACGGCGTGCACACATTCAAGAGCGCGATGAAACTTTAATGGAAAGAAAAATTACTGCTATTATACAGTATAGGTAGTTTCAGGAGAGTTTAGGTGAATGATTACACACACAGCTACATGAAGTAGGTACTCATTCCAGAAAAAAGTGAATGAGTGAGTAAATAAACACAAAGGCCATAGTTTAAAAAACTTTTTGATCTATCTTACAATTCACTGTTGCACTTGCTATCGGTACGAATAAAGAACAGTAATTTCAAAATCCCGCTGTCATTACATGACATGTTGTTGTGTGCGTGACCTCAACTCTGCTGGAACTATCTATACTACACTCACAGACAATGAATTCGGGTCAATGTTCAGGAAAGCGATCCGAATTCATTGCCCGTGAGTGTATTACTTATTCTGTGCCGACACAAACATGGTATGGGAAGCTCGGGAGTGAGCCCGCTGCGCGCGCAGCTTGCGCCAGCGCAGCGGTGCGGGACAGTTTGACGATCGCCCTGATTGATGACCGTCTGTTTTCTGCGCACGTGGGCGGGATTGTTTGAAAGGACCGTTTGGATTACACCTAGGGCTGGTACACAATCTATCTATAATCAATCTATCTATCTAAATAAATGTATTTTGTTTCTTTCTATAATTTCAGAGCGTTTCGACCGCCCGCCATCACCAATCCCGATATTATGATGCCATCTTTTTAAAAACTACATAATTTTTGATCAATACTTGAAGACAGTAGCTACTATTTCAAAATCCCGCTGTACTGTCATTACATGACAGTGTTGTTGTGTGCGAGGCCTCAACTCTCGTGAAACTACCTATACCGTTTGTGCCCAAATAAACATTAAAACATAACGCTACCGCACCGATTTTCATGAAATCTGATTAAAGGCAAAAGTTGCTACGCGATTTCGTCGCGTGGTTACTAGTATAAAATGTTGTCCTTTCGGAGGCTTAACCGACCTGAAAAAGCACGCGTTATGCGGCACACAGCGACAGTCAGATTCGGTGAGACAGAAGCAAAAGCAAAGAGAAGCTATACGTAGTAGGAGCATTCCATGTAAATATTTCGTAAGGGACACCACCGTTTTAAGAGGAAACAGTAAAGTGGAGAGAATTGAAAATTAGGTATTTGTAAAATGTCTCGCTGTCCCGCACTGCCCGCCTCTCCCGCGCAGAGCGCGATAGAGACAACTGCAGCTTGGACCGAAAATACCTTTTAAAATTTCATGAAAACAACGTTTCGTAGTCCCCTGATTTCTTCCCCAAAACTTAACCTATTTAACTAATTTTTCATTAAACATTAAAGAAAGGCTTTGGCCGTGTTCCTATGTTTTCCTTTTTTTTAATGATCTAGTCAAATTTGTTTTCTGGATGTGTGAACACAGCGGAAAATCTGGCATTTTTTTTAGGTTTTTGAAGGTTAATATCTCTTTTGAGAATCAATTTATCGTAAAAAGGAAAACATAGGAACATATCAATAGTAGCCATAGATTTTTAGACAAAAAATTATTGCTCTACTGGCATTATCCAGGGAGGAAACAGGGGACTACGTTTGTATCGAAAAACTGCCCTCCTGTTTCCTCTTAATACTTCCGAGAAATAAATTCAGGAAGCTAATTATCAGCATTGTAATATCATAACTCGGCTTTAGAATTGGTGGTGTTTCTTAGCAGCTAATCGTTTTATTAGGGTAGCTGCCATAGCGTCTCGTAAGGGACAAAAAATTGATGCTTTCATGGAATGCTCCAGTAGTATTACACACGTGACACGGGTAGGTTATTACTACGGTGAAGCAAAAATTTGAAAAATTCATTCATCAACAACTAATACATGATATACCTATTTATACACACTGAACCACATATATACGCGCTCTTACACTTTTATACACACCTCTTGTTCATATTACTTTTATTACACAATTTTGCTTTATTTTTCTGTCTTTTATTTTGTGGGTCCTGGCAGAATACCAGCGAAGTGGCCTGCCACTTCATTTATGCTGAGCCAGCGCCTATTCTCTGCCACGGCACATGGCTACCTGATAAGTTAATTTGTACTAATTTCTAAGTTTTTTGTAATCATTTTGTCACCATGTATGTTTTGGGCATGAATAAAGTTTTAATCAATCAATACTTAGCTTATCTCACCTCCGCGGACGAAATTGTAGGCATTCTTTAGTGTATACAAATGATCAAATCGTAGAAAGTTGTTTGTATTGTACACCAAGTAAGTATACAGCGTGTTGCCTCGTACTTGGTGGGTCCCGGGGGCCTTATGGAAATCCCGTGGATTAGCTCCCAATTGACAGCCCTGGCCGGTGCGGGGAGCCGCACCTATTTCTATTAAACTTTCTAGTTACTTTCGATCAGTAGGGTTAACTCACAAGTTCACTGTCAATCCAGTCTCTAATATAATTTGACCTGAATCGGAGGTCACGTTGCCAAGGTAAAGACGAACAAGTAGTCCAACTTCGGCCGTTTGCGTGAATACGATTCACACAAACGCGCGATAGCACGTCTATGTGAGTGCGATCTATACTGGAGCATTCTTACCCATTCTTATTTCTTTGCTTGTAGTGCGTTGCGTTCGTACACGGCGCGCACACATTCAAGCGCGCGATGTACCTTTTGTATGAAGAAAAATGAGTGCTATTATACTTTGGCGTTGCTGGGGTCCGTCAAAGTCGAAGCGACGAGCAAAGACAAAAGTGTTAAGCACCCGTGTATTTTTCATACAAAAGTCGAGCATTTGCTCGAGATTTTCTGTTTTTCTAATAAGATTCGAAAATTCCTCAAAGGTTATATTTTAGTGGTTGTTAAATTACATTTGCATACATAAAAATTGCAGAAGCTCGCTCGGAAGGAAGGTAGGGATTTCTTCCAATTTAGTGTTTTTATTTATGACGACCGCTTTAGCTTAGTTGGTAGTGACCCTGCCTAAGAAGCAGGAGGTCCTGGGTTCGAATCCCGGTTAGGGCATTTATTTGTGTGATGAGCACGAATATTTGTTCCTGAGTCATGGATGTTTTCTATGTATTTTTTAAGTATTTGTATCTATTAAATATATCGTCGTCTAGTATCCATAACACAAGCCTTATTGAGCTTACTATGGGGCTAGTTCGATTTGTGTAAGATTGTCCCCTAATATTTATTTATTTATTTATTTATTATTTAAATAGATACTCCGTACAGAAGTTTCTCTTTCCAACAAGCCTGACGTTCGTGACCACCGGACGGAACGCGCCGCATTCGACCATCTCTCTCTATCGCATAACGCGTGCTCTTTCTGGTCGCTGGCTAAGCTCCAAGGCAAAATTTGGTACTAGTAGCGTCGCCCTTTTTTTGGAAGCTGACAAAATCGCAACCCTTATGGGCATAGCGATTGTCGGACCGGGTGGTCGGCCGTGGCGTTCCCTGGGGTCGAACCAGGTCGCCTTGTCCCGGTCCACCTCGATAGGGTCGGACTAGGAGCCTCGCCGTGAATCACGGTGTAACTCACTCCGGCCTCTAGTTTAGTATTAATTTATTATTTATATGGCCCGAGATTGTCCCGCATTGATCGGCGAATATAATAATAATACAATCAATATTCTTGCCCACCTCAATCACCCACCCCATGTTCTTTAAAATGAATTTTACATTACTCGGGCTAGATGCATGGAGCCACGCCTAGTGAAGTTCCGTGGACTGCCCACGGTGGGCAGAACACGGCGTTAGGCTGGATTTACATCTGTAAGTTTTACTTACGTAAGTTTTGTCGTCCGGAAGTTATTCAGCAATTGAAACAAGTCATATGGAACTTTACGCATTTATTTTATCGTTTTCTTCCAACAATCACAATAACCTTACAAAACCCGCGTTCCTCTGTCTTGACAGCTAACGCCCGTATAAAAAACACAGACTGTTCCGAATCTACTATTCAGATTATATACTCTACGCAGTTACGCAGAAAGCATATAATCCAAGTATACGAAACTTGCCTCTGGTCGCTTTCTGCATAACTATGGTCAATATTAGCTCAAATTACCTAAAGTTTCAATCACTTTTGAAGTAATTATATAATTTTTCATTACAGTGAAGGCTTTAACAGATGGCGAGTACATAGCTTGAACGACATTAGCCTACTTGAACACAATGTTAACATAAGTAACGCAGCAACAGAAACCTATCCAGATAGAAGAAAGGTTCGTCGATTCGTGAGGTAACCAGTCGTGTAACGTTTTTCGCTCGTTTGACGCCAAAAGTGTAATTTAGCGCTGGAAAACAAAAAATTCCATTTTATCTGCTGGTAATTGAACGATTAATTATACCATTGTTATCAGATTTTCAAATTTTATAATAACGGCGTGCAAAGTAGGTCGCCGCCACTTCTTTTTAGCACGCGAGGTACATACCAGAGTCCAGCGAAAGTTTGCACATCACATTTATAAAAAGTAGTATGGATATTATCCATTCTTATTTCCATTTCTTTTTGTGGCGGGCGTGGTCGGGCTCGACACTCTCAATTACAGAACTGTCATCTCCATCTGGCCAAACTTGATATTAATATTTAGCATAAATGACTTTAGACTCGAACATAGTAAACATTAAGGTAGGTATTGATTTTAAAAAGTGGGCGTTATGGGGAAATTCAACGTCATTTTCGGAGTTATTATGTACATACATTATATTTCGATGTGTGCAAGGGATGTTGAGTAATGTTGAATTTTACAACATAATGTAGTCACATGGATTGGAAAATACTAAATTATCAGACCACAAAAAAAAGCAAATAATGTATAAAAAATATAAAGTTAAGACCACAAAGTTTAAAAAAAAACTATATTTTTTTATCGTCTTACAGAAAAATTAAAGTCAATTTCGGAATGCTTAAATATCACTGAAAAAATAAATGTATGACAATTATGTGCTTAAACGCACTTTTTCGTGCAAAATGGCAAAATGCTATTTTTTTCATACAGACTTAGTACAGCGACGGAACGGATGACGTCATAAGTTCCTACCGTTTTGTATAGAGCGTTTTCAATGCTCAGTGCGATCTGCTACTTTTGATTACAATTTGTGGCTGTTATACTATACAAATGTATTAGGTGTCATATAGATATTTGTTCCTCACAAATAGTAGAATCGATTTACGACAGATAAAAAATCGAGTCAACAGGCGAATTTAGATTGTCCTTTAAAACACTAACAAACCACGCATGGAAAATCGAGCGTATACGACCCTCTGAAAAATCTAAATATATCACGCTACAACACAAAGGTCGGCTGAATAAAAAATGGAAGTCAACATTTGTGTACCGGCAATACTACCTCGCTCGAAATACCTAAGCAAACACCTGAAATACGAAATATTTATACGGTGCAACTTGAAAGGATTGATAATCCAATTATCTTTATCAAAAAAAAAAAAAAAAATTCTTTATTAAAATTAGTACATTACACAACTAGGGTGGTAATACAATGAAAGGCCGAGATCGCAGATGTTTGCAGCCCGAGCTGCAAGCGAGGGACGTAAATATGCGATCGAGGGCTTTCTTTATTATCTCCCGTGTTGTGTACATCATTTTATGTCTACACTTTATGGCCAGGTGTGGCATAATACATATTTTCACGCACAGAAATAGAGTGTGTACCTCCCGGGCTAAAAAAAAGTGGCGGCGACCTACTTTGCACGCCGTTAACATAGGTTGCTGTCAATGTTATTATCAGATTTGTCTGATAATAATGGTAAATTGTTCAAATACCACCAAATGAAATGGAAAATGTATGTTTTTCATCGCTAAATTACACTTTTGGCGTCAAACGCCAAGCGAAAAACGTTACACACTTGGTTCTCATACAAATCGACATTTCCTTCTACGCGTGCGGAAAATCCCACTTCCTGGCCTGGGGGAGACGTAAAATTTTGCACTTATTACGGGCGGTAATAAACAACGCCTCAGATCGCATATTCAGTCAAATGCCTGCAATCTGAGACATTCTTTGTTTTACCGCCCTCTGTAAATAATGTTCTGTTATTAACAGGCGATCCGCGGATAAATGCTTTATAAGAAAGAGTTCTCGACGAACGGAAAACCTCCTTTTTGAAGCCGGTTAATAAATGGACACTTAATACGTGTCTACGAACCGTTATGCGGGCCCGTTTTAGGTGGAAATAGTTTCAAGTCTAGAATGTTCTCAAGTAGCTAACTCTCACGAGATTCCCCATTCTGTGCCGTGATAGTTTATTTTATTTTTCATCACACTTGCTCGAAAATGGTGTCATTACACGTAGGTTCTGCTGGCCGTAAATGACCTATTACGCCCTATTAAATTTGAAACGCTGGTTCTGTTTTACTCTTATTGTTCATGTTCAAAGGAAACGCCAAGTTACTTTTTTAACTTTTATCACTGAACTGTTAATGCAAATAGATTTATACACATATTTCGGTAACATTAATGAAATGTTTTAATAGTTTATTTCAGTATTTTGGCAAGTATAAAATCAACTAAAATGGCCGTTTTAGGTCTTACCGCTATGGTTTCCGAACGTGACTTGACATTTGCATTGTCTATGGATATACATATGTCACTAATGTCACTTTCATTTAAGTTCCTTTTTTTTCTTTGTAGTTTTTAGTTTATTCATGTTTTTTATTATAATTTTTGTTGTATACATATTTTTTGTGGCAATAAATAACACGATGTTGTTTTATGTAAGTATATAGAATTTATAGACTTCTGTTGACTATGCTTTCCATTTTTATGTTTATACAAAATTAGTAAGACAGGGGCGCCATCTAAACTCAATTAGGTACACAGTTTTAGTATTAGCCATTGTTAGTAAAAATAAGTAAATAAATATTGAGGGACAATCTTACACAAATCGAGCGAGTCCTAAACTATTACTATGCATACTTAAATAGATAGAAAACATCCATGACTCAAGAACAAATACTCGTGCTCATGCTCATCACACAAATATTTGCCCTTATCAGGATTTGAATCCGGGGCCTCAATAAAATTATTAGTGTAAGCTTTATTTCAAACCTAAAAGACATTTGTATAATAAAGTTACAATCCCGACAGGAAATAAGAACTTACTGAATATAAATAAGCACGCAAATCCAATTCCTGATTATGGTCGTGTCTAGCAAAAGTTTCCGATAGGTATTGAAATCAATACCGACCTTCTCATAACAAATTGGCAGTAGGCGATACGTAGGCGTATCTGTGACGGGCATCAGGAAAATATGGTTTAAATGCGGTAATATTAATAGAGTTCTTGAACATGATATCACTTTGATACTGCATAGAATAAGACAGCTAGTTCGATTACAGGTAAACGCTCGGGGCGTGGGCGCATCGAAATAATATAATAATGTATGGAACGATAATGTCTGACTTTGACGTTGAAACTTGCCCCACAAGGCCCACTTTTTAAAATCAATACGTCTTATGTATCAAGTGGTATTGATAACCAACTTAATGTTTACTATGTGTGAGTCTTAAATCAATTATGACAAATATTAATATTAAGTTTGAGAAGGCTTCATTTTTGGATAGGTTGCATATCGTTTAAAAAACAAAAATATGTGGTTGCTTACAAAGCTACTGACGTGAGAATTTCATTTGCCGCTACAGTTTTTTCTTCAGTA
Source organism: Eudemis profundana (assembly GCA_947034925.1). Lineage (NCBI taxonomy): Eukaryota > Metazoa > Arthropoda > Insecta > Lepidoptera > Tortricidae > Eudemis > Eudemis profundana. Next base: position 900,750 of record OX344794.1, on the reverse strand, counting down.
CTAAGTGCTAGCTCCGCCCCGTTAGTACATATTCCGTGAGGCCGATTTTGAGCTTCAGTTACGCTTCCATACTAATTATATTTCGATGCGTGGGCGTTAGCGTCCATTACTATTACGTCATAAATTGGTAGTGAAATCCTATCATGTTTTTTTTTATTTAACGTCTAAAATAATAACTTGGAAAATACGTATACAATTACAATCTTAAGTGAAATGAAATGAAATGAAATAATTTATTTTGCATGATTTTAGGTAAATACAGGTCTTACAATGCATAGAGGTATCACTAAAACCTACCTTACAAGGCATGCAAAATTTAAGACAAACTTAGCTCTACTTATAATCTAGGTATTCCTGAATACTATAAAAACACTTATCACTGAGCCATTTTTTTAGAGATTTTTTAAAATGTGTAAATGGTAAGTCCTTTATTGCATCCGGAAGCTTATTAAACATTTTTATGCACATAATGTATGAGTTCTTTGCCACAAGAGACAATTTGGTTGCGGGCACATATAGCTTATTGCGGTATTGTGAACGTATTGGATTTTTATATAGCTCTTTCACGTGTTGAAAGAGATGCCCATATTGATACACAAATATACATGCATTCATGATATAAATACATGGAAGTGAAAGTATATTTTCACTTTTAAAGTAAGGTCTGCAAGAATCTCGCATTTTAAGCCCAAATATGGCTCTAATACATTTCTTTTGAACTATGAATATGCTATCGATATTTGAAGATCTGCCCCATATCGTTATTCCATATTGTAATATGGAGTGTATGTAGCCATAATAGGATGTAAGGGCGGCTTCTTTAGAGACTAATTGGCTTATTCTTCTCAGTGCAAAAACAAAACGATTGGTTCTCGAGCAAAGGTCTTTCACATGATCGTTCCAGCACAGATTATATAATAGTTCTTCGAACAGATACGACACTCTCCCGCAATACAATAGAAAAGAACATTCTGGAATCATAAAGTCCGAAGTGCGGTCGTCGACCCCGCGCGGCGTAAAATCAGTGCTAGGGCTGTCGACCGATACCCAAATAAATTATTTCACAAATAGATTGAATTAAAAAACAGTTTTTTGTTATATTTTTTTTTTATTTACAGATGTTGCACTTTAACGTAATTATGTGTAAATTTTTCCCTACTCAAAAATTTCTATAACCTCGTTTTTTTACTCGGTTAAAAACTTTTCAATTCTGACAATATTAAGTACATATATACGCGTCGATAACTTTTTTTAATTGGATAATGTTGCAGCCGTCTATACTGCAACGCGCACGCCCCATCATCAATAAAATAATAATATTAAATTATAAATACGCGATCGAAATGCAGTGCGACGCGGCCCATCCGAGCGCTTTTGTTTTTTTTTGTTCGTAAACAGGCTTAAGGAGCTGTCAAAACTATCGGACTTACTTCGTAGCGGTAGGCTGCACGCATGCGAGCGCGTGGCAACCAACTGAGTTTTGTACCGCCGGCGGTAAGTGACGTCACTCAAGGTCGCGCTCGGCGAAAAACGAGTGTCGGCCCCCTGGTTCCAGCTGCAAAAGCAGTCAAGAGTAACTCCTAAAAATTTGATGCTTCTTACTTCTTCAATTTTTTTACCTTTATAAGTGACATTCAGATGTTTTGGTTTTGTTTTAGTAGTATGAAACTGCATTAATTTAGTTTTAGTAAGATTAGCTTTAAGGTTGTTGACTTCTAGCCACTGGATGGTTTTATGTAAGGTGTCATTAATCTGTGACTCGAAGGTTGCTAAGTTTTCACCTTTAATGACAATTGTTGTGTCATCTGCAAAAAGATAAGATTTTTGAGTCACTGCATTTGGCAAATCGTTAATATATAGTAGAAACAACAATGGGCCCAATATGCTGCCTTGTGGTACGCCGTACTGACTAATGAGCAATATAAATTTGACTTAGTCTTATAAAGTTATGATATAAGATTGCGTTCATCGGCTCTTTTCTTATTGTTCTATCATGAAAATAAACAATAATTATGAATGTGATTGCGTTTTTGATTTCGTTTATGTGAAAATACTACAAATAATTGATATTAAGACACGGGTAGGAGGGTTATTCTTCAGAAACATGTCTGCTACGTATTCTTCTGTCTCCATACATTTGGTATGAAAAAGGGCCAGAGGAATAATAAGGTAACCGTAGACATATTTCTGAAGATAACTCAAGAGTGGCCCACTCCGCGATTTTGCCGGAGCGGCGCGGCTACTAGTGAACATTTATATGTTTTCCATCACTAAATTACACTTTTGGTCTCAAACGCCAAGCGAAAAACGTTACACGCTTGGTTCCCATACAAATAGACGACCTATTTCCATCTATCTCGATATATTTCTGTGGTTTCCTAAAAGATTCGAGAGGGCGTTTCTACGGTGGTTTCATTGGCATTGACTTCGGTGGTGTCGTGCCTGTGTTTGCATTATTAATGTCACAGTCTTAGGAGACATTTCGGAGAACATTTTAGACAACCTCGACGTCCACCAAATGCCCGAAAATATCATGCGAATCTCCCAGGAGTTCGAAATTAATGATGCCACTGAAATCACCCGGAGAAAAGCACCCGTGAGTGTGTGTGTGTGGGGGGGGAGGGGGGTGCTTTCAGTTTGAATTTTGATGAAGTTTGGACACAACATTCGTATTAAGAAATAATTATGTAAAATACACGCCTACTGCATACCATAACACAGTCTACAACCACAACAGCCAAGTATAAAGACAAACAAGTAGTCCAACTTCGGCCGTTTAGGAGCGCGCGACACGTATTCACACAGACGCGCGATAGCACGTCTGTGTGAGTGCGATCCATACTGGAGCAATCTCACGGATTCTTAAAGCTTTGCTTGCAGTGCGTTCATACACGGCGCACACACATTCAAGCGCGTGATTTTCCCTTTGTAGGAAGAAAGATTACTGCTATTATTCTGTCTCTGTGACAACGGTCCTAATATCAACGGTGACGTCGAAAAACCATTAAGACTCGGGTGGAATTGATAGCAGATTGGTAGAATACGTCATTGTAGGTATTTATATCAAAATTAAAATCCATCGAAAAAGTGCACGTGTGTGTAAAGCCGGGTACTCATTTGCGAGCTGTTGCACGTTACAGTAACCAAAAACTCTATTGTGGACGTGGCTCGAGAGCCTGCCACGAGCAGAAGCTGTATACTGAACCTGAACCTCAGAGATGGGCAAAATTTATTCGAATGACGAATAACGAATAAGAATAACAAAATGATTCACGGTTGACGAATAAAATTGGCGGATGATTATTCTTATTCGAATAAATTATTCGTGGAATAATTCATTCGCGAATGAATTGCCACGAATAATTATTTATTGGAATACCATATTAACTTTTCTCGAAAAAATAATAACTAAACAGAACTAAAAGACTGTTGTTTGTACTAACGGAACGAACTAAGATTTTTGCCTTACTTATATTAAACATATTTCTATTATTTAGGAAGCCTGAGCCTTTAGGAACACATTATGTGTTAGAACCAATACATATAAGCACAGTAAAAACAAGTCATTTCAAAAATTATTCGTGTTGTACTTAAAAAAAATTAAATTTATTCGAATAAAATAACGAATAAATCATCCGTCATTTAAAAAGTTGTCGAATGATTTATTTGCGGATGATTTATACGTGATTAAATTATTCGCGGATGATTTATTCGCGAATAAATCATCCGCGAATAAAAATATCGTGAATTATTTTTTATTCGAATGATCATTCAAATAAAAAGTTATTCGAATAATGCCCATCTCTGACCTTGTTACTGTATCCGCTTGGTTACGGTTACAGCTCGCAGATAAGTAGGTACCCGGCTTAAGCCGAGCCCGCGGTAACCTTGACCGGTCTGGTGGGCACCTAATCAGACAGATTTTTCGTTATGTGCGTCTACCCAGTTTGTGACCTAGCATAAACTATTTGGAACAGTAAGATTGTTCTTTTTTTTCGAATAATTGATTAAACACTGCTGCAGTTGTAAATAAGTGAAGATCCACATCTGTCTGGTAAAAAAGTTGATCGACTAAGACATGAAAATATTGAAAATGCATCAAGACATGACAGTGACATGTAAATACATAATGCTGAATGTTTTCAAACGAAAACATTACGAAATTAAATATTTTCAAGTAAGTCTCATTACAATTACCAAATTGGAAGATCGTTCGATCCGCGCGGTATAAATCACGAAAAGCCAAGCTGCTCTAAGCTGCGGCACCGCTGAAGCCTCAAAGGGACTGTTTACGCGTGGGATGATAATTGAAACTACTTAAGTCAGAAATAGGTCAGACAATGACTGCAGTGGCTATAGCGTGATCTACCCCCGCGTTATGTTATTGTCGACAATCCCTTTTAAAAATAAGGGTTTCATTGAAACTCGTAAATAGATACGCGAATAGAACAAGAAAAACTGTATAGCGGTTAGTTTAGTAGGAGCTTATAAGCCTGTGCTACGATTTTTGCGAATTTTTAAATGGTGCAAGTTAGGAAAGCCGTTATATTTTCCTGCAATATTTAGGATGATATTAATAAGTGGTAATTATTACAGATTTTTCTGTTCTGTAACTTCGAAGATAATGATGATGGAGGAATGGTATTTTTTTTAACGTTTTTCGTTCTAAATCAAAAAGTATGTTAAAAAAGATTCCATTTGATATGCCACTTGATACAATAGCACCATTTTAAATTTCAGACCTCCCATTAAAAAAAAGGTAAAAGATTATTTTAATGTCAAGTAGGCTCAGGTTAGCGACTTTTAAACTATTCCAAATTTGAAAGCGCTATCGATTGCAGCAGTCGTTCCTGAGATATTTGACTGTGACAGACGGGCATAGAGATGGACACACAGACAGACAGAGTCGCACCATAAGTGTTTCTTTATTACCATTTTGGTACGGAACCCTATAAGGAACCAACCAACTTCAAAAAAGAAGGAAGAGTATACAGACAAGTTGGTCCCATTGAAACCAGACCATCGATTCACCCAACATCACATCTTGGGTGAATCGAGGGAACTCTTAATAGTACATTGTGTATCTAGGGCGGTAAGTAAGTGTAATTCCTTTACCGCCCGTGGCACACACAATGTTTTTCATCACACTTGTGAGGAAATCTTAATAAAATAACCTAATCGCCCCAGTATGACAAGAAAATATTAAAACAGCTGACATTAGTGACATATGTCAAACTCATAGACAAAGTCAAGTCACGTTCGGAAACCATAGCGGTAACGGCCATTTTAGTTGATTTTATATTTGCAAAATAAAGACATACATTATTTAAACATTTAATTAATGTTACCGAAATATGTGTTTACATAATATTTGCAATAACAGTTATCTTTAAATAAATATTGCAGTGTAAAAGTTAAAAAAGTAAGTTGGCGTTTCCTTTGAACATGACAAATAAGAGTAAAACAGAACCAGCGTTTCAAATTTAGAAAGAAAACCATTACGCCCTAGGGCGTTATAGGCCATTTACGGCCCGCAGAACCTACGTGTAATGACACCATTTTCGAGCAAGTGTGATGAAAAATATTTTAACTATAACCCATAGTATCTGTTTTCTTTCACCTCATATTGCCAGGAGTGCCTCACGCCGCGATTTCGCCGCGCGCCTACTGGTACCAAATTTTGCCCCTCGCGGGAGCGTTACGCGATAGAGAAAGACGATCGGATCCGATGCTGGTTTGTCTACGCGTGCCCCCCCTCCCTTAACAAAATCCTAGCTACGTATTGACGTATATAAAGGACAGGGCTAGCGCCGAACGCCACGGCCAACCACCCGGTCTGACAATCGCTACGCCCGGGTATGGGTTGCCAGTTTGTCAGTTTCTAAAAAAAAAAGGTTGAGGGAGTTTGGAGTCCGATGCACACAGCGTCGGCGGGGTCGACCTCCTCGCGACAACAGCACACAAGGGCCGCGTCCCGACTTGCCCCAGGACCCGAATGTCTGGGTTTAACTTCACTCCTGTTACGGGGAATATAGACCCGGGTCACGGTATACGGTAGTTTTTGTTCCGATAAAAGGTACATCGGGAGCGCGCATGTGTGCGCGCCGTGTGCGCGCCGTGTACGGGCGCACCACAGGCAAGCATCGCCGCGTGCTTAGGGGCTGAGCAATCGTCGCGAGCGGTCGAACGTTCAAAATGTTTGCGGACGAAGCAAAGTATAGAAGACGTATATACTGCAGTGTGTTCGGATGTTTGAAGAATAATGCGCAAAATCCAGAATTGTCATATTTCTGCATTCCTAAGTATCCCGACAGGTGTGTATTTTATTAGTACCTATATAAATGTAATATTTTAAGTCGTTTATAGAATGTTTGATAGTTTTGTGATCAAACTATACCAATTAAATAGAGTAGATAATTATTTTGTTTGACAGTGATGAGTAAAATTAACAGATTTTTTAAACGTGTACTAATTAAACACGAGAGTGGTTTTATGAAACGAGCCGAAATATCGTTGCGTTACTTACTGTACACATACCAATACTAATTTATTTAAACTATTATACTTAATAACATTAACATCAGATGTGTGCGATCAGATACTTTCATATTGAAATAAGTAACTTTTACTAGGTTGACCTCGAACGATTGTTCGTTCGATCGAGGTCAACCTAATAAAAGTTACGTTCGTAGTAAGTAGGTATTTTACAGAACCGACGAGCGGCAGCCCTGTGCCTTAGGCACGCTCTGGTGTCGCGCGCTCCTAAACGGCGAAGACGAACTACTTGGTTGTCTTTATACTTTGCCCTGGTGGATTTTCGTCCTCGACATTTGTATGCCGTACATTTAGTTTGGAATACAAATGACGCGGCAGAAAATCAACCCACCCGAACTGTGTGGATCAGGGATTGTATACCGGTATAATTTTAATACAAAAATACCTAAATAATTTCGGTATCTCGCTTATTATTGAATATTTAATTTATTTAATGAGTTTATATAATAATATAATACTGCTACCTAGACTAAAATCAAAAATATCAAGGGCATGTTGCAAATTAAGGAAGATATTTCAATTTTAATCAATACCGGTAACGATCCCTGGTATGGATCGCCCTATCCTTACTTTTGAAACCATTGTAGCTACGCCCTTGGCTTAGCCAGCGAGCAGAAAGAACATTATGTGATTGAGAGAGACAGTCGGATTTGGTCCGTTCCGTCCGGTGGTCGGACCCGAACATCGGTTTTGTTAGAAAGAGAAACTTCTCTACGTAGTACTATTACTTTTTTTTCAGAATCAGAATCAGATTTTTTTTTCTTATTTTTTTTATTCCGTGGTAGTACATATGTACTTTGTTTCGTCAAGAAATAAGAACCGGACAAGTGCGAGTTAGACTCGCGTGGAGAGGGTTCCGTACGTTCTAAACAAATATAAAACAATTATACTTTATGGCACAGACTTCTTGTAGATTTTCCTGTAATCTATAGATGTAGGACTATTTTCCATATTTATTTCGAAATTCTACGTCCAATAGTTTCGGAGATAAGGTGGGGGGAATGGTAAATATTCACTTATTTTCTGAAATAACTTCAAAACTATTAATATAAAAATTATAAAAAAATAGATTTGAGATTCTCACAGTGAGCCCTTTCATTTAATATGTCACACGATATTATTAACTTATATTGCTAACTTTCGTTTTTTAATTTTCTAGTTGACCCCCCAAAAGTGCCCGCCATGATTAAAATTCATATATTTTCGTGACATGGACATGTGTTTGGGTCATTAATTTTAATGTATGTACCAAATTTCAACTCAATCGGACTAGTACTTTCGGAGCAAATTGGCTGTGACAGACAGACAGACACAAGAAGTGATCCTATAAGGGTTCCGTTTTTTCCTTTTGAGGCACGGAACCCTAAAACGGAAGAGGGAATGTCATCGTTCGGCAATCTCTTCTACTAAAAGCTATTTTTAGGGTTCCGTACCGTTATTTCTCTAGAATATGTTGGTTATGAAACTGAAGAGGTCTCATTACACACATAAAACTGGAAGATCGTTCTATCCGCGCGTTATAATTCACGAAAAGCTAAGCTGCTCTAAGCTGCGGCACTGCTGAGAACTCGAAGGGACTGTTTACGCGTAATTAAAACTACGAGTAAGTACATAAAGTTCACGTAAATAGGTAAATAAATCATTGCAGCGTTGATAGCGAGATCTAACCCCGCGTTACAGTCGGCTGTTTAATAGTACATTGTGTATCAAGGGCGGTAAGTAAGGAATTACAAACGAGTGTTTGTTACAAGGCCGAGGCGAAGCCGAGGGCTTTAATAACACGAGTTTGTAATTCCTTTACCGCCCGTGGCACACACAATGTTTTTCATCACACTTGTGAGGAAATCTGATTAAAATAACCTTATTTAACCTAAATAAAATTGTAAAACTGACAGTGACATTAGTGACATATATCAAGACGACAAGTCCCGTTCGGAAACCATAGCGGTAAAGACTTAAAATGGTTGATTTTATATTTGCAAAATACTGAAATACACTATTTAAACATTTAATTAATGTTACAGAAATATGTGTTTACATGTTTTTGCAATAACAGTTCTCTTTAAATAAATATTTCAGTAATAAAAGTTAAAAAAGTAAGTTGGCGTTTTCTTTGAACATGACAAATAGGAGTAAAACAGAACCACCGTTTCAAATTTAAAAAGAAAACCATTACGCCCTAGGGCGTAATAGGTCATTTACGGCCCGCAAAACCTACGTGTAATGACACCATTTTCGAGCAAGTGTGATGAAATAGTACATTGTGTATCAAGGGCGGTAAGTAAGGAATTACAAACGAGTGTTTGTTACAAGGCCGAGGCAAAGCCGAGGGCTTTAATAACACGAGTTTGTAATTCCTTTACCGCCCGTGGCACACACAATGTTTTTCATCACACTTGTGAGGAAATCTGATTAAAATAACCTTACTTAACCTAAATAAAATTGTAAAACTGACAGTGACATTATCCATAGACAATGCGAATGTCAACTCACGTTCGGAAACCATAGCGGTAAAAACTTAAAATGTGTGTTTTTATTCTTGCAAAATACTGAAATGCACTATAAACATTTAATTAATGTTACAGAAATATGTGTTTACATGTATTTGCAATAACAGTTCTCTTTAAATAAATATTTCAGTAATAAAAGTTAAAAAAGTACGTTGGCGTTTCCTTTGAACATGACAAATAAGAGTAAAATAGAACCAGCGTTTCAAATTTAAAAAGAAAACCATTACGCCCTAGGGCGTAATAGGTCATTTACGGCCCGCAAAACCTGCGTGTAATGACACCATTTTCGAGCAAGTGTGATGAAAATTATATTATGTCACACCTGGCCATAAAGTGGCTTTTTCCGCACGCTGCGCGTACAGAAAAAGCCGCTTTCTGGCCAAATGTACACATAAAATGATGTACACAACACGGGAGGTAATAAAAAAAGCCCTCGATCGCATATTTACGTCCTTCGCTTGCAGCTCGGGCCGCAAACATCTGCGATCTCGGCCATTCTTTATTTTACCACCCTAGTTGTGTAATGTACTATTAGGCGATATTGACACAGTATAATGGCAGTAATTATTCTCCCTACAAAAGGTCATCACGCGCTTGAATGTGTGCGCGCCGTGCACGAACGCACTACAAGCAAAGACATAAGAATGCTCCAGTGTGGATCGCACTCACGTAGACGCGTCTGTATGAATACGTGTCGCGCGCTCCTAAATCAAAGTATTAAGACGAACAAGTAGTCCAACTTTGGCCATTTCCGTTCCGATCGATGTACCTTTGCTGTGCCTATATAAATGGCCGATGTAGGACTACTTGTTCGTCTTTATAGTTTGATATTGACGACTATTTTGCAACAAGCTCACTGTGCCATAGTATCCTTGTATAAGAGATCACAAACGCAGCTTCGGATAAAATGTTTGCGCGCTAGTGTGTATAATATTCTCAGAGATGTATTGACAATGACATTTCATTACATTAATGTCCTTAAAGTTATCTCTAAGTGAATCTCGATAATTCATCTTATATATCGCTCGAATAGCCCTCTTCTGCAGAACAAATATAGTATTAAGCTCTGAAGCACTAGCACTGCCCCACAGCAGAATACCATACGACATAATACTGTGGAAGTAACTAAAATCAACGACTTAAATAAATTCAGTGCCGATTCTCTAACTCCATAGTAGTGCAGCTTCCTGATCAATGTTTCATGACCTACGCAGTCGAATGCCTTGGATAAATCACAGAAGATACCTAAAGCATCAAATGACTCCTCCCAGGCATCGAAAATATGTTTAATTAGCTCAACACCAGCGTCGGTTGTCGAGCGATATATACACCGTGGATACGAGTTACTCGACAAACTTTAACCACGTATTCCTGATGGTATTACAAGTAAATAACGTTATATCAACATAGGTCGAATTATGTCATTTTACATTAATAGTCTTATGGAACAAAATAAATCAGTAAATTTAACACCTCGTTATAAACATGTCCTTACTGGAGGAAAAGTTATCAAAAAGAAAAAAAAAGCTAAAATGGAAACGAAAGGTCAATTTTTTGGCTTCATAGTAGCTTACCATCAAATACTGCGAAGGTTAATTGCTGTTTAGTTAAAGGATTTTAAAAAATTAGTAAAACTATCTTAGTCACATTTATTAGGGCTTGTTACACACTTGGGAGTTTTCATTTAAAAAATAATGAATATATCTGAAAGTAAGCGTTTTTCGACTATACATCACATAACTTTTTTTACTCCCAATAGTTGTAAGAATCTATAGTTAAAGTTTGTCGGGTTACTCGTACCCACGGTGTATTTTGTAATTACTTGCGTATTTATTATAACGGGCTGGCACTAATCATTGACTAACACGTTATCATATCGCGGATTAGCAAAGCAATATTTTTGCTGTAATTAACATGGCTTTCCACAAAGTAACGCCTGATTCAATAAATTATCATTCACTCATTCAATCTATTCGTACCAGCTCTTGTGAATAGACTTTGTACAAGTGCAGAAGTATTTCTGCCTGTCTATTACCTTTTACCTAAACCGCTCAACTGTTTTAGATGAAATTTGGTATGTAGTCAGCTGGGAATCAGGAAATGCACATAGAATTACTTCTTGTTCCGCAAGAGTGTGAATGGGAGTGGCAATTTATATAGGAACGGGATAATTGATCGAGCGAGCGAAGCATTTTTTTGCTAGCCTATCGTAGTGTCCCACTGCTGGGCAAAGACTCTTTGATTTCCAAGCGTCCCGCCCTTGAGAAATACGTCCAGGTCGTCGCACCATCTTCGCCGGCCTACCACGTCGTCGCCACCCGCCTTGCGGCACCCACTCCGTGGCCAATTCCACCCACCTCTGTGTGGGCGGCCAAGTCCTATTTTAACCTGGCGGTCTTGGCACCAACATCAGCAATGTGGGTTAGGGTGGTGTGGTTTCCCGAGATAAAGGGTCTTGACAGACGGACAGACAGACAGACGGAAAACAAACTCATTCTATAAGGGATCCGTTTTTCCTTTTCAATGGAACGGAATCCTAAAAATGGGAATAGAATGAATATGCGGACGTGTAAAGCGGCCTAAATTCAATTTTCACGAATGTCATAGAGATTTGAAGTGACAGATTGGATTCCGGCCAAACGCTCTTTAGTGTACGTCACTAACATTTCAGTTTGATGGCCTGACGTCCCACTGATGGGATAGCCTTTGTCCATGGTACCTACAATAAAACACGGTATGTCGGCTGTACGTAGTCTGTCATAGTGTGTAGAATTCATTGTCCGTGAGTGTATTCCACCCCGCAAACGAAGTCGCGAGTGGACCCACTATTGTTCCCACAAAAATATATCGACGCAGAAGGATAATAGTACATTACATAACTAGGATGGTAATACAAAGAAAGGCCGAGATCGCAGAAGTTTGCGGCCCGAGCTGCAAGCGAGGGACGTAAATAAGCGATCGAGGGCTTTCTTTATTACCTCCCGTGTTGTGTACATCATTTTATGTCTACACTTGGCCAGAAAGCGGCTTTTACCGTACGCGCAGCGTGCGAAAAAAGCCACTTTATGGCCAGGTGAGGCATAAAGTGTATTTTTCTACTCCTGTACTGTTATCTGTCTTTTACTTGGTCACGAACACTAATATAAGAACATATATAATATGAGTTCAGAGAAGTCTATACTCTATACCCCATAACAGCACTAGTGTCGTTATAGCCACTTTACGTTATTGCTAGCAACCACAGACTTCTAAATCTAGGTTAAACTGAGGTCAAGGATTAAGCGCTCAATTTTAACTTTACGGTAAAAATGCACAACTACCAACTTAACAAACAATTAAAATCCTTCGGCTTTTAAGAAAAACAAAACTTTCTGAACTAAATTCATTGATGCCAACATAAAAACAAAAGTATTTTTAATATATTCACTGCGTGTCAACTTCATTTAAAAAATAAAAAGCTTACCATAGACACATACTGACAGTCATACGTCATATTTGCCTTCTTTGCAGGTTATGCCTTGTTTGTATTTTATAATTTTAAAACCTGTCGTAGAAAAAGTATTGTATGCAACGTTGTATAATTAAGTCAAAAAACGCTCATTGCGTCTCTATTTGCGATACTCGCCGCATTCGCGGCTCGTATCGCAACTCACGCAATTCGCATTTTTTGAACCTTCTTATACAACTGTTGCATAAAATACTATTACCTCGCGTGCTAAAAATAAGTGACGCCGACCACCTACTTTGCTTCTTTTCTTTTGGCGCTTCGGGTAATGACTTTTTGGGTGAGAAGCAGTTTCACTTTTCACCAGTTTCTCTTTACAAATATATTTCGATGCGTGGAGTGAGCCACTCCCGCAGAAACTGCAGCTCATCTCAACTTGTACTCGTACTTACGAGTAAGTGAAGACGGCTGTTATTTCCGATACCGAGGTGCCTAATCGGGGTGTTAAATTGAAATCGCAGCGGCAGGAAACGGGCACACGGACAAACTGGGATCGATACCGTCTAGTATCCTAATTGGCTTCCTCTCGGCGATACAAATTTAATTGGGCAGCCAACAGTCTGCCGAGGTATCGGCTCTGCTACAGCCTGTTTGGTGTAGGCCTCTCCTATTTTCTAAATTTCTACCACGCGTAATCTTGTCTGACTTGACGTGCGACATCGGGGGACCTATTCACAGAAATATATCGAGGTAGAAGGAAAAAGTGTACGCATAGTAAGAATTATACAGGGTGTGAGGGACTATACCGACAAACTTTAACTATAGATTCTAACAACTATTAGGAGTAAAAAATGTTATGTGATGTATAGTCGAAAAACGCTTACTTTCCGAGATATCCATTATTTTGTAAATGAAAAATCCCAAGTGTGTAACAAGCCCTAATAAATGTGACTAAGATACCTTTACTATTTTTTTTTTAATTCTTTAACTAAACAGGAATCACGAGTCACCTGCGTGTCACTGTGGTGCTGAGGAGCAAAGCATCTATCATATTTTTCAAGAGTGCCCATCAACCCGATACACCGGAGGGCCCCCGGAAGACCTGATTACACTGACCGACGAAGCTGTGAAGTGGATTAATTCTCTGGAGTGCATTTTATGATTATTATTACCTTTTCTGTATCTGTTTTTCTCTTTTTTTTTCTTGCCATACGATTAAATAAACAGGAATTAACCTTCGCAGTATTTGATGGTAAGCGACTACGAGGCCAAAAAATTGACATTTCGTTTCCATTTTAGCTTTTTTTTTTGATAACTTTTCAGCCAGTAAGGACATGTTTATAACGAGGGGCTTAATTTACTGATTTATTTTGTTCCATAAGACTATTAATGTAAAATGACAATATTCGGCCCATGTTGATATAACATTATTTACTCGTCACACCACCAGGAATTCATGGCTGGAGTATGTCGGTATAGTCCCTCCCACCCTGTATTTTAATGTGACAATAATGGTATAATTAATTATTCAAATATCACCAAAATAAATGTAAAATTTATGTTTTCCATCACTAAATTACACTTTTGATGTCTAACGCCAAGCGTTTGGTTGCCATAAAAATTTACACTCTTGATGTCTAACGCCAAGCGTTTGGTTGCCATAAAAATTTACACTCTTGATGTCTAACGCCAAGCGTTTGGTTGCCATAAAAATTTACACTCTTGATGTCTAACGCCAAGCGTTTGGTTGCCATAAAAATTTACACTCTTGATGTCTAACGCCAAGCGTTTGGTTGCCATAAAAATTTACACTCTTGATGTCTAACGCCAAGCGTTTGGTTGCCATAAAAATTTACACTCTTGATGTCTAACGCCAAGCGTTTGGTTGCCGTAAAAATTTACACTCTTGATGTCTAACGCCAAGCGTTTGGTTGCCATAAAAATTTACACTCTTGATGTCTAACGCCAAGCGTTTGGTTGCCATAAAAATTTACACTCATGATGTCTAACGCCAAGCGTTTGGTTGCCATAAAAATGTACACTCATGAATCGACGAACTATTTCCTTGTATCTCGATATATTTCTGTGGGCCTCTTCAAGCAATCAATACTAAAATGTATGTGACATGATCAACTAAATAACCTTATTTAGTTGATTATTTCACATTTTCCATTCCAGAAAATGTAAAAATTGTTGTGTTTTTACCCGACTGCGGCGAAGCCCAAAGGAGGGTTATGTGTTTGACCTGTATGTATGTATGTATGTCCGTTCCTGTGTCCGCTCGTAACTACTCAACGGCACATCCGATTTTGATAAATGATACATCATTAGATTCGTCTTGATGGTGCGAGTGTCACTACCCAGTGAAGTTCTTTAAAATAAACAAAATGGCGGATTTTATGCAGTTTCAAAGTGCACCGCGGTCGGGTTTTTTTTAGTAAAAATGTGGTTATTAATATTTAATATTGTTTTCTAGAAGCTTTCATTATGAAATTTAGCAATTGTATAGGTTATGTAGGTTTGACTATGCCAAATTTTAGTAATAAAATGATGGATGTTGATTTAATAAAAAAATGGGCTGTCCCGTATTTTAATCTCGAATCCTGTATTTTCAATGCAGTTGTCCCGTAAAACCAGAAATCAGATCTGGTCAGCCTACTCTGATGTGATTTCCGTGTATCAAAGCAAAATTGCAGGCTTATTAACTATAAATGCAGAGACAGAATTTGGAAGTTTAATAACTAGCCGAATATTCCCATGCTGCAGTCACGCAAAGGAAACTAAGACTTCCTTTACGTCACACGAATATAATGAATGGAACGGGAGTGACATAACTGACCGAAAAGTTTTTGGTTCTAGATTAGTATTAAACTGATCTAGAATGGTTAGGAAATACCCGCTGTTGTCCTGACTCTTTCAAGGGGCGGCATACGAAAACTGACCAATCATCTTATTTCTTTTCATGAATTGAAAGAAAGAAAGACTTCGTCATAACTTTAAAAAACATACATCTGATGCTCACCCCAGGTAAAAAGCAGTAAGTGTATATGAAGTTCATATGTAACTTTTGACGTTTTTCTCTACGACGTTTTTACATACGAGTTTTTTTCAAAGTAGCGACGAAATATTTATTCGATGTAATAGTACATTACACAACTAGGGTGGTAAAACAAAGAAAGGCCGAGGTCGCAGATGTTTGCGGCCCGAGCTGCACTGCTGCGCGTATACGGAAAAAGCCGCTTTCTGGCCAAGTGTCGACATAAAATGATGTACACAACACGGGAAGTAATACATTTTATCACCCTAGTTGTGCAATGTACGGTCGGCCTCAAAAGTTGCTGAACACATTTGTATCGAGGCGTAGTACTAAACTGTCCAGCTACTTTTGAGGCCGACTGTAGGTACTATTTGTATACATAGGTAGTTCTATGTATTACGAAGTAAAAAAAAATGTTTATTTTCAGACAAAAAGCCCCTAGATTTTTAGTATATAGGTGCCTACTTTAATTAAATGATACCGTATATAATTGGTGCTTCGAAAAGGTTAACTCTCAGCATGAGATAATCACATTTTTACTTAAAATAATGCCGACTGCGGTGCAATAACTACCGGGCATTAAAGTGCACAAATCCGCCATTTTGTTTTTTCTTTATATACCCAGTAACACTCGTGTTATCACGACGAATCTAATGATGTATCATTTATCAAAATCGGGTGTATCGTTGAGTAGTTATAAGGACATAGGAACGGACATACTTACTTACATACATACAGGTCAAACACATAAGCCTCCTTTTGGGCTTCGCCGCAGTCGGGTAAAAAATGACTGGAGTCGGTGGCGCTGATAAAGCGTCCATCACGTTCTGACGAATAGTGTCCGAAAGCGACGGATGCGTTATCATTTATTTATCGCGCGACAAAGCGTAGCATCATAAGCCTACTAGACACTATTTGTGCACTATCCAAGTTAAATAAAGTAGGTATATGAGATACAAACGTTAGTGAAAATTGCAAAGGTAAGTTTAATAGGGTGTCCCGAATTAATGCACATCAGCACAATGAGTACTATGAAATAGACCAGGGGTCTCGAAACTTTTTCCCCAGAGGGCCGAATCCAGCCCGCGGGCCGTAGTTTGGAGACCCCTGAAATAGACAGTAAGGTAGTCATTTCTTATATCGTTATTTTTGAGGAACCATAACGCTTACTAATATGGCTATGGCAGCGGACAACCCCACCCAGCTTGGGTCTGAATTGCATTACAGTCGAGTCTGTATTGCACACGCTAATAGCCTCGACTGTAATGACCAATGCCCACGAGTGTCATACGACGTTTTTTAACACACTTGCGAATAAAAAACAATCCTTATCATTTATAGTAGAGCCAGCAGTATAGTACAGCAGTGTAGTACAGTCAGCTTTAGAGATAAGTAGCCCCCCTGTCATTCATTCGTAGTATGACTGTACATTACACAACTAGGGTGGTAATACAAAGAAAGACCGAGATCGCAGAAGTTTGCGGCCCGAGCTGCAAGCGAGGGACGTAAATATGCGATCAAGGGCTTTTTTTTATTACCTCCCGTGTTGTGTACATCATTTTATGTCTACACTTGGCCAGAAAACGGTTTTTTCCGTACGCGCAGCGTGCGGAAAAAGTCACTTTATGGCCAGGCGTGCCATAAAAACTTTTATTTTTGTAATACTAGAAAATTAAATTGAAACACAAAACTTCAGGAATTGTATGCATTAAATATTCAACCGCCTGCTGGTTTATATATAGCCTTTAAGCCCACGCCCGCGGTACCGGTGTAATGTCTACGTAATTATAGACCGTTGGGCACTTGTTCCAACTCCGATCGAAGGCGAGTAACTGAGTACCTAAAACTGGGCGAGTAGTATTACCAAAGTAAGACAAACAAGAAGTCCAACTTCGGCCGTTTACGAGCGCCCGACACGTTTTCACACGGATGCTACGCGCGTCAGTGTGAGTGCGATCCATACTGGAGCATTCTTGCGCCTTCTTAATTCTTTTCTTGTAGTGTGTTCGTACACGGCGCGCACACATTTAAGCGCGCGATAAAAAAATAGCTTGCAGGCCTAGGCCGGCAATGTTGTATGAAATTCCATTAAAAGCCTCTCGTCTAGCCGCACTGGAAACGAGGTACTTTGCGGCTTATTATTAAGCACGTAATGTCAATATTTCATTGCATGTTTGAGAAAAAGTATCTTATGACCTATGTACCTATTAACCCCGAGCATAATCTACCTGTAAACCTTATTTCATGGAAACCGGTCTGGTGATTGGAGCATCATACACGAACAAACAAACCGATAAACATTTCAAAAACTGTTTAGGTCTTACCATTTACTAGCATTATCCCGCGGCTTCGCCCGCTTTGTTCCCGTTTCTGTCCCAAAGGAACTCTTTACCGGGATATAAAGTATCCTATGTATGTTTTAATCCAGGACTTGGTCTACTTGCTTGCTAAATTCAGTTCAATCCATTCAGTTGTTACCCCGTTGTTTAGTAACAAACATCCAAACATCTAAACATCCAAACATCTTCACAAACTTTCACATTTATAATAATAGTGTGATGTGATGTGACTCTTCTCCAATCACTTCTTTGGAAAAATCTTTAAAGCACAAACGCAGTCTCACGATTTTACTATATGAACATAGAATGAAAAGATTTCATTAATTATCAAGAATACAACAACTTCATCAAACATGCGACCAGGTTCTAATAAGGCGACGTATTCCTAAAAAACGGTTTCAAGTTTCCAACCAATACCTTTGTTATTTTTCATCACACTTGCCCGAAAATGGTGTCATTACACGTAGGTTCTGCGGGCCGTAAATGACCTATTACTTTTCTCTTTAAATTTGAAACGCTGGTTCTGTTTTTCTCTTATTTGTCATGTTCAAAGGAAACCCCAACTTACTTTTTTAACTTTTATCACTGAAATATTTATTTAAAGATAACTGTTATTGCAAAAACATGTAAACACATATTTTGGTAACATTCATTAAATGTTTAAATAGTGTATTTCAGTATTTTTCAAAAATAACGCCCTAGGGCGTAATAGGTCATTTACGGCCCGCAAAACCTACGTGTAACAACACCATTTTCGAGCAAGTGTGATGAAAAGTACTATTTAAACTCGACTCCCAAAGCAGAATATGCAAAAGACTCGCGTCTTCACTGCACATTATATTCAAAATTTAAAACGTCGAAACTGGTAGAGCGTTCGTTTGAATTTGAACCGTAACTTGAGTTGTTAGAGTTTAATATCGATCAACACGTTGCCGGGCAGTTTGATGGTATAGTGCTATAACGTATATAATATAATATGGTGTACTTCCATTTGCTATTTAATTTGTGCGCATCTCATTAGAAAATCTCTTTACCTTGTGTATGATTCGTTCCTCCATTACTATACTCTCATTTCTAATTCAATTCCCAAAAATCGTTACCGGTTCGTTATAACCAAATTTCATAATTTACCTTATTGCTAATACATCTAGATCTCAAAAAGCTCCTGGTCATCAAAACACATCATTCTCATAATGACTATTTTTTTCTCAAAACATAACCTTTGATCTGTAGGTAAAAAGTTTAAATTGACGTCGAACTGTTACCTTCTATCTCGATATATTAGGCTAGATGACTAAAAAAAACTGTTTAGTCCGTGTGTTACATTATGAAAAAATATTGTACACGTATTTTTTGTTTTGTTTGACAAACAAAAACTGACGAGGGTAGAGTGCTTAGAAGTTTCGAGTGACGTCACTCTTGAGTACAAATTGTACTCAAGAGTGACGTCACAAGCCCCCACTCCAGAAGTTTGATGATCTATAACTTTGTCGATTTTTAATATTTTGATAAACCAAAAAATACGTGTCCCATATTTTTCCATAATCGAACTGACGGACTAAATAGAATTACATATTTTTTAACCCAGTCATCATCCCTTTTCTGTGATTTCGACTGTAATGTAACTGCAAATGCTCGGGAACAAATGTGCCCAAACTTTAGCTTCGGCTTTCAATTACTTCGGAATCCAACTCCTGAAGCTGTCTTGGCGTCGCTTTCATCTTTCATTTGATTCGCAGCGAAGACATCGCCGAACGCTAGTCTTCATATGACTAAACTGCAAAAGGGCACAACTAGCATTTTTTTCGACACTGAGTTCTATACATATTCGGAATCAGTGAAATTTACTGCTAGATATGCCCTTTTGCGTTATGGCGGCAGTAAACTAGACGCCGCGCCGCGACTCCGTCCGCGTTATTTCCGATTTTCCTTACAAACTTTCATCCCCGTTTCAACCCTTTAGGGGTTGAATTTCAAAAATACCCTCTTAGTGCTCTCGGCGTGCCCTTGAAAATGTGTATCAAATTTCATTCCGTCATCCGCAACCGATTGACCTGAAATTTCTAATGTATAGACAAATTGGAAAAGAATGTAATTGACTGAGTGAGCGAAATGAGCGAAGCGTCTTACTTTCAGTTTGAGCAAAAACGCTTTCGTTTATTCGCCGGATGTTTGTCTGTTCTCCTCTACAGCCTCCCCAGTCTAAAATGACTTAGGAGTGGGTTTTATATTTTAAAACTAAACTCATAACTCCCTCGGGAGTTATAGATTTTCATACAGATTTACCTCCCGTAGGAGTTATAGATTTTTTTAACCCACAGGCAAGTGTAATGAGTGAGTGTGTGGTGTTTTCATTACACTTGCCTGTGGGTTAAAAAAATCTATAACTCCTACGGGATCAATCATTTTTTAAATGACATCTTATCTATAACTATTTTCCCTTATTTATTATTATTATTTACTTATTTATTATTATTACTCATGCCATTACGTATATACAAATCTACCTTCTTCAATAGCATGCAATGAGAATAGAAAATATTGTACGCCACATTCTGGCTGATTGTGACGAAATAAAATACTCACTTTCTGAAAATAAATGATTCTATTCTATTCTAGATTTTATGATTCCGTGATATGATACTCGTAAATATTCACAAATAAAAAAACATTTTAAAAAGTTTGGGAACCGCGGGTCTTACCTCAAATGATTTTCATAATGATTTTTCACATACCTTAACTTACCTTAGCGCTGGCCCCTGGTGTCACTTACCTTAGCGACCTTAACCCTTCTTACCCAAATAAAAAAAATACACACACATGTTTACATCGAATAAATATTTCTTTCTTTGTATGTTGGCGTTTATTAAATTTTGGCGACAATTTTAGTTCAGTATCTTACAAGTAAAAATGGCAATATGAGGTTAAAAACACGAAGCCGGTTGCAGATGTCGCCACTGTCCAGTGTACCTAAATGTTGCCATTTATAAATGAACTGCTGTTGCCATAGAAAATAATATAAAATATTAAATAGAAATTTTGTTACATACACGTCATTTCTATTTAATAGTTTTCACACTACCATGACGATTGCGTATTTACATAATGTGCGATGTACGCAATCATCATGGTCCCTCAGTTTTAAAATGAATGATGTTTAGAAATATAAAGTCATTTTTAAAACTTTGTACGGATAACTGCGCAATATAGTAACAATTTGCTTTAGGAGCACTCTTTCATGAGATATCTGAGTTCTCTAATGATTTAGTTTTTGCAAAATCGGGTTTACTCTGCTAATATCTAGTCTAACAACATCCCAAAATTTCAGCGTTGTGCGATTATTTGCGACCTCACCCCGATCTTTACGTTAGGCGTTCCACCGGAAGACCAGCGTTGGCTCTTAGGTCGGAATTTTTCTGAGGTGGGACCATTTTGTGGCAGCAATCATCTTTATTGTATTATTTTATTTATTTTTTACCGCTCTATTAATATTTTGTGATGCTGTCATAAATAAATGCATTTTCTTTCTTTCTTCCACGACGGGGGTATAGGGGCAACACCGGTGCGGGGGGCTGCAGGGTGTCGAGAGGTGTGCTGCGCTTTCTCCGAGGGTACCTACTCGCGGCGTTATGCCCTTTAATACTTCCAAGCCTGGAGCATATTTTCGATATTATTATTTATTTTACATGGCAATCATTGGCCTTGTTGAGCTACTTTTATTTACAAATGGCAACAATTAGGTACGTCATGGTGATAGGTATCTGAAATTAGCGATTGTTAGTTTTCAACCGAATTTAAAAAATATGTATAACCAATCCCTTGTTATCTATTAAAGTGTATCCTAAAATAGTGCATTACCTACCTAGGGCGGTAAAACAAAGAATGTCTCAGACCGCAGGTATTTGACGCCCGAGCCGAAGGCAAGGGCGATAAATATGCGATCTGAGGCATTCTTTATTACCGCCCGTGGTAAGTACAACATTTTACTTCTCCCTTAGAGCAGGAAGTGGGATTTTCCGCACGCGTAGCAGGCGGTAATTGCCACTTTATGGCCAGGTGTAACGTAAAGATAATTACGGCTGCAAAAAAGCTTATTCTGTGCTAATATATAGGTATAATGATAAGTAATACAAGTATGTACCTAATAGTGTTTAGAATAAAATCGGTGTAAAAGTGCAAGCCAAACTTGGTTAGTCTAAAATTAGTTAAAAAGTTGTTAGTTCAAAAGACTCTTTTGCGTATAAAGTAGAATATCGAATTCGAGATCAAAAATGTAAACAAGTGGGTTGCCACCATTAAAAAAATAAACGCTAGTGGTCGTAAGTCTAAAATCATTGAAATAATTATAAAAAATAAAATATTCACAGGTAAACACTGTTGTATGGATATTTAAAAATATGTTACTTAGTTATATAGCGAATTCATATTTTTTTATAACGTATTTGTGGTGTTTAAGTAAATTATATGGAGTTAAAATTTATACTACTGGTAATGGTAAGAAGTTTTAAACATTTGGTTTGTAATTAAAACAACCGTTTATTTTTAATATTATTATCAAATATTCGCGAGTTATTGATACATTTTTAAATTTCTTTCTATGTATAATTGTATTTCGTTGCATTTTGCTTTTTGTTTAATGAGTATAATGGTTTTTTAGACTAAACCTTTTTTACTTCACAATATATACTGGCTTGAAAAAAAGAAATAAATGAGGGTGGTTGAAAATTTGTAGCAGATCCGTGTGGGTTTTGATCTCGTTGTAACTTTTAAATAAATAATTGTGGTTTAAGGTGATTTTTTAACACGTGTTCTTTCTAGACTAACTATAAATGTCCTAGTCTTCCACCCAATATCTGTTACTGAAAAGCATACGTGGTAAATAAGTAAAATTCATAATGTAAAACATGCATTAGATAGAAAAGATTTTATACCCCTGGAAGGTCACGTTGTCATTGACAGTTGTTTGTTTACATTTTTGATCTCGAATTTGATATTCGACTTCAATTCAAGGGACTAATGTGTACCAAAATGTCAGAAATCGAGACCAATGCAAACCGATACGCATTCAACTCATACAACTTCCACTACAACGACTGAGCTAAGTATGAACCAATGTATGCTGACCCTTGGAATAGGGGCCATTGTTCAAAATCTGGGTTCCAAATAAGGTAAGTAGTTCACTTATGCCAACTTTGACAGATTAGTAGGATAAGAACCAGGGTGGATTTCAGAGCGTTTCAACCGCCGTCATCTCCAAACCCGATATTATGAATCCATCATTTTAAAAATTACATAATATTTGATCAAAACATGAAGAAAGTAGGTACTATTTTCGGATTTTATCAAAATAATGTGATACAATTTCGGGATTGGTGATGACGGCGGTTGAAACGCTCTGAAATCCACTCGCCGACGCACTGGGCGTGTTTCGTTGACGCGCGTTTCGTAGCGTTGACTGTATTTCGGCCATTCTCACGAAGTGTGTGTCACCTAATTACCGCGACGCTGTTTTCATACGAAATGTATGGAGACGCGGTAATTAGACACAGTCATACTTCGTGAGAATGGCCGATTTATTTTAGAGCCTTATCACAATGGCGATTTGCGAGCGTGTTTTCATATAGATTTCGATCGACAAGTTTTGTATGAAAACACGCTCGCAACTCGCTCGAAAATCAGTGTGATAAAGCCCTTAGGGCGTAAAATCGACAGTGCTACGAAACGCGAGTCGACGGTGCGTTAAAAAGACGCCCGTGTGCATAGGCCCCAATTCACAATGTTATCGTTATATGAGCGTTTTCCAAAATAAATACCGGGGTAGCTACTTTCTCAAAATATGGACTTTTGAGGTTTTTTCTGGCTCAGAATCGTTAGTACTTACTTTCGAACCTTATATATTTATGTAAAAAAAGTGTCCCACAATTTGTATTAAATGTTTTTCTTCCACTACGTCAAGTTCATACAAACATAATGAAAAATTATATTGTCTTCTGTTTCCGCGATTATCACTCATAGTAATAAAACAACTTAAACGGATTAAATCGAGTATATTACTACATTTTAAGTCCCGACGTTTCGTAACCCTTTTCAGCGTTCGTGTTCGTGTTGTGTTGCGTTTGTCTACCCGCGACCACGAACGCTGAAAAGGGTTACGAAACGTTGGGACTTAAAATGTAGTAATATACGCGATTTAATCTGTTTAAGTTGTTTTATTACTATAATGAAAAATTGTGACGTAATGGGAAAATAAATTTGGGACACTTTTTTACGTATAAGGTTCGAAAGTACTAAAGATCTCATCGCTTCTACTTTGACGGACCAAAGCAGCATGACCTCTTCTTAGGAACTGTTCCCAGTCCACGGGCCAAAATATATTAGGAATGACAAAGTGAATTTATGAATTAGTTTACAGTTAGTCCAGCGGGCCTATGATGAATCTTGCATTATCATTTGTTTACGGAATATACGTGATCATCATGGGTTCCAAGATGACTATGCCAGGAATGAGTTTGTTGATGGATTGTTAAATCGCATAGTCGCTTCATACTTAACTCAACCGAGCTATACCTAGGGTAAATGCTTCAGTGGCGAAACGTCACACCCTTCTGAGGTAAATGCAGCTGGGTTACCTTTTCCTCGGAAATCACCATGGACGCTTTGCCACTAATAAGGTTAGAAAAAAAGCTAGATTAAAAATACTATCGCCAAATATATATTTTATTAGTGTAACTATAAAATAGTTTGTAATAAAGTTGTAGCAAAGATAGCGTCGGTAATAGAAAGTGCATACGTAATGGTGCTTGTAGCTGGTGTAAGTAAACGCGCGAGCTACTTGCGCGAGTATACTCAAGTCTGATGCAGCTCTCGCGTGTACTTTTATAACTGCGGCAACTATTAGGCGTTACATTCCTTGTTCGGGCTCACGCTGGTAGGGGAGATCCGGTACACTGCCTTCCTCAAACTAAAAGGCCGCTAATTTGTATGAAACTTCATACAAACTAGCGGCCTTTTAGTTTGAGGACGGCAATACAGTACGATTATCCACTTTGACACTCGCGATGTCTTTGGTTCTAATCGTAAAGGTTCGTGTTTTAACATAGACTACAAAACCCCAGAAATTACTCATACAAAAAGCAAATCTATTTAATGTACCTAATTAATAATCAGAAATTGGATCTTGGGTTCCATTTGGGGTATATGACTTCAAACGTTATATAGAAACATGGATGTTCCTCTATTATTGTAGATTTTTTGCTATATGCATCTATCTATAGTAATAATTAATTCCCGGAATTAATGTTTGTGTCTTAAGTAATGCCATACAATAATTAAATCAAGTCACTGTTGTGTTATTCATAGGTCTACTGTAAAACACGTCATTGTGGCAGGTGATCTTCATTATACTCTTTTAGACTGTTAAGTGCACGCTATGATATTATGAATATGCAGCAATGTATCTCGTGTCATTTGCACTCCCGATCTCTCCCGATGACTGTCGTGTATTGCTGAGTGTCAAGTGGAAATAATTGTACTGTAGGGTTGTCACAGAGGTTAGTTGTCACAGCGGCCATAAAAGAATACTAAACGAAGGAATAAATGCAACAATCGGTACTTTACCAATCGACGCGTTTTCCTTCATTTAGTATTTATTCTTTTATGGCCACTAACACAACTAACCTCTGTGACAACCCAATCTTTCCAACATGCTCCAATCGCTGCCCTTCTCCCACTTCATTACTGATTTCGCGATGCATTCGGCCATTCTCACGAAGTATGTCTGCGGTCACCTAATTACCGCGACGCTGTTTTCATACTAAATGTATGGAGACGCGGTAATTAGACGCAGTCATACTTCGTGAGAATGGCCGTCTAATGGTACACTCCACTTGACCATATTTTCCAAATAATCGAGTTGCATCTCTTTCCTGCGGCATAGGGAATGAAAAGGATACAACTTGAATATTCCGTACGGTCAAGTGAAGTGCCAAACCCGCGCAAGTACCTCAACATGTGCAAGCTACTGGCACCGTATACAAGCACCATAAGAATAAAACTGTCATACCTGATCTTTTGGAACTTCGTTTGTTGTGCTTGCTTCTTCGCGGATACAAATTGATCTTGCTTTGTCCGCAACCCATATTGACCCCTTTTTACTAACTTTTCCGTTCCGGTATTCAATTGCATAGACAATTTTACTTTGTGTATGTGTGCGTATTATTCTTTGTCAGTTTCATTTATGAATGCACTTTCCGTTAGTGTGTTGTGTTTTAATCTTTTTTTCTGGGGGTATGGATCCGAGTGCGGTTTATTCTGCAAATAAAAAAATATAGATTACCTGTAGCGAGCATGCGTGTCATATCGCCATTACAGACTAGAAAGTACACACAAAGTGGTAAGATATAGTGAAAAGAGTCTATAAGGGTGCCTTTTCACCAGAGATGAGCTATATACGTTGCTATGGATGCGCTTAAGTATATACACCAATGATATTCATTCACATAGCATAACACTGGTGAAAAAAAGTAGTGCAAAATGTCCCAACATTTCTGTACAAAATTTGAATTTCTCAGTTTAGACGACAACAACGTACATGGTGCAAAGTGCTAAGTTGTCCTTCTGCAATTAGAATCATATACGTTGTTGTCGTCGCCGTTACGCCCAAACTAAATAGGTATAGGGGAAAAACGTAACGAAACTGAGAAAAAAAAATCTCGATTTCGTTACGATTATCTCCTAAGTATATTTAGTTTGGGCGTAACGAAACTGAGAAATTCAAATTTTGTACAGAAGAGTTGGGACATTTTGCACTCCTTTTTTTATTTCATAAATGAAAAGTGCTCGTGATTCTGAGTAAAATGGTATAAGACACATCATGATCAGACAAAAAAAGTAAAAGGTACATTTTTTCTGCAATTGACCCATATACAAATACAAATATTTTATTCAGTAAATAAAAGTGCTTATTCTACTTACAAAACATCGTTTGTCTTTATATGGTAAAAACCAAACGTAGGTAAGCGTCCTCTGATAGGTAGGTACATACCTAGCTTCATAGCTCAACTCTGGTGGAAAAGCACCCTTAGGCCCCCTTAGGCGGGGCGAGAACTCGTATGCGAGTTTGATTATATTGCGGGCTACCCTACCCAGGTATACGATGAGTATAGGTAATTTCACGAAAGTTGAGGCCACGCACACAACAATACTGTCATGTAATGACAGCGGGATTTTGAAATTACTGTTCTTTTTTCGTACCGATAGCAGGTTCAACAGTGAATTGCAAGATAGACCAAAAAGTTTGTTTAAACTATAGCCTTTGTGTTTATTACTCACTCATTCATTTCATTCATCCACTTTTTTTGCAATGAGTACTCCATGTAGCTGTGTGTGTAATCATTCACCTCAACTCTCGACAAATTACAATGCAACGCCGCAATGAAATGAAAATTGCATACGAATTCTTGCCCCGTCTGAATGGGGCCTCACTAATTTTTTTGACATACTGAGTCGCGGATAAAAAATAAAAAATAAAATGAGGCGTGAACGCAAAGCTGATTCCTGATGCCGCCAAGGTTCAATGCTCCTAATTGTTGCCATATTATAATGCTATAATACTATATTGACAATTGTGCAATTATGGCCGTAAAGAAGAAATATCGAAAACACATATTTTGTCTTAAGGGTGTACTCGTATTTTCGCTGGCGTAATTTCTCTGGCCACCAATATTTAAAAGATTCCTCCTCACTGGACTGGCATTCGTTGGTTACTTGTTAGAACTTGACTGATTTGACATTGTAACCAAAAGTCCAATTCTAATAAGGCAGAATCTTCTCAGTATTCGCCAATATGTCATGACAGCGAAATTACGTTTTTGAAAATACACCCAAACATGCAATGAAATATTGACATTATGTGCCTTATAATGGGCCACAAAGTACCTTGTTTCCTAGTCGGGTAAAAAGTAGGTGACGATTCAGGCCGATATATACCTATGCAACCGATATTTGAAGAGCGCAAAAAAAAACTGTCTGAAAAAAACTACAAAAAGTAATTTGAATTACTGACTTAATTTATGTATCGGTTTATTACCTTGTGCAATGTTAATTACTTTGTTAATTATGTATTCATAATTACTATTTTATTTGAATTTTGAGTTGACATTTTTTTTTACACAACAAGTTACAATATAAGTTTTAGGTATAATAAGGACATACAAATGTCGGAGGTGCATATTTCATTAATTAACCATCGATATCGGTATCGCCGATTATTAACTACAATAATCGATATCGGTATCGTATCGGCAAAATTATGTATCGTTACATCCCTAGTAAAAAGTATAGTAAAGTGCAAATATAATAACGAGGCTAATCATGAAATAAAGCCAGTTACCGATTTAAAAAATAGACAAGTTAAAAAGTTCAACTTGTCAAGATTAGCTGTTCTATTTTCCACCTCCTGACTCCTTTATTAGACCTTCAACTAGATCAAATGATCGTAATTTAGTATTGTCAGGAGAAAACGTATGCAGAGATCCACAGTATCAGTAGTTTAATTTTTCTGTGTACTTTGATTTCTTGTATCTATATATGTAACATAAAATGTGATGTAATTTACCCGCATTAAAAACCAATGAAGAGACAAAAAATGTTTCTTTCATGTAAAGTATTATACTAGTAGCACCATCTCTCGCTCGATTGTCGCAGCTGTAAAGGTGCGCATTGGGGTGAGATACCTGTGTAATACAGGTTCTGATAGATGGCGTTTAGGTTAATATCCTATTAAACCAGAATGATACAGAAGTCAATGTAGATGGCAAAATTGAGAGCGCTTGCTGGGTGCTCCCGTGGACGAGTGGTTGAGTCGCTGGGCCGGAAATCCAGAGGTACTGGGTTCGATTCCCGATCAGGACACAAGTGAGTGCCATTTAATTTTTCTGTGTACTTTGATTTCTTGTATCTATATATGTAACAACTACTGTATTGTAAAATTTGAATGAAATAATAGTACATTATACAACTAGGGTGGTAAAACAACGAAAGACCGAGATCGCAGAAGTTTGCGGCCCGAGCTGCAAGCGAGGGACGTAAATATGCGATCGAGGGCTTTCTTTATTACCTCCCGTGTTGTGTACATCATTTTATGTCTACACTTGGCCAGAAAGCGGCTTTTTTCGTACACGTAGCGTGCGGAAAAAGCCACTTTATGGCCAGGCCAGCAACGCCATTGGTTGATTTGGTCAATTTTGCTAGTTTAGACTTGTAAGATTGTAACTTGTAGCTTCGTGAAACGGGGCCCAGGTGGTCGGGTAACGCAAAAACGCGCAGTTAACCACGTTTCCTGTAAAGTGCCACTTAGCATCGTAATTCACAGCTGCGTTGTCAACCTCGTTTCTAATATAATTGGGTACTTGACTGTAACCGTGTAACTTTTATTATGAGCCTGCAAAGTTGGGTGGGAAAGTCCTTTTTAAAAGTATAAAAATATTAAAAACTATTAATATAATTAAATAACCTATAAAATGTTAGGTAACGTTTGTTATGAAACCGTTACGATAAAATCAAGTTTTAACGTAGTTGCAAACGAAAGTTCTTTATTTCTATTATTACTTTATATTAGGTACGTGAGTGACGACCAAGCTGTGATTATCCTACTGAAAACATACGAGCCTTAATTCAAAATGCGCAACATGGGGCATTATTCTACAGGAATAGAACGTAAAAGGGTTATGTCTCTCGGCAACAAATGGGCGGCTTTCTGTAAGGTGACTTACAGAGAAATATATCGAGATAGAAAGATAGGAGGACTAGTAACTCTTTTGGTGTTGCAGGTGTCTATGGGCGACGGTGATTGCTTACCATCAGGCGACCCGTCTGCTCGTTTGCCGCCTATTTCATAAAAAAAAAATGTTCGTCGATTTGTATGGGAACCAAGCGTGTAACGTTTTTCGCTTAGCGTTTAACAAAAGTGTAATTTAGTGATGGAAAATATCAATGATATTTTATAAGTAGATAGGTTACAAGCACTCCAAAAGTGAAGCACTAAAACCACTATAAATGTAGTGGTGCCCTTTTTTGTAGTGGGTAGTCACTCGCGGGTCGGTCAACGAAACGCACGACGATGTCAAGGGTGAATATTTGCAAGATTCCCAAAAAAAATGCCGTCGTGTGTGATCAGAAAGTGCACCAATCATAGCAAAAAGTGCAACAAAGCGCAAGGGATCTCATATCACTTGTAAGTATGCTGCAATAATTTGATTTTATCATTTTTATTATTTTATTTTTCAAATACGACGCCATCTTACTATCATAGACGTCATTTGAATGAAAGAGACAAACTTACGTCTTTGACAATGAGAGTGACAAGGATAACCATACTGCGGCAAAGATGAACATTTACAGATGCGTCATGTTGAATCGCATTTACTCCTAGTTACATGCCTTAGTATGCAAACTTGAACCATAATATTATCTATTCAGTGCTCATACAGGTTTTTTTCTCATAAATATATAATATCTTAAGGCATATCTCGTTTTTGTAAATACGTCGAAGAGTCGCGGAAAAATACCCGCGTAACCTAGAACCAATAAATAACCTTTACAGCGTATTTTTTTAACATCGACACTGGACAGTTTAAGAATAACTTGAATAAAGGGTGCGAATAAAAAATTATCTTAGATACTTTCTAGCTATTTTTAGAAAATGATAATTTTGGCATAGAAATGAATTGATCTAGCAGGAGTTACTTACAAAAAGTAATAAGTGTGATGATTTTATTTTTATATGGAGACCACAGAAATAAATCAAGGTACAAGGAAAAAAGTGTATGTACCTCGCATGCTAAAAAGAAGTGGCGGCAACCTACTTTGCATGCCGTTAACTAGTAAGTAACCATTCTTTCGCAGAGATACCTACCTAAATGGTGTCTAAGTGTCAAAAATCATTAATACTATATAAACCATTTAATACACAATTTAATTGTTGAAACGTATTAAAACTATATATTATTAGAATACAAACTAAGTGTAACATTTTAATGTTAAAACTTTAAGTTGAATAAAAATCATTTACACTATTGAAATTCCATAGGTAGGACCTAGATAGGCAGAAACTACTCTGAAATGTAATTTTCACCTTCTGCGTGCTTAATCTGTCTTAAATGAGCACCGAGTCTAGCCGATTGGTTCACTCGGTGACGTTTAAAAATTAATCGCGTAAGTAACAAAAAGCTAGCTGTCTCTTTTTTTCATTATTGTAACTATGCCATCTCTTTTACGCAATCTGTTAATATGTGTGAGCATGTACACCGTACAGTGAGGTACGAATGTGTGCTGCTGCTTTCTTGGAAGCATATTTCTCAGCTGGCGAGTATGCGTATAACGTATCTTCTTATAAAATATCATTGGAAAATATAAACTGTATTTTAAAATTGTTAAGGTAAAATATTTTTATTGTAAGTAAAAATATTAGAGCACCTGTATTAAACAATATACACTTTTTATCTGAAACATTTTTTTCTATTAACTTGTAGAGCCTATCAAAATGCTCTCATTAGACGAGATCTTTTACATCGGTGCTCGTAATAGCAGTTACTTTAATTCTACAAAAGGTACATCAAGCGCTTGAATGTGTACGCGCCGTGTACGAACGGACTACACGCAAAGAAATAAGAATGCGTAAGAATGCTTCAGTACGGATCGCACTCACACAGACACGCGATCGTGCGTCTGTGTGAATACGTATCGTGCGCTCCTAAACGGCCGAAGTTGGACTACTTTATGGCAAAGTATAAAGACGAACAAGTAGTCCAGTTACTACTAGTTGACAGGTCATATTATATTAGGGACGAGTTGGAGAGCCAAGTTGTGAACTATATACTGTAGGTTTTCTAAATTGCCAAAGGTCATCGGAATTAACGTATTTGCACAATTATTTGCGTACAAATGAACGGCAAGGCCCGTTTTCGGCGAAAACGTCACGTTTTCTTGTTTGTTTTTAGTTTTTCGTTGGAATTGTGATTAATTTTTAGTGGTCCAATCGGCGTCTACCTACTGAACACATTCAGTGTTGTATGTACTAGGTGGGGCATTCCACCAGAATGTCGGACACGTGACGCCATTTTTTCATACTTCGAACAAAGTTAGGAAGTACATTTTTGGTATGTCAGTATTTTATAACTTCGTTTCTGAATTAATAATATAATTTAGGACTTTTTATTTGTGTTTATGGTAGCTGCCATAGCCGTCACGTGCCCGACAAAGTAGACGTTTTCGTGGAATGCCCCTAAGGTAGAGTCGCCGGCAATTAATGTATGGTGAAATTGGACATGCAATAAGTTTAAGCCAAAAATACATTTTTTAGGATTCCGTACCTCAAATCTCAAAAGGAAAAAAGAACCCTTTTAAGTAAGATCACTTTTTTGTCGGTCAGTTTGTCAAGACTCAAGTCAAGTTTTCCTTGGGAACGCTTGGAGGTTTGCAGTTGAAATTTAAGGCCAGGTCTATGGTCCCTTGAAGTTGTGGAAAAATCAAACTTCTAAGCTAAGTTAACGTAAAAAATAGATATGGCCATTGCAAAAAACGTACATTTCGACTATCCCAAGGAAACCAACATTTATTTCAACGGACATAGATTTATTTCATTGTGCTCTGAGCAAATTCACTAAGGCCACACTCTATGTTTTATGTTATTTTATGAACATTTAAGATTATTGAAGCCGTCGTTTGTAATGTGAATTTACACTATCGTATTAGGTTAAGACCAGTAAGCTTATGATGCTACGCTTTGTCACGCGATAAAAATGATAAAGCATCCGTCACTCTTACAAACTATTTGTCAGAACGTGACAAATGCTTTATCGTTTATGTATCGCGCAATAAAGCGTAGCATCATAAGCCTACTGTAAAGATAGCTGTAATGATCGGGCTACACGAGGCTAGTTTTTCAAGGATAGTAAAATCATTGGCCGGGGGACGCTACTAGCCTAAAAATAGAACTCCGTCCTATTAAAAACTGTCCTGGCTTGTAAACTAGCTTACTAGCTGGCTATCCTAGCTTGAAAACCTAGTCTCGTGAAGCCCGGGCATAAGTTCTTTTAAATAAATAACAATAAAAACTTTAATTCCTGACGTTGACGAGACTTCACCTTCAGCGGTGCGATACCGTTTGTCGTAAGAAATATTACTATTGTTATACTGTGTTGATGTTTCGGAATAGTACAGGTCGATTCACAAGAGCTGACACGAATGGATTGAATGGGCGAATGATAATGTCTATGTGTGCATCACAAATTTATTAAATACAGATTGATTCAATAAGCGACAAACGTGTTTTTAGACTCTCGTATAAGAACGCCACTCAACAGTGACAAGTAGAGACCGGATTTGAAGTAGCGATCTCAATATTAATATGGATTTGACTGGTATAATTTATTATTTTTTCTACACACAAAAATAATGTAACTTATCGGAACAAAAAAGTAAAATCCTTTTTGGAAGCTTTTGTAAATATTGGGCAAAAATTATGGTGGTAATAAATAAAAACATCGTTTTTAAATTTTTGGAATAGTTTATTTTTTTTAGTTCTTCTTCTCTTCTGCACAATGCACAGTAAAAATTAAGACCTTACTCGTATATATAACCAGCATGACATGTTTTTAACAAATTGCACTAGTCATATCCATATTAATATTGAGATCGCTACTTCAAATCCGGTCTCTAGTGACAAGTGACATTACATGTAGCTGGCTTTAAATAAGTGTTTAGGTAAGACAGTTGTTACAATAATACATTATCAATTCTGTTTCGATTCCTCAAGCGCGCGGTGCTCAATATATTTGGGAACTCGTGATTATGGTTTTTATTTCCTGATCCACTGAATCTCCAACATCAATCCATTCATGCGTGCTAGCTCCTGTGAATCGATATGTAGCTTGCGTAAACATAACCTAAATAAGAGTTTACATGTCATAATCGCTTCTTGAACTTCAATACAAAATCGTGCTTATTCCCACCGAACTGTCGGTCCACGCGATTAGATTGCGTTTTGTCTAAATAATTGTATAACTGACTGACCCATCTAGATTGGTTATTTAAATAGAAACATCGTCGGCAAAGAGTCCGAGCCACTCTTAATGGATTATGATGAATAGATATTGTGTAGCCCAGTAGTGATTCACAGCTCTGTCCTCAATATCGTCCGTAATATAATTTGACCCGTGCAGTAATTACAGTTCGTTGTCATGGAACAAATTCATTTAATTTAGTCCATTGGTCAAGTTACACTATGACTTAGGTTTTGGCAATTTCTAGGGTTTTCTTTTATTTTATTTTTATTTTTTTTTTATTTTACCGTTCCGATAGTTTACGGTTCCGTACGGGATTTACGGTTCCGTACTTCAAAAATAAATAACTGGCCAAGAGCATGTCGGACCATGCTCAGTGTAGGGTTCCATAGCCGTAACTATAAAGTAAAAAATACGATGTAAAAAAAGTACAACAACAAAAGAGCGTATCTTCATAGCAATTACGTCCTTTTGTTGAGAAGCGCAGTTTATCGGCAATAACTCAAAAACGGTTAATCCGATCTTGTTGAAAATAATTTTCGTTGAAAGTATTAATTAAGCGTTATCTTTGTAATTTTTTTTATATTTTTCGGACCCACGGTTTAGAAGATAGAGGGGGGGGGACACCATTTTTACAACTTTCGGAGCGATTATTTCCAAAGGTATTCACTTAATCAAAAACATTACTTAAGAACCTTAAAATGTTTTCAAAAGAGCTGTCGAACTATGTACCACACGTTGACATTTTGTGAAAAAAAATTTTTTTAGCTTCTGTTACATGTATGGAGTGCCCCCCCTAGATTTTTTTATTTTTATTATTTAACTACCAAACTTAGTTGCGGCATCTACAAGACATCTATATTCCAAATTTCATCAGTATAGGTCTTGTAGTTTTTGAGTAAAATGCCTGTGACATACGGACGGACGGACGGACGGACGGACGGACGGACGGACGGACGGACGGACATGACGAAACTATAAGGGTTCCTTTTTAGCCATTTTGGCTACGGAACCCTAAAAACGGAACCCTAATAACTTATAAATATCACTTTGTTGTCCGTCTGTCCGTCCGCCCGTCAGTCTATACCTCCACGCGGAGTTATCGAGATGAAAACCATATATTCAGGTCTACGGTCTCTTGACGCTGTGAAAAAATCAAATTTCTAGGTTAGCGTAAAAAAAGACATGGCTGTTTTTGCCGCAAAAATAGTACATTACAAAACTAGGGTGGTAATACAAAGAAAGCCCGAGATCGCAGATGTTTGCGGCCCGAGCTGCAAGCGAGGGACGTAAATATACGATCGAGGGCTTTCTTCATTACCTCCCGTGTTGTGTACATCATTTTATGTCTACACTTGGCCAGAAAGCGGCTTTATGGCCAGGTGTGGCTAAATGCAATTTTTTTCATAGAGACTTAGTACAGCGAGTACCTACTCAAAATGACGTCACCGTCGGCGTCCGTTTTGTATGGAGCATTTTCAACGCTCGATGCGATCGGCTACTTTTGATTGCAATTTGTCGCTGTTATAGTAAACCAAGTGTATTAGTTATAGGTATATATTTGTTCCTCACAAATAGTAAGTAGAATCGATTTACATCAAACATAAAATTTTGTGCACAAGCCTATTGGTGCCGACTGCCGACCGACTCGGTTCACCTTAAGGACGAGATGACGATACAGTTGTGATTGTGAATCACCCTGCCGTTCATTACGGGAGGGCGATCCGCGCGCGCCGCGGACGGTCACGTTCAGACCCTGAGGTACCAGAAACGTACAACCAATATTTACCGTGGCCCCTGTTTTGTTCTATTGAGGCATAATTACCGGGCAAAGATTTGGTTCTTGCTCGATGACACGTTTAGCCTGACTGACCTTTTACAAAACTAATAGAGTGCGACTACGATAACTTCACAGAGTGGAACATGGCAACACCTCTGTTTAAAAGGCATTTTTTAAAGAAAATGTGACATTTAAGGTGGTTTTTCACCGGCAGGGCGAGACGAGACGAGGATTGAATTGAAATCTGTAGCAAGTTGCGCGATGCGCGAGCGGCGATGCGCGAGGAGAGGATTGAAAACTTCATAGAAATTTCAATTCAATCCTCGTCTCGTCTCGTCTCGCCCTGCCAGTGGAAAACCACCTTTAAATGGAGGTGTTGCCATGTTCCACCCTGCAAAATTATCGTAGTCCCACTCTAGAGGCCTGGTTCAAATCCGGGTGGGCATTTTCCGAGCGTCTCAAACGCCGTGACTTCGGTGGGTACGATATTGTGTGTGTCGAGGTTTGTGCATCATCTTCAGTTATGTTGTATTTCAAAAGTAAGGATAGGGCGATCCGTACACCTTGGGTAGGTCGATTTTCGACCACGATATTTGTATGCCAAACTAAATGCATGGCATACAAATGTCGCGGACGAAAATCCACCCGGGTCTATGGGCTTTTTTATTTAAAGTGCGTTCTTAACTGACAGTTAACAGGTCGTTACAGAACTGACGATTAGTGTCAAACTCCATACATTTCGTTACGGACTGACAGGTTAGACGGTATTTGAACATAGCTTAAGTTTCACCTAACCGTACATTTTAAAATAAAAATGCCCCTATATTCCCCGTAACAGTAAATGGAGCCTTTTACCACGCAATGGGGATGACGACTGGGTTAAAACTATATAATTCTATTTAGTCCGTCAGTTAGATTATGGAAAAATATGGGACACGTATTTTTTGATTTATCAAAATATTAAAAATCGACAAAGTTATAGATCATCAAACTTCTGGAGTGGGGGCTTGTGACGTCACTCCTAGGTGAAAATTATACCTAGGCGTGACGTCACTCGAAACTTCTAAGCACTCTATCCTCGTCATTTTTTGTTTGTCAAACAAATGAAAAAATACGTGTACAATATTTTTTAATAATCTAACTGACGGACTAAACAGTTTTTTTAGTCGTCTAGCCCGCGCTGCGCGTCCCACTGCCGCGTTGGTCCTAAAACTGATTTTTAGGACCAACGCGTTGGAACCGTCTGCGCGCTCGTTAACCCTGTCCTTTATATAGGTCAAGGGTTGGGTTGATTAAATGAGGCCCGAAACCCGCGGAACTTCGAAAATATCGTACCCACATTCTAAAAAATCTGAGCCAACTAGGAGAGATTTTCTCTTTGTTGGCGTTAACTTAAATAAAACAAACAAGATATTAAACATATCAACGAAAGCTGATTAATTAAAACAGCAAGTTCATTAGTGATTAAAACAACAATCTAGAATCTTGATAATTGACCAAGTCCTGGATTGAAACATAGGATACTTTATATCCCGGTAAAGAGTTCCCTTGGGACAGCAACGGGAACAACGCGGGCGAAGCCGCAATTAATTACAAATCAGTTATTACGTTTTGCGCCTGTCACGACATCAAACAAGAAGTGTTAGAAAATGTAGGTATTAAACTCGAATTAATACACGATGGCATCTAATCGGTAATCAGGTACCAGTTTTTCTAACTCAGGAATTGATAGCGGTCACGTTGATGTCGTAATTAGTTACATCTAAACAATTTTTTTTTCTGTGATAATTTTTATTTCGAAATCATTTTTATCCTAAATTCCTTGTCACCCTACTAATCTGTATCTGTGAAATTACAACCTCTTTAAAAAATTAATGACAATGATGATTTATGAGTAATAAGTTGTCACTGTCATGTATGTAAACAAAGTCATAGAAGTCGCAAATATTGAATGAGAAAAGTAAATTAGTAATTAAAAAAACATGCCTCGACCATATTTGTGCTCAAAATATCGAGCGTTACCATATTGTAGGTACGTTTATCAATACTAACCAAACAGCTCAAGATGAACTCAAGAATTATTCCACGAAATTCATCCATACGTACCAATTCTCACGCACAGTTTGAACCGCAAGAACTAAAACCTCTGTGACTTCGGACAGTTCACAGTGCCAAACCACGCTCAAGCACCCGGCCGGCCTCGACGTCGACCTGACGATCTGGATCGACGCATTTTAAGATACTTTGCTCGGGATTCTCGTAGGAGTAATAGACAAGCAGCGAGAAGGTTTCATGTGAGTCAGTCCTTCGTGTGGCGGCTACTTAAATCGTCGGAATTGCATTATTTTCATTTTCGGCCATTTTATCAATTTTAATTCGTTATCTATCACGCCCTAACTACTCATACTCGCAGAAAAGTTTATTTACTTAAGATCTGTCAAATTTTCCGCGAAAGCGATGGCACTTGACGTATCGTGATCACGTGATTTTACTTCAATAATTAATGTAGGTGACCATGCATCCAGTGGTGATTAGTTTAAATTATGTTTTAACCTTTAATTAATTAAACAGTGAGGTATTTGGGTGAGACCTCGCCTATTAAGTTTGATTTTAGCTAGATATTAATATTTGTCTACTCCTGATTATCGATTAGAATCCATCCTGTATAGTCTTTTGTTATACAAACTGTTTAGAATTTACGAAAAGTACGTGAAATCAAATGAGTTATGAGGCCATTGACATATTGACATATAATCATAGTAATTACTTTTTAAAAATCCTTATTATTTTACGTGAGTAAAATATTATAGAATAATCTAATAATTAATTTGGCACTTTATGATGTTTTAAAACGTTATTAATATCAATACGTCATGAATTAATAAAATAAGTACTGCTTATGTTTTTTTAAAAAGGCGGCCACATTGTTTTCTGGCTTTTGTCTTCGTTGTATTTTCGATTATAACTGATGCTCTCAAGTTGTGACTGGAAGAATAAATTGCGATATTTTCAGCAAGGGTTTGTTTAATTTTACGGAAGGAATTCGACTACATAGCATTTTAAGGGTTCCGTAGCGTTCCGGTCGTCTGTCCGTCGGTCACAGGGCTCTGTCGTTTGAACCGTACGGTGGTACGGAAACTTTAGAGAGTGTGACAGTTTTCGGCCATTCTCACGAAGTATGTCCGCGGTCGGGAACCTATTGGATCGCATAATTTTAAAAGGCATAATGCATCATTTGGCATAATGCATCATTCGGCATAATGCATTTTTTTCTTAAACTGTAGAATTTTCAGGACTCTTTAAGGCCTCATCCTGTTAAATAGGTTAGGTTAGGTTAGGTTTGCGTTATAATAATCCTGAAAAGTTTACGGGATCAGAAAAAAAAGCATTATGCCAAATGATGAATTATGCGAAATGATGCATTATGCCTTTTAAATTTATGCGATCCAATAGTAAACCTCTGCGGTCACCTAATTACCGCGAAGCTGTTTTCATACTAAATGTATGGAGACGCGGTAATCGGTCACCTAATTACCGCGACGCTGTTTTCATACTAAATGTATGGAGACACGGTAAATAGACGCAGTCATACTTCGTGAGAATGGCCGTTTTATAATCAATGTCCCCAATTCAGACACTAAAAGTAATTGAGCGTAATGATTTCATTTTGAATCATACAATTAATACTTATTGAATAACGTTTTTAAACAAATAAATTCCCTCGTACTAAAGAAATATTTTTGATTTTAGTAATGCGATGTAATAATTAAATCAAGCCACATCTGTATCGTTCATAAGCCTACTGTAAAAAAATGTAATTGACAATATTTCAAATTTTCTACTCCTTCATTTTATGAGCTG
The DNA here is from genome assembly GCA_947034925.1 of Eudemis profundana. Lineage (NCBI taxonomy): Eukaryota > Metazoa > Arthropoda > Insecta > Lepidoptera > Tortricidae > Eudemis > Eudemis profundana. Next base: position 861,162 of record OX344794.1, on the reverse strand, counting down.
GATAGAAAATAGGTGGAATTTTAAGCTACCCGTATTTTTTCTTTTTCGTTTTAACTCAATTTTTCAATTAAAAATAGCAGTTTGAAAAGTAGCTCATTCTAAAAGGGCGTATGTAGAAAATGACGTCACTTTCCCAACTAGAATCCAGAGCGACAATTACGATTTAAAAAAACTAGAATCCAGAGCGACAATTACGATTAAAAAAATAACTGTCAGGCGTTACAGCGTTGTCAACATAGGAAGTTCGGGAAGACAACGATGCTTTTGCTCCTCTTATTTGGGCTGGATTATATTTATCACTTGCCGATGTGTACTCCACCGATCATCATAATTTCAACACGCGGCAGATTCGTGCTATCAGCCTGAGAAAAACCTTCTGATGTCTTCATTATATGAAAAAAATCGGTGTCCGGTAAAAGAATGCCAAGTTAATAATGTTTGAATGCGTTATCGGAGTCCAGTGGGAAAGTGCCAAGTCTTTTCGGGTCTTCGAAAACGTGCAAATGAACCAACGGTAAGAAAATTAAACTTCTAAAGCCGCTAAGCAGTTGTAACAATTTTCAAAACAAATAAACGTCAGACGGCAAGTATGTCAGAAAATGACAACCGGATACCATACACTTTTTAATCGTTTCAGCACTAAGGTCTCTCTCGATAATGCAGGGAAAATGACGTCACACTTCCGGTTCACACTAATTGACGATTTTTTCCAAAATGAATGGGAAAAATAATCCAAAAATATTTTTTTTGAGCATAAAATACAGTTTTACCCAAATGGTTTTCGAATTAAGATCTTTTGAAAATATGAAGTGTTGTCAATTGTGGCAGGTGATCTACATTACTATTACTACACACTATGATATTTTTCATCACACTTGCTCGAAAATGGTGTTGTTACACGTAGGTTTTGCGGGCCGTAAATGACCTATTACGCCCTAGGGCGTAAAAGTTTTCTTTTTAAATTTGAAACGCTGGTTCTGTTTTACTCTTATTTGTCATGTTCAAAGGAAACGCCAACTTACTTTTTAACTTTTATTATTGAAAAACTTATTTAAAGAGAACTGTTATTGCAAATACATGTAAACACATATTTCTGTAATATCAATTAAATATTTAAATAGTGTATTTCAGTATTTTGCAAATATAAAATCAACCATTTTAAGTCTTTACCGCTATGGTTTCCGAACGTGACTTGACATTCGCATTGTCTATGGATATTTGTCACTAATGTCACTGTCAGTTTTACAATTTTATTTAGGTTAAGTAAGGTTACTTTAAACAAATTTCCTCACAAGTGTGATGAAAAACATTGTAAGGGAATTACAAACTCGTGTTATTAAAGCCCTCGGCTTCGCCTCGACCTTGTAACAAACACTCGTTTGTAATTCCTTACTTACCGCCCTTGATACACAATGTACTAATGAATATGCAGTCTTGTGTCATTTGCACTTCCGATCTCTCCCGGTAAATGTCGAGAATTGCCGAGTGTCAAAGTCCAATTAATCGTACGGTACATGCGAGCGTTGCAAGCTTATATAAGCTTGTAAAAACTTGCTACTATCATTACCCGTGACACCTAATCTTATTCATAAAGGCAGTGTCACAGCCGGCACTCCGGCCTAATGTGAAGTGGGGAGGGCTAGCAGACTAAAGGCTGAAGGGCCCTGGAGGGCTGGGGGCCCTCAGCCGCTATCGAGACTATTGTGCGGCCTCGTGTTTGTTGGAACTAGTCTACGGATTCCGTGCGTAACTGAAAAAAAAAACGGATCTCTTCTCCGGCCGTCGACCAACCTGTGCACGTCTGTGCCCTTTGATTAAGGGGTTCAGTAACTTAATAGGCACAGAAATACACTCAAGAGCAAAAGTTTCGGGTCACCGTATTTGAAATAATAGAAATAATATTTTTTTTCCATATTTGACACTTGTTTCATTTACATAATATACTATTTTTAATATTTGACACTTGTTTCATTTACATAATATAAAGTGGCCAAGTGTAGACATAAAATGATGTACACAACACGGGAGGTAATAAAGAAAGCCCTCGATCGCATATTTACTTCCCTCGCTTGCAGCTCGGGCCGCAAACTTCTGCGATGTGCACTGCCTTTCTTTGTATTACCACCCTAGTTGTGTAATGTACTAATTCTTCATAATACCTAGCAATTAGTAATAGTAGAAGTCATCATAAAAATATAATTATCCAAAAATTGTGATTTTTGCAATATTTCACTCCGTTAGCGTCTTTATTTTTCATGGGTTTTTACGTGTTCGATCCAAACCCTGATAGATTAGATTAGATTAGATTTCTTTATTTCACAATATAAAATACATTATAAATTACATATGTCAATTTACACGATTTCATATTATGATCGTCAAAACATTAATAGTAATAATAATTTAACAAAGTTCCATAGAAAATAAAAACATAAAACAGATCATCAAAGTAATTAATTATCACCGATAGCGGGTCGTCGGATATTGCTATTATTTTATATCTAAAATTAATTAAAGATTCAATAATTTTACAATCCTGGATTACTTTAGGAAATATGGCGGTATTTCACTGACCCGAAATTTTTGACCGCGAGTGTATATCATGGTAGAAGGAAAAAGTCTATCCATACCTCGGGTTTCTTCGATAACTTTCACAAATACATTTTTTCATATTAGCGAATTTTCAAGTGGCGTTTTTTCATCATCGTAAATTTAATTATTCGTCTTTCTTCATGTAGCAATTTTTTATGAAGTCTTTTAATTATAAAATCAAAGGGAATGGGCCAGCGATGGCGGTACACCTCTACACGATGGCCCATTCCATAGTGTGGACGTCAAATATCGCATGGCCATCTCGCTGGGCCAGCGATGGCCCATCGTCTAGTTGCGTATCAACCATCGCATGGCCATCTCACTGTGATAGCGATGGCCCATCGTGTAGAGGAGCTATAACGCGTGGTTTGGGCGCTGGCTAAAACCCCCTCGCGATGGCCTCAAGGCCGCGCGGCGGAATCGCGGAGTGAGCCACTCCCGGTCGAGTGTAAAAACGGGCCAAAATTCTTTTTACTGCCTAAAATGAAGGTGAAAATTTATATACACTTTTGCAAAATTGCAGATGTCTCGTAATATATTTAGTACAGTTTTAATGTAGTTCTCAACCAGGCCTCAATGTTGACTGTGTTTTTTTTATATTCTGGGCTTTTTATAGTAAAAATGTCTCATTCCTTACTCGAATGACTACTGCGTTACCAGTCCCTGTGTCGCCTCCAATTTCGTGTCCACTGCGTTACCAAAAAAAAGTTTTTTTATATTCATAGCCCACATATTTCGACAATTTATCATTCAGGGTGAGCGTAGGTAGCTATTCTGAATTACAAAATAATGTGGTTTTTTTTAGATATTATGTACACTAACGGCAAGGACCATTAAAACAAGAGGACTGTCATTCTCCATACTTTGGATTGTAACCCGACCGCTAGGGTATTTCCGGGCAAAAACTAGATGGCGCTAAAAAACTAAACATTTAACGATGTTATAATTGAACAAAGAAACATAGTATAGTAACAATTAGTCCGTAAACAGCTAATAATAAATAAATTCTAACATTTAAATACTGTGTCACGCTTGCAAAGTTGAATAATTGTAAATTATATAATTCTTTTACCAAGCTTATACATAGATGGCGTTGTAAATTCGGGGAACAGCTTTTTGTATGGAGAATGACAGTCCTCTTGTTTTAATGGTCCTTGCTAACGGGTAAGAAATTGTGCGTTAAAATGTAAAAGGTACGTTTTATTAGGCGTCTCGTCACTTTGATTTCGACGGACCACAACAGCATATTCTCCGATTACGTGCCGTCACTACTAGTCCGCCGGTCAATTTATATTAGGGACGAGATTTATGGCTAAGTTATGAATTAGATATAACTGAGTGAGATTTCAATACATGAACAATGCGGTCACAGATAATGTCGGAACGCTCACCGCACTTGCGGTCAGGCGGCAATACTGCAGTTTGCGGTCATACAGTGTGTACGCTTGATGCGGTCAAATATTGGAATACGTTAACAAATGAAGATTTGTCAATTCTGATGGAACAAAGCGCTCATGTAATTTAATTTCATTAGCATGGAATGTTTGATAGTCACTCACACTTAATTATCAATTTGTTTACTACATATTTGATTATCTATGATTATGTATGCATGCTAAGTAATATATAATGATATAGGGCGTTAAACTTAACTAACTAAACTTAAATCGTGCTTTAAAACTTGTTATTATTTTATTGTTGATGTGATTTATTAATTATCTACTACTTATAAATATACCTTTTTCTGTGTACAGTCGGCCTGAGAGATAATAAGTAACTTCCCTACCATACAAAACAAGTATAGTTCGGAGGTTAAGTGTCTCTTATCTGACTGTACAATCGAAATCATGACTTTATTAATATGACCATTATATAATATTATGTCAACAACATTAAAGGAAAGGGATACCCACCAGAGCTTGGTCATTCAATCAAATCATTTATTGTGTACTACTTACTACAGGTATTTTATACAGGTATTGCAGCAGGTAAAGTTTCTCTATAATATGTCTTGCGACGTACAATAGGGTAATCATAAAAAAGGTGTATTTGTTCCACGCAAATCAGAAATGTCAATATAATAACTATGAATGAGTTTAATAAATAAGTCCATAATAAAAAATAATTATAATAATTCATTTTACTAATATTTGTGTCATCCAAAAATTCATTTAAATTATAGTAAAAATTCTGTATCAATATTTTATACAATTTCATTTTAAATGTCGATATTCAGTTTTTAAGATATCCGGTAATTTATTAAACAACTATGGCCATTGTGTACATGGAATTATTGTAGAAGCTGGTTTTGGATTCCTCTGGATAACTCAGGTGGTAGGATTTTAAACGTATTTGTAGTTTTTGTAGCTGGTCGAGGATGTGCATTAACATGTATAGTGAAGTAGCCCGTATGCTGTTTTACAAAAATACAGGCTTCGTAAATGTACATGGAATACAATAGAATGATCGAAACCTTAAAGAAAAAGGTTGGTTGGAAGGTTGACGGTGAACCAATGAATTCAGGCGGCGCTGATCCAGTGCCGAGCTGTTCTGTGCTGCTGCTGTGCTGCGCTCTTTACGCATTCAACGCCAAGCATCACTACGTGAGCTACGTCTTGGTCTGTAGCACGCTAATTGCCGTATGTAGCGAAAATGCTGCTGAGCCCGACTATTGGGTCTGTGGCACTCAGTGTTAAAAGTGGTCATTTCAAGAAGTGGTCATTTTGAGAAGTGGTCTTGTGTAGAGCAGTCATTTATAGATGTGGTAATTTCTGATTGTGGTCCTAAACCGATGAAAGGGGTGCGTATTAGACCAGTTGTGTTTTAGGCGAAATGCGTTATAGACCAGTTGCGAATTGTCTGCTAGGCTAGATGCTACTTAGACCAGTAGCGACGTAGACTGGAGGTAGCTACTTAGACCAGTTGCAGTTTAGACGAGGTGCGTTTTAGACTAGCTGCGTTTTAGACCTGTTACCGCTAGTACTAGTTGCGTTTTAGACGAAATGATCCTAACCCGTAGAAAGTACAGCGGAAAATGAGTTCCAACTACTTATTTATTTCCTGGCTTTATCATCAAACCAAGTTAGAAATATCATAATGTTACTTTATTATCACGGGACCTCAACGCATGGGCAAAGTTTCATAAGAAACAGTATCTTTCATTTTTGATATCGGTCGAAAATATATTTACTAGAATGAATTTTATAAAAAATAAAAATAAAAATACTTTATTTCAGACCAACTTCGATCCATAGCGTGTTAGTTCGGAACAATGCAACCTTATGAGTATGTTAGTAATAATTATTTAATACAGGGATTAAGAAAAATAAAATAAAACAAAACACGTAGTCATCCGCGGTCATCGGCAAAATCAAGTATAAGCAGGTGTCTATCCTACTTGATCCTGCCGATGGCCACTTCGACCCAATATCTTGTAAGCGGACAGTCGAGTCGCTCTGCCAGCTCCTTGAGCATGCTATTGTTACTGCTTCGCACTCGATAAAGTAGCGATACAACCCTTTTTCGCCTGATAGCGAAAAAGTCATCTGTGTGCGCCTCGGCAAACATGCCGGACGCACTACAATGTTTCGGCAGTCTCAATAGCATTCTCAAGATGTTATTGTATTGCACTCGCAACGTGTTATAGGCCCTAAGCGTAAAACTTACCCACAGGCTGCACGTGTAAAACGTTTGACAGTATGCTTTAAAAAGCGTCAGCTTAACTTGTTCGTTACAACGTGCAAACCTGCGGGCAAGCATATTACCTCGAACTGCCATTGCCCTCCTCTCTCTCTCTATATCCAGATCGTCGCTCAAGTCCTCCGTAATCATATGTCCCAGATATTTAAACCTGGCAACTAGTTTTAGGGGTACACCACACAGCATGATCCCAGGGACAGCTGTTGGGTTATATTTTTTAGCCTTAAAAATGACCAGCTCACTCTTGTTCGCGTTATACCTAAGACCATGCCGTATGGCGTATCCCTCACATATTGATATCAGCTGCCGTACCGAGTCAACTGATGGACCCAGCAACACCATATCATCAGCATAGCTTATATTATTAAAACATGTCTGGCCAATATGACATCCCACCCGTGTGCTGCTGAGCCCATCAATCAAGTCGTTAACGTATAAGTTAAACAGTACGGGCGACGTCAAACCTCCCTGTCTAACTCCACACTGTAACTTATACTCCTCTGACTCTACCCCTGCCCATCTCACACGATTGACCTGGCTGCTGTACCAGTACTTTAGGAGAGCGATACATTCATTCGGTAGACCCGTCTTCGCTAGTTTGTCCCACAGTACTTCGTAAACAACCAGGTCAAACGCTTTTGAGAGGTCAAGAAAACACGCATAGATGGGCGTGTTTCTATCCTTGTAATACCTAACGGCTTGTTTAAGGCACAAAATTGCACTCTCTGTCGACAGTCCTGGCCTAAAGCCGAATTGAGCGTCATTTAATCGGATATACTTACATAATTGTGCATTAAACAAGCCGTCCAGGACTTTCGCGACAACCGTTGCAAGAGAAATTGGCCTGTAGTTAGCTGGATATAGTTATCCCTGAATTGTTTAAATAAACGACATTTTGACATTGCACAGCAGATCTGTAGCCAAGTTCGACATTAATGATGCCACTGAAATCACCGAAAAAATGCAAAAGTAGACCTTCCAAAACCGGTATTGTTGTGTGTGCAATACGGGCATCGCGTTACAGGTCGATTCACAAGTTCTGGCACGAATGGATTGAACGAAAGTAATGTGACTTGTCACTGTTGAGTGACGTTCTTATACGGGAGGATCAAATATTTAATAAACATGTACATAACACTTCTTAATTATTCAAGAAAAATTTAAAAATACATATAATCTGCACATTATTAAAACTAAACAGGTGGCAGAAAGATAAATTTGACGGTTCGCTACAAATATTTTACTATCATGAAGTTCTTATTTAATTTAAACCCTGTTTTCACACTGACATCTACGAACTCATGGCGAAAATATGTGAACCTCATACGAAATTTAGATTTTTCGATGCAATTTCCCCGCTTCACGGCGTCAGTGTGCAAACAAGGTTGCGATTGTGTAGGAAGGGATCTTTTTGTTGTTCATAAAATACACAATGCAGACTGGGTTACGAAGTTATGAGACGAGATAGTCTAAAAACACAATTATCGTTTATTGAATCAACCTGTATTCGATCATTTTGTGATGCACACAAACATTATCATTCACTCGTACAATCCATTCGTGCCAGCTCTTGTGGATCGACCTGTACCTATAATACCGGTATCAGAAGTCAAGCTACTGCTCAAGGAGCCGCTGTGTCCGGGCAATTAACGATGGAACTCGCAGTCGGTAAATAACAAGACGTCGGGCTGTTTACGCGGCGCGTAAACAACAATATTCCGGGTACAATGGACGGAATTAAACGCGGCCGTAACTTTTATTCGCTTTTGATGTCATTCATAGTCGCAGCTTAATGTAAAGGCGCCGTTCAGACAGAACCGAGCAGTATATTGATCGTGTAGGTTGCATCACTAAATCGAATTTGTTAGTGTTTTACCTCAAAAGCAAAAATTTCTGGTAGCATTTTACCTAATCGCACTTTATCTCGGTAGAACAAAATCTATATTTTTTTTACTTGAAGCATTTTTTCGCGTGGTTGTTTACATTAGTATAATTTAATAATTTGCATTTTATTTTCCGTTTAGTATTTTACCCTAGACGCATCTTGCCGCGATCGATGTTTGTTTGGGACTCTATTTAATTTGATACGTTTTGCGTTTATAGCTGTAGTTTCATGACTTAAGGGCTATCAAACTAGATAAAATATTATTTTTGTGACTAATTATAATAAACATTACTCAGTCTAAGCGAAATTTAAGTGCTATTAAAAAAAGGTAACGAAGAACACCACTGCGACTAAAGTCTAACAATAATAATAGATGATTGCGACAGAAGGCGGTATTGAAATATACACGATCGAGGTGATGTGAAATGCGACTAAACATATTAGCTGCCAAAAATATAAACCATTGAGACGTAACGCGAAAATTAAATATGCAATCGAGATGAAACGAACGCTATAAGAAATTTTTGCTTTTGAGGTAAAACACTAACAAACGCTAAATCGACATAACTATGAGGAGAGTAAAGGAAACTTATCAAGTATAGTGAGTCGTGGCCACACTAACGTTAATCGTCAATGATCGGCGTTTCCCGTTAATGTGGCGCCAGCGTGATAAAGTACAAGATTCGGATTGGCACCACCAGTTGGCAGCACCTTTGTTGCTTACACTGTTATTATTATAACTCATTTTATTGTAATATTATATACATATAATTTTGAATTTATTGACTATCCCTGTCATGAAATTTAAATGTTCACCTTGCTAATTGATTTTTTACTTGTTTATTGTTTAATTTTGATTTGTATAAATTTATATATAATATTTAATTTATTTGTTCCATTTAACTGACGATTATACTAAAATCTACATCATAAAATCGTGAATCGCGTTACCTCTTACCGTGGAATGACCCTGTTTAGAATTCAGAGCCCCCATTGAAATGGAACAGCTTTATATAATCATTCTATATCGGTTGATGAATACTTTCAATTCGAAACCTTGAATCTGAAGTCGGTACATGTTATGAAAACCTATCGGTGCACCTGCCACACCGAATGGCACGACTGTGTAACTAAATAATCCACACGACTGACGATGGCGCTAAAGCAGTAAATCTACTTAACGTGCAACCAAGTCGTCACATAATGAGTTTGGAAACATGTGTGCCGTAGCAACTTCGAAAATGTCTGCACCCGTCCTGTAATAACGTTGGGACATTAATGAGTCAAGCCAACTTACATAAGCTAAAGTAACACGTCATATTCTCCAAACATAACATTCGTTTTTAGGGTTCCATACCAAAATCGTAAAAAGGGACCCTTACGGTGCGACTCTGTCTGTCTGGCTGTCTCAAGAAGTAATGCTACTATCGGTTTGAAATTTAGAATAGCGTTAAAAATTGATAACCTAAACTGGACATCAAAATAATCTTAAGTAGGTATACCTTTTTACTTTTTTTCAAAAGGGGCCCAAATGCGATGTTGAAAAAAGTAGTGCTACTATATCAAATGGAGTATTAAATGAAATTATCGTCCTATCGCTATATTATCGGCGTTGGCAAAGGTCTTTGAAATGGTTCTCCATGAATATCTTTTCCCCAGTGCATGCCATATGTCGTCAGCTAACATCATGCCTTTCTGCCAAACAGATCCGTGGCCACTAATTTGGTTGAACTTGTGGATATTCTCACACACGAAATGGACAACCGCTGTCAAGTCGATATCCTCTACCTCGATTTCCAAAAAGCATCCGACAGAGTGGATAACGATATACTGTTATTTACTTAAACTGGGAAAAATGGGATTTACTCCTAGTTTCTTAAAATTTTTCGCAAGTTATCTCAGGGATAGGGAACAATTCGTCAAGTATAGACCGTCTCTTTCTAAACCCTACCACACACGTTCTGGTATAAGTCAAGGGTCTAATTTAGGGCGTTTCTCTTCTTGACACTCATAAACGACCTCCCTGAGGTAATCAATCGATCTAAGGTGCTGCTGTTTGCTGACGATGAAAAGTTGGTCACGCATGTTAAGTCCACTCACGACTGCGAGTCGCTACAAGTCAATACCGACGCGGCATATAGATGGAGTTTGGAGAATAAGTTATTATTTAAAAAAAATTGAAAAGTGCGAATGACTTTTCTCGCTCTCCTTCGCCCATTATGATTATTGCATAGAAGAGAAGGCTGTGACCCGCGTCGAGGTAGTTAAAGATTTCGAAGTGGCGTTTGACTCGCACGTCACGTTTCGGCCGCACATACAAAGGGTCACCAGCAATGCGTACCGAAGACTGGGGTTCGTGCTGCGTAACGCTGCCCCCCTGACTATTGCGGCGACGCGTGCGCTGTATGCAATACAATACAATACAAATATTCTTTATTGCACACCAGAAAAACATATGCTGCTGTACGCGGCGCTTGTACGGAGCATTCTGGAGACGAACGCAGTGGTCTGGAGTCCACATGAGAAAAAATACATTTTCATGCTGGAAGAAGTCAAAAAAATTCCTTCGTAATATGTATAGCAAAATACATACGCACTACCCTTTTATTACCCGACACGATTTCTAGAGGGACACTTAGGGTACGACTCACTAGAGCTGCGTAGAAATCTGGCACTAATTTACTTCATTATTAAAATTTTAAGGTGGAAGGTCGATAGCATCGGCCTTTTGGGAAAATTCCTCAGACTTATATCTTGTAGCTGTTAGTTAGCTGTGGATAGCCGAGGAGATGCAGGTTCGAATCCTGCCCGAGACATATAATTTTTCAATTTTTCTCTTCTAATAAAATTTAGCTGTAAGTTAGTTAGTAAGTTTCGGAGTCTGTGTACCGATTTGGTTAATGTTATCTGTATTGTTACATGTTTTTATGATTCAATAAATAATAATAATTGAGCGATATGCTCAATAATCATATGCCTAAACTGTTTTGCGTTTTCATAATAGGAGTTTTAAATTATGCCTAATAAGGGACACCCAATATAAACACGTTATAAAAAACCTAAACTAGAGTGCCGCGGTAGCGGGCCGAGGCCCAAGCTACCAGTGGTTAGGGCTGCAGAGAGAGGAACCTCCTGACGATGCGCGCCGTGTCCAGAAGTACCGCCTTCTGTATCTGACCCTTGATCCGACCATCTAGCGAGAATCTTTAGAGATGGTGATCGACACTCTTCGCTATAAGCCCGTTCGCCAAAATTTTTATTTATAGGTATTCTTTTTATGTTTTACCTCTCTGTTTCCTATTTTAGTATTTTATGCAACAGTTGTACAAGTAGGGTCAAAAACTGCGAATGGCGCGAGTTGCGATAGGTACGAGCCGCCGCGGCGGCGAGTATCGCAAATAGAGACGCCATGAGCGTTTTTTGACTTAATTATACAACGTTGCCTACAATACTTTTTCTACGACTAGGTTTTAAAATATAAAATTAAACATAGCTCGCAAACAAGGCAAATAAGTATGACAAATATGACAGACAGTAGGTGTCTATGGTAAACTTTTTTTTAATTTGACGTATACTCGCTAGTGGAACGCAGTGACGATATTAAAAATACTTTTTTTATGTTGGCATCAATGAATTTAGTTCGGAAAGTTTTTTTTTTCTTAAAAACCGTAGGAATTTAATTGTTTGTTAAGTTGGTAGTTGTGCATTTATACGACACTAGTGCTGTTATGGGGAAAATAGAGTATAGACTTCTCTGAACTCATATTATGTATTTTCTTATATTAGTCTTCGTGACAAAGTAAAAGACAGATAAAAGTACAGGAGTAGAAAAAATTTTTTATCTATCTACCTTTAACAGAATACTTTTCCCCGATTACGGAACCAGGAGCTTTTCTCCTGGCATGCGAAGTTGCGGGCTATTCCTAGTATAGCTGAACCGCTGTAAATCAGCACTACGTGAACCGTGTCGACATTAACGCCAACACGTGCGCCGAATCAACAGAAACGCTCGAGAACTCCCAATAACGCGGGGCTACGGTGATGCGGGAGGTTTACATACGAACAAAAATGTCGGCCATTCCGGTCGTTCCGTACCAGGGCGTTTTCCAAAATAAATACTAGGGTAGCTACTTTCTCAAAATATCTACCTTTAGAGGTAACTACCTTTTTCTTACCTTTTTCTGGCTCAAAATCGTTAGTAGCTACTTTCGAACCTTATACGTAAAAAAAAGTGTCCCAAATTTATTTTCCCATTACGTCACCATTTTGCATTATGTTTGTATGAACGTGACGTAGTGAAAGAAAAATATTCCAATAGAGGTTAGTCTAGTTTTAGATATCGTACGGCAGATGGCCTAGTTTCAGTAGTTCGGTGATTATAGTCCGGTTCAAACCAATATACAGGATGGGAGGGACTATACCGACATACTTTAGCCATGAATTCCTGGTGGTGTGACGAGTATATAATGTAAAAACAACATGGGTCGAATATTGTCATTTTACATTAATAGTCTTATGGATCAAAATAAATCAGTAAATTCAGCCCCTCGTTATAAACATGTCCTTACTGGAGGAAAAGTTATCAAAAAGAAAAAAAAAAGCTAAAATGAAAACGAAAGATCAATTTTCTGGCCTCGTAGTCGCTTACCATCAAATACTGCAAAGGTTAATTGTTGTTTAGTTAAAGGATTCAAAAAATTAGTAAAACTATCTTAGTCACATTTATTAGGGCTTGTTACACACTCGGGAGTTTTAATTTATAAAATAATGAATATCTCTGAAAGTAAGCGTTTTTCGACTATACATCACATAACTTTTTTACTTTTAATAGTTGCTAGAATCTATAGTTAAAGTTTGTCGGTATAGTCCCTCCCACCCTGTATATGAACCGGACTAAAATCACCGCACTACTGAAACTAGGCCCGGCAGATTTGTTATGGTAGCAATAGAAATACACATTCTGGGATTTCAAGTCTCTACCTATTACAGTTCAAAGGCTAGAGCTTTGTGACAGACGGACAGACAGGCGTAGTAATAGGGTTTGTTGGCGGTCTTTGGGTACGGAACCCTAAAAAGAGGGTCGTGATTCGCTTCCACGACATCCATCATGGTTGAAAATGTATTTAACTTTATAGCTATTTTGTAGATGTATTTTGTTTACGCGGATTTGCAAGAGAAGTCTAAATAGCCAGAATTAACGTGCAATCGGCCATTTAAAGTCAGCGCCACCTATTAGCATCATTTGAAATCAAGCGTTGTTTACTGAAAACGTATATTTTTCCTTACTTTTTAAGAGTTCTCATGTCGTTTCGTCGTCAATAAAACACATTTCAAACATTGATGTCGTCAATCTAAAACGGTGATATAACGTTGAACTTCAAAATAAGCCTTATTAGGTACATATAATTTTCGTCACCTCAGGCCGTAACCTGCTTTTTTTGCCTGCTGCGCGGAGAGAAAATACCACTTTCTGGCCTAGGGAAGACATAATAGTATATTACTGTAGAGGCCGGGAAGTAAGGGGTTGCCGGCCGAGTACATTAGACAGCCGAGCGTAGCAAGGCCGGATAGTTACGAGGCTGGCAACTCCTTTTCACGCCGAGATAATGTACTCTTATAGTGCTTTTCGCAAATATGCAATAAAATAAATTAAAAAAACCGGTCAAGTGCGAGTCGGACTCGCGCACCGAGGGTTCCGTACAAACTCATAAGTAGATACGCGAATAGTACAAGAAAAACTGTATGTCGATTTGTTTAGTAGAAGATATATAATAAATAAGTATATGTTATGATTTTTGCAAATTTCTAAAAAACAGTGCAAGTTAGGAAAACAGTTATATTTTCCCTGTAATATTTAGAACCTGACGTGTAATGATTCTATTTAATAGCAAGGACCATTAAATCAAGAGGACTGTCATTCTCCATACAAAAAGCTGTTCCCCGAATTTACAACGCCATCTATGTATAAGCTTGGTAAAATAATTATAATATTATTTACAATTATTTAACTTTGCAAACGTGACACAGTATTTAAATGTATTTAAATTTATTTATTATTAGCTGTTTACGAACTAATTGTTACTATACTATGTTTCTTTGTTCAATTATAACATCGTTAAATGTTTAGTGTTTTAGCGCCATCTAGTTTTGCCCGGAAATCCCCTAGCGTGAAACATGCCATCGCTTAGTTTTGCTACTCGCCGCTAGGGATTTCAAGTTTTGTAAATTTCTAAAAAGGTATTAAAGTTAGCAAGACCGTTCTATTTTTCCTGTAATATTCAAGTTGATATTTATAATTAGTAATTATGTCACATTTTTCTGATCAGTAACTTCGGAGATAATAGGGGGGGGAATGGTACATAAAAATGTATAAATCAAAAACTACTTATTTAAGAAAAACAATAAAAATGGTGTTTTAATCTACAAATTAAGCCCTTTCATTTGATACCCCACTCAATATAATAGCCCTAATTTCAATTTTCAAAAGTCCCATTACGGAGCCTTTTAAAAAAAAAGTAAAAAAGGTACAAGATATTTTTTATATCCAATAGGCTCGGGTTAGCTACTTTTAACACTATTCCAAATTTCAAATCGATAGCATCAGTAGTTCCTGAGATATCTGGCTGTGATAGACGGACAGACAGACAGACAGACAGACAGACAGACAGACAGAATCGCACCATAAGGGTTCCTTTTTTACCATTTTGGTACGGAACCCTAAAAACGCCAAGAATACAAACTTTATTTTCTAGAGACACTAAAAGCAAAATAGACAAAAAATTGAATTACAGAATGAAATATGTTTAAATCCCTTTCCAAAAACAGTTTCGGTACACATTTTCACCGCGAATATTTAGATGAAATATTTTAAATGTATATCCGTGCAATTTTTGCAATTCAAAATGATTGAAATTGAAATTGAAATTATTTCTAATGTGTTATTTGTTATGTTCATGTCGATTATATGTAAATAAAACTTCAAAATATAGCAAACATCGTTTATTGTTTTTTTAACGGCTGCACGCCGTGATGCTGTGTCACAAATAAATGTGGAGCTTCGCAGCCTATTGTAAGGAACGTAACGTCAATATTTAATTACCTGTTTGAGATTGCAAATTATGTACACACCACGGGCGGTAAGAAAGCAAGCCTCAGGACGCATATTTACGGCTCTCACCTACGGCGCGGGCCTCAAACACCAGCGATCTCTAGAAGTTTCTTTGTCTTACCACCCTAGGTATGTAATATACATGTACTATTCAGAAAAAAGCTTTTACTTCCCTCGTAGATCTAACACTACGAGGAAAACAAGTCCCGTTTGAAAACCGAGTTATCTACGAAGAATAAATTCTTCCTCGTAGAAAACCAAATAAAATAACGGTAATCTACGAAGAAAAAGTAGTCCCATTCGATAACCGGGTTAGCTAGGAAGAATTATTTTTCCTTGTACTCGTAGAATACTAGTTATCAACAGTGATCGGATTAGGTAGTGCCATTTCGGGTGAATGACAAACATTGAACAGAACATGGATAAGACTTGGGATTCCGGGACTCGAAATTCTTCACAAAAAAATATTATATATGATCAAACGAAATTCAAAGTGAAGTTCGATCATTATTATATGAGAAAGCTTCATTCGAAGATATAAAAACTAAGTAGTCCTTTAACTTACTGGCAACTCTTCGCACATTTAGAGTAGGTAGTAAAAACCGTAACTCAAACAGTCTTATCCCTACTTCTTTACCTACCCTACTACCTCGGCTGTCCGCCATATCTCCCATATCGCTATATCTTACCTTCTGCAAAACTTTCTTCACGGGAGAAAGAAAGGGTGGGAGGGAAATTATATCTTCGAATGAAGCTTTCTCATATAATAATGATCGAACTTCACTTTGAAGTTCGTTTGATCATATATTATATTTCGAAGCTTCATTCTTCAGATATAAAAACCAAGTAGATGTTTAGAGTTCAAAGTTTTGCTATATATAATGTAATAAATACCGAAATCCTCAACCAACAATAATATATTACTTTACGATACTCATCGTCTTCTTAATAGGTACATTGGTATTTCAAACTATTAATGATTAATAGGTAAAAAAAAAAAAATCAGTGTTTAATTTTAACCTAACTACCAGAAAAGCAGACGGACCTCGCAAAATTTCAGTCATCAATTATCTGTTGATGGTAAAATCTGGCAAAAGTTTCTGTTGTGCTTGGCCAGCCAGCTGCTTTTTGGATAGTAACGAGCGAAACGCCCGGTTTTTTAAAAGTCTGATGTAACAGAGATATAATCTTCTACTGCTATCACTGGACAAATATTCCTATCATTTTGGAAATATGGAAAGAACCAGTTGTGCCCGACCGGCGGCAGATGTTATTATTACATCATCAATAAAAAAATTAATACCATTTGGTTTTAACATTTTTAACTTAATTAATGACAATATTTGCACTCTGTGGGCAGTACATATGGCTAACAGAAACGATAGCTTCTTTGTTAATTTTTGAAGCGAAAATTCTCTGTTAGGGCTCCATTCTGTAATATGATTCAAAACTTGGGGGCCCAGGTATTGCTATATTTGGGAGTTACTGGATTTAATTTATAAGCTCCTTTCAATAATCTTTTAATCTTATAATTTGAGCATACTATTTCCTAATAGGAACGAAAGTGCTGACGAGTGATTATTTAATGATCGTCGTCTAGTACCCATAACACAAGCCTTATTGAGCTTACTATGGGACTAGTTCGATTTGTGTAAGATTGTGCTCTAATATTTATTTATATATATTTAATGATCCATACGATGCTCCTTTGTCAAATTTCTTAGTTAAAAATAACAGAAGCGACGGAATGGGACCCTTATAAAAAATTAGGTATACTGTCTTTACAAAATTTGTGAATTTGTGGTTGCGAGTTCTGGAATTACAGAACTGGTCAATATGGCTATCAGGATCCAAGTATATCGGATATTACTAATTTTAATATCAGTGGGAACCACGGTTGGGACGGCCAATAGGGAAAAACTAGGATTCCCGTAGCGTTGTCGTTTATAATCTTATGTAAACACTTGAGAATTAGTGTGAATGGGGAGAACGCGTAAAAGAATTTATTATACCAACTGATCGTAAATGCGTCCACAGTAAGGGCGTCAGGGTCTGGTTTCCACAAAACATATGTGACACATTTGGTAGAGGTACACAAAGCGAAAAGATCAATTTTCGGCATACTGTATTGCCATAGTCATATTCCATTCAATATCTTCCTTCGCGATTTCCTATCTGCCTCTATTTTATCTTTAGTATTGATATATGACGCAAATAGCCATATTTTGCGGTTCTCGTACCATTGACAAATGGACCCTGTTAATTGGTTTAAGTGAGGAAATTGGATTCCTCCCATCCGATTTATGTAGGTAACTGATTGCGGTGGTGTTGTCAATCCACAACCACAACGAACAGTTGGATTTATCTCGAGCAACACATTTTATCCTAAAAAGATTGCGAGAAGTTATAGGTAATTAATATGAAATGCTTGTTCTTCTTCCTTCCACGCTCTATTTACACACTTTCCATTGCAAAATGCTCCCCAACTCGGTCGGGACGCATCTGTAAATATTTTTGAGTCATATTTTGCTACGAGTAAGTACTTCCAAATGAAAAGAAGTTTCATGTATATTATTAGTCGACCAAAACAAATCGGGTAAAATTTCGCGAGAAAGTTTAACTTTTTTCTCATAATCGACATGTTCTTGAATTGCGAGAAATGTATACCTTTCTAGCAACTTAGTATACAACTAGCCGTATCTGACTAGCTGTTCTATATAGTTGCGTTTCTCTGTAGGAAGGGATAGTAACATGTCTATGGAATTGTAAACAAAACCTAGATATTTGCAACATTGTTCAGGTTCTAAAGAACTTTTATTATAATTTACGACGAATCCTAGAGATTCGAGTAGACATGTTGTATTTACCACGTTTTGCTTACATTCCTTATAGTCCCTTCCAATACATAAAATATCATCAAAATATACCGTAGAGATGTAAAACCTTGTTTTCTTAAATATGTGACCACTTCTTCCATGATTTTCGTGAAAGTTCTAAGTGCTATTGGGATACCGCAGAAGCGAACAAAATTCATAGGTGATCCCGTTATATTCGAATCTCAGGTAGCTACGATGAACAGCAGTGATAAGTACAAGTAGGTACGCCTCCTTTAGATCAATGGTGGCCATAAACCCATTTTTAGGGATTAATTTTGACGCTGAAGACGTCACGACGTTCTGAAGACTTCCATTTTAAAATGGGATTTTGTTATATACAAATTTATTAAATTGTTTGAGGTTAAGAATGAATCAATGTATAGCCACCATTTGAACTAGGAGTGAGAAATATCTTAGAAAGAAACTGATCCTCGCTCTATTGGCACTCTGTTATAGCACCTAATTAATTAAATTCTATATAGTCACAGTTTCTCCTGACCTGAGAAAGTATTAGTAGGTTTAACTAATTGTGTAACCTGTCCTGTAAACGGAATTCGGAAGTAATTTTGTATCGAATTCAATATGGTACCATTATTAGTAATGCTTTAAGACGGCCGGCGTGTACCTGCGTTACCGACGCGCCGGCGCTCGTGGCTTGTAAGCCGCCTTGGGCTGCGTGTGCGTGGAGGCGCCGCCGTCTCCGGCGTGCTCCTCGGCAGCCCCCTTCGGTTCACCGGCTGATAGAAGCGAGAGGGCCTCGTCCAGTGTCCCTGGTACTGATATCGAGATGGCCCTGGCGTTTAGACGTGTTTGGCACGGCTGCGGTAGCGACTGTTTTCTCGATCTGCAACCCTTGTTTTTCGAAGACTTTTGATGCCTTAATCTTGTCGGACAGTTTACGTCCCTGTCAACGTCTTGTATTAAATTCAAAAACGTCAAGTCCTGGGGTAATTAGTTTATTTCTAGGCTGTGATTCGGAATAATGCAAGTTGGCAAAAATCTTACATCCATCGGATAAGTCTTTTATTGCCCGTACCTTACTTTGTTTGTCCTCCGACGTCAAAAGTAGGGTCAATGCCCTATTTAAAGCAGATATTCATATGCCTAACTGCTGATGCGTTGCCTCAGTTCTCTTGACCTCTGGCGATGTCGGTAACTGCGGCAGCAATCTCGGCATTTAAGGACGGAGCTCGTAATAAGAGTTTATATTTAATTTATGTATCGAGCCCTTTGCGTAACATCAGTAAATATCGCTGCGCTAAGTTGGGGTGGACTTTTTCACCATATTGTGATACATCATCCGTGGCCGCTCCCAGCGCGGTCAATAACTCCGCGTCTATTGCTGGAGACGTTTCGGCCTCCGTTGGAGGGATATGTTCCTCAATTGGAGCTGGAACTGGCATTTCTGCTTCGTCCTTTGCCTAATTTTCTATCCTCTTGACCTAGTTATTAGGTTCTTCGTGGTCTATAGAGTAAAAATAGAATATTTTTAATTTGAGGGTAGATTTGAAAAAAAAAATCACTTAAGCGCTCTAGTAGCTGTTTTTATTGCAAATGAATATCGCAATCTACACCAACATGGAGGCGATGATTGGCATTGAATTCCATTGTATGAATTGCTATCGTATTGACTCACGGTCAACCCCCAAGCTTGATATACCTTCGTGACGACTCTCGGTCGCCCCCCAGGTTTATGTACGGGCTCGCGGCCCAATTGCTATCGTGTTGACTCACGGTCAACCCCCAAGCGTGATATACCTTCGTGACGACTCTCGGTCGCCCCCAAGGTTTATAGTATAATCATGTACGGGCTCGCGGCCCAATTGCTATCGTGTTGACTCACGGTCAACCCCCAAGCGTGATATACCTTCGTGACGACTCTCGGCCGCCCCCCAGGTTTATACCACGTATGGGCTCCCGGCCCATGTGGTCTAAAATGCAGTTATTGCAGATACTTACATGATAAGTAATTGTATAAAATAATTACCGTTTATAGTATAACCACATACGGGATCCCGGCCCATGTGGTCTTAAATGCAGTTATTTCAGATACATGATACGTACGTAATTACATAAAATAATTACCGCTACCTGACTTGTTTTCAGAATAAGACGTGTCTGATAGTACTCGTATAATTCGGCGACTTAATGTTCTTTCTTGTAATTTCCGCTTTTTTGCGGAGTAGTACTCCATCTTTTTCTCGGCACTGCGTTCAGGCATGATTCTAACTCCGGTTCGATGAAATGACCTGTGCGTTCGTTGCCTCGCTAAATTAAAGAATGAGATATGGCGGACAGCCGAGGTAGTAGGGTAGGTAAAGAAGTAGGGATAAGACTGTTTGAGTTACGGTTTTTACTACCTACTCTAAATGTGCGAAGAGTTGCCAGTAAGTTAAAGGACTACTTGGTTTTTATATCTGAAGAATGAAGCTTCGAAATATAATTGAGATAATAATTTACTGTGCAAAATGTAAAGACGATGCAAAAATAAACTTTAAACTTTTCATTAATGAAACCCCGGGGTTAAAAGGTACATCTATATTAAGCTTACGCACCGAAGTTCCGCGAAATGGCACTACCTAATCCGATCACTGGTCATCAAACTTGGTTATCTACGACGGACGGACGGAAAATTCAGTTGAAAGTGCCGGATTAGTTCCAAACTAACATAAGTAGAGTCAACTTGAAAAACATATATCGAACAAATCGTTTCAGATTTCAGAAGTTCTTATTGCCACTGTAGAAGTCTATTCTGACATATTTTTGAGCATTTGTATGCTCCCATATTTATAACACTTGGCAAGTTCAATTGACGCTTGTTATAATGTTCTTATTGCTATATAAAATGGCGTCATATGTTTCAGTAGCAGCGGTGTGACGTCACACGAGTAACAGTAAATCTACTGTTGCCTAAAACACGTCGGCACATGAGATGGTTTATTCTGAGAAATCTCGCGACGTCGCAATTTTTGTTACTTTTCCTCGTCATTTTGTGTATGAAAATTAAAAGTAACATACGGAAAAAACGATTTTCGGAAAGTAGAGTATACACTCATTATTTTGTGTGTACAGTACACTGGATAGGCAACGAATTTTATGATACTAATTGAGTTAAAAGATTAAAACGTTTAGTAAATACGTTTTAACTTTATTTATGCCACACCTGGTCATAAAGTGGCTTTTACCGCAACGCGCTAAAAGCCACTTTACGCTACGCGTACGGAAAAAGCTTTCTGGCCAAGTGTAGACATAAAATGATGTACACAATTTTTTATTCCTGTCCAGTAGGTTTTTAAAACTATTCTAAATTTCAAATCGATAACAGCAGTAATTCCCGAGATATCTGACTGTGAAAGACGGACCGACGGACAGACAGACAGAGTCGCGCCATAAGGGTTCCTTTTTTACCATTTTGGTACGGAACCTTAAAAACGAGTAAACTTGCGACGTTGCCAGCTCTCCAGGAATATACCCCCATAACTTCCCAACAGGTGCGCCAGTTCAGGGCGAGCCGTTCCGCGTTTATTCTCTTTTACTTGGCATTCGGCTTCCGAACTATAAAGCGGTGACGTCACGCGCAGATGGCTCTGAGGCAGGGCAAACCGTAGAGGTGATTCCAGTAACCTGGTTCTCTATAATCACTAATTAACTTAAAAATTAGGTCAAAAGAACGATAACGCCTAGCAAAACTGAAGAAATGGTCCCCTTGATGGCCCACTTGAGTAGGCTGACCAAAGTTTATGCAAACATGTTTTTTTTCACTTCTAATCTGAAAAATTATTACAAATATTGGTGATAAGAAATTAATAATTAACATCATTGGGTTCATCTTTGAATATTGTATTATACCTTATGTTCTTGCTCCACGACCCAGAAATCACCCTGTATAAAAAGAAAATAAACCACGCTAACGCTTCGGTCAATAAATATTATTTTATTTTACATTTCTTGTGCTAAAATGGAAAAATTGGACAGCAAAATTGCGGTGCTAACAAAAATCCGCGACGCCAATAATATTCTATTTGGGCAATTCTCTGATACACTGACAAAGGAGAAGAAAGTTCAAGAGTGGAAAAGCATTTGTGAAGTTGACAAAGCTTTGGGTTTAATCGCGAAAGTAAAAGATTTTTCGTATGCCCGAGACGTATTTTGGTCCAATATTAAACGGCCGACATTGGTAAGTGATGCATTTAGTTATGAGTTCTATTCGTATTGACTATGTTTTAATGTTTGGGTTTATGCTTCGTGATTTCTGTCCTTATGTTTCAACTAGCTTATGCCCGCAACTTCGTCTGCCCGTCTTGTACGGACTTCCCTTACAAACTCTCAGCCCCTATTTAACCCCTTTAGGAGGTGAATTTCGAAAAATCCCTTCTTATCCCTTGCCTACGTTACATAACTCTAAAAAATTGAAGTTCCTAGCTTCGGTAGGTTCGGCTCTGCGTTGATGAGTCAGTCAGGACTTTGCCTTTTATACATACCTATATATAGATAACAAAATCTGACTTCATGGCTCTAGGATCAGACAGACTGATTGATAGACAGATCGCCCTTGGTCAAATAACGACGCATGTGACTTTACGTCAAAACTTTTTTTATTGCTCAAAAGTCATACAAATCATACCGATACCTTTGGGTTCAATTGGCGTAAAGGCCATATATTTATGTGGCCTTTACGCCAATTGAACCCAAAGGTATCGATACGAAATACATGATACGATACACACAGATCCTGAAAAGTTGTCATTTTGCAGATCCGTCTTTATTTGACCAAGGGTACGAGATGTGGGTGACTACATTCATTTATAATACAAATTGACTTTCAGGCTAAAAAGATAATGCAAAACAGGCACTGGGGTGGAAAAAACAAAAAAATTACTCCACGTGATGATATTGTCTAGGAAATCATCGGTAAAGATTCACCAATTTTGGAAGGCTTAGTGATATGCGACACTATTGCTGGTTAGTGTCGCGAAATGCAAAAAAAAACCAAAAGAAATGGATAACAGTTCAGAAGTTGACCCCCAGTATGTACCATGCCAAAATATAAGGCAAGTCAACGCTAATAAAAAGAGTATGTGCGTGCATGTGATGTTTTATTATTAGGTACAACATTCTGCTAATTTAAGTAGCAGCCATGATGTATCTATTCACATTCTTTTCACAAGTAAACGGTTCGTCACCAATAAATCAAAGTTACACGAGGAACACGAAAATGTACCGGCTTTGAAAAGGAGGAAACTCGAGTTACAGTTGGAGTTGATAGAGCTCAAGAATTATAAAACAAAATTAGAAATACATGAAATGGAAGAGCGTTTAAATGTTTCTCATTCTGAGTTTACTGATGTAATCGTGAGACAAAGAAATACAACACAAGGAGAGGGTTCTAAGGTGTTGTTAATTACACAAGATAACATGTCAGTAAACGAAGACGAGTCTATAAGGAACTAGTTAAAAATTAAACTGTCTGTGTAATATTTTTTCTTCATGTTTTATTCCTCACCTAAAATAATTTATAAAAAAATAATACAATTTAATTTCTAAAGAAACCTATTATTCGTAAATTCGTAAATAAACGTAAAAATTCGAGCGTACAGCGGAGAGAATGATGCAAAACGAATTTGATATATTATGTAAATGGGCCCATGATGCTGGGTTATCTCTAAATTATGAAAAAACCAAGGTAATACATGTCCACTCGCCTTATATGAAATCTAAACTGGTACCCAGAATCGTGGCTCATGAACATACATGCTTACATGCCGCTCAACCCATATGTAACTGTAAAGCCTTAGAAGTAGTTAAGCAGCATACATATCTAGGCCTAAAAATTGATAATAGATTTAACTGAGGTCACCATATTGATCATGTGTGTAACAGGCTAAGAGCATTTCTCTGTAATATTAGTATAATCAAAAATAAAATGCCATAATAATACTCTTCGTCTGCTATACATGGCTATGGCGGACTCTATCATTAGTTATGGTATATCTAGCTACGGCAGAACATTTAAAACATATCTACAACGCATATACAACTTGCAAATTAAACTCTTAAAAACCATTTTACCAGTTAAAATTAAACATAAAGTATAGACAGAACTATGACAACCTATTTAGACATTGTAGAATACTAAGTATATACGATAAAGTAAAACTAGCTGTAATACTTGAGTATAAAGACAGATTGGGGGATCTAAATAGTTATGAGAGGCATACCAGCCTGCGAAGGCTGGAAAATAGTAAACACTTTATTGTTCCTAGAAGCACCAACACCTATGGTAAAAGAGTTTGGTCAAACTTCTTACCTCATACACTGAATGGATTTCCCAAATAGGTCATACATAATGTACGAAATAACCCAATGAAAAGTAAAAATATAATTAAGAACAATCTAATGTATAATACATAGATTTAAAAACATACGCTTAGTAACATAATCTTAAATATATAAAAATTTACTCTAAGCTCTGCATGAAAAAAATTGTACCTATTTCTCCAAAATAAACAGTTTAATTTTTTTTTTAATTTTTTTTTTAATTCTTTGTACTGCATTTTGTGCCCTTTGGTTTAATTCATCTCCTAAATTACCATAATTATCGTCATTATCGTCGTTTGCACCTTGAATATCATCCTCATCTTCGTCTTGATCCCGTACAAAGTTACACAGTGCCACACAGCATTGAAATAGTTGACAGGCTTTAGTTTAATCGAAGGTGATTGAGACATGGGAATTTCTCCTTCAACACGCCGAAGGCATTTTCAATTAATCGTCGTGTAGATTTATGTGCTCTTAAAAATCTCGCATTTGCCTCATCATTGACATTTATAATAACTGGCGGAATTAGCCAATTCCTCACGGGATAAGAAGAATCGCCAAGAATAATCCCGTTTGAGAGAGGTCTCCAGTCATTTTCCAGTTGATTGTACAACATGCTGTTCCTCAAAACTCGTGCGTCGTGTGTACTTCCCGGCCAATTTGCGAATTTCGAATGATTACCATGTCGATCGACAAAAACTTCCTTGTGTTCGCTAGGTGCATCTATATATACAACCGCACACTAAGGGCATTCCGGCGATATGGCATAGAACTTTGCAACTACTGCGTGCTTATTTTCTGGCCGTATTATAAATTATTTCGATATTTTGGGCTTTATATAGCAAAAAAGTCAATTTTTTTACTCGAATTACCACTGCGTTACCAAAAAAACATTTTTAATATTCATAGCCCACATATTTCGACCAAAGCAAACCAAAGTTACCATCCAGGTTGAGCGTATGCTATTCTGAATTACAAAATAATGTTTTTTTGGATATTATACTAACGGGTAAGAAATTATGCGTTAAAATGTAAAAGGGACGTTTTATTAGGCATCAAAAAGAATTTAGGACCAGCTGTCTGACACTAATCTATTCCTAATAGCAATTAGATGTCAGATATGAATCCCTGCTCGGTATAACCTTACGTTATTTCCGTTGACTGTCCTATAGACACCGACACTACTGTACTGTACTGTGACATACATAATATCAAGGGTATCATTTAATCGATCAGCAAAATATTCTTATTTTGGTGAACAGAAATATGTATTTGGTCAGCCAAAATAGCTAGTTGGTAAGCAACTTATGGTTAGCAAACATTTATAAATCTGTCTGCAATTAATGATATACTGAACTGTTCTAAATTATTTTGGTCAGAAAATTAAATATTTGAGCTGCATTAAGCGACCCACGGGTAATCATATTTTGGTAAGCAATCAGTAGGTAAGCAAAATATTTCATTTTCATTTTGTCCATCAAAAAACAAGGGGGCAATAAAACTCATTCATGGTCATTCACAAAATGGGCGCAACTATTACAAAGTTCATTCAAATATACTCTCTTTTATTGTAAAATATTATTTTATCATTACTCTTATAATCAATTTTACGGGCGTGTAATGATTGATATAACAACTTTAGATATATCTTCACTGTATATATATACCAACATTTGACATAATTTCTAAGAATATAATCACTCAAGGGGCATAATAAACGTTTAATATAACAACAAAAAATATAACTTCATTGGATATAACGTTTATCGAATATAATGAAGATGTAATATAAGTATTACTGATGTTAAAAGGTATAAAAATACTATATGTCATCATCATCATCATTTATTTCGGACAAGATCCATATTGTGTTAGTAGTTTACAAATAATACTTATGCATCTATTGTTATATATGCAAGAGCTCGTGCGTTAAAGCGACAATAAGTGGAGTATGTTGTAATTGCAAGATACCTAACACTCCTCCTCGCTTCGCTCGTTGCTGTACCTGACTGTGACTCTATCACAGTTTTTTTTTATCTTGGACAGTAAATGGGGTATGTTGTGATCGCAAGATACCTAACACTCCTCCTCGCTTCGCTCGTCGTCGTACCTAACTGTGGCTCTGTCACAGTTTTTTATATTGGACAGTAAGTGGGGTTTGTTGTGATCACTCTTCACTAATAATCGTACCTAAAAGTTCCGACAGGACTGGTCTATATTATAGTATCAGTAATAGGTACATTATACCATAATATGGTAAATAACCGCCCGGAAGAAGCATGGGGGAGTTATTTTATATTTCGAGTTTATTTATGGTTAGGTTAATTTTAGATGTTTTTAAATAAATAGTTGAACCCACTATTTACCTTTTAATAAATAGTTATATGACGCGAATCGTAGAATTTTTTCAATTTCTGGAAGATATTTAGTAAAAATTCCCATTTTTGTATTTTGACGTTTGGAGATCCTTCACATGTCCATTAATTTTACTTATTTACTGGTACTTTATATTATTTTATTTGTCTTGTTTCGACGCCTAGAGACCTTTTACATCTCTAAAAATGTAGTTTTAAGTTAGATGTAAGATGTAATGTATTAAAGAAATCTAATTGTACTAATGTCATATTGTTGTAATACTTCATATGTTTAAAAAGAGAAACTGGTGAGTTTCTTCCGGCGCTTCTTCTCACCAGAAGGTCATCACCCGAAGTGCCAAAAGAAAAATATAGAATGAGATAGAGAGCCTACTTGCAGACATAAATAATTCTTAGTTTTTTATTTTTATACTTTTTCTTTTTTTTCGTTTTCCGTTTCCACCTAAATCCGATCCTACCCCAACACAGCCCACATGAAATTTGAAAAGTGCTGATTGTTTTCCTTCGTGTCAAAACAAACGTACAAACACACAAAGGCCTAGTGTTTACGCTTAGCACCGATGCGGAAAGCAAACCCTGAATGTAAACAGACTATACGAACCGGAATAAAAACTATCCTGTGAGCTATTCACAGCTGCGCCGGCAATGTCGTGCTTAATACAATTCGACCCGAGAACAGGCTGGGTGAATAAGGCTGCGTTTCCACCAGAGCCGTGCGGGGTAGCGGAGGGTTCTGCGGGGAAAAAATCCACCAATAACGGGCCGCGCTTAGCGAGGCCAGGCACTTTGATTGGTGGATTTTCGAGGTTTCAGTCGAGGTTGAAGGCGGGGTTGTGAATAGCCTTCTGCATATAGATCCGACACTCGATGAAAAATCCATGCAACGGGCAACACCTTTAACACGTCGCCTGCCCGAGTCTATAATGTAAACCTTACGGCTTTGTAATAGAGGCTCACCGTGACCCATATACCGGTCACGGACTGTGAACATGTTTTGTGTCGGGTGATACCGTCGTCCGATAACTACTTATCGTCTGTTCTTTCTTAAGGTTCCGTAACTCGAAAGGAATTAACGGAACTGTTATAGGATCACTTTGTTGTCCGTCTGTCTGTCCGTCCGTGTGCGTCTTTTTCCGCACGATGCGCGTACGGAAAAAGGCGGTTTCTGACCAAGTGTACACTTAAATGATGTATACAACACGGGAGGTAATAAAGAAAACCCTCGATCGCATATTTACGTCCCTCGCTTTCAGCTCGGGCCGTAAACTTCTGCGATCTCGGCCTTTCTTTGTATTACCACCCTTCGCAGTATTTGATGGTAAGCGACTACGAGTCCAAAAAATTTACATTTTGTTTCCATTTTACCTTTTTTTTTCTTTTTGATATCTTGTCCTCAAGTGAAGACATGTTTATAAGGAGGGGCTCAATTTACTGATTTATTTTGTTCCATAAGACCATTAATGTAAAATGACTAAATTCCACCTATGTTGATATACATTTTTCGGGTTATTAAAAAAAAAAATGTATTACAAAAAAAAAAGTTTTTAAAAAGTGTATGTACCTCGCGTGCTAAAAGGGTCAATTGCAGAAAAAATTTACCTTTTACATTTTTTGTCTGATCATGGTGTGTCTTTTACCATTTTACTCAGAATCATGAGCACTTTTCATTTATGAAATAAAAAAAAGTTGTCCCAAATGTCCCAACTTCTCTGTACAAATTTTGAATCTCTGTTTCGTTACGCCCGAATATAGGGGAAAATCGTAACGAAACTGATAAAAAAAATCTCAGTTTCGTTACGATTTTCCTCTATATTTAGTTTGGGCGTAACGAAACTGAGATTCAAAATTTGTACGGAAAAGTTGGGACAATTTTTTACGTAAAAGGTATTTTTTTTCTGCAATTGACCCAAAAACTAGTGGCATCGACCTACTTTGCACGCCTTTCACTTGAGTTGCCGTTAATATTATTATCAGATTTTCAAATCTGATGATAAATTGTTCAAATACCACCAGATGAAATGGAAAATGGATGTTTTCTATCACTAAATTACACTTTTGGAGTCAAACGCCAAGTGGAAAACGTTACACGCTTGATTCCCATGCAAATCGACGAACTATTTCCTCTCTCTCTGTGCGAAAGACCCTAATTTTTTGAAAAGTGTATGAGCTCAATAAATTCATAAATATCGAACACAGAAAACACTGACAAAGTCTCAACAAGACTGATTCTATATTCCGGTCTCGGCTCACAAATCAAATTTTGGCAGGTGATTAAGCCGAAATGCAAATGTTTAAATGAAATTCTAATTGAAGTGGAATACTGGCGGAATATCGGCCGCGGGTGCGCTCCGCTTGGCGCTCGCACGTGTGGCTTTGGTGACCCCGTTTTTAGGGTTCCGTGCCAAAATGGTAAAAAGGAACCAGTGGCGTGGCGGCAAATATATTCTTAGTAAAGACGGTGCAGATTTGGATTACTTTTTCTACACAAGTAGTGAGTCATATGCTTTAAAATAGGCAAGCCGGTGGGAATCGGGTTCTATGGACATCACGCCACTGAAAGGAACTCTTATGGTGTGACTCTGTCTGTCTGTCCGTATGTCACAGCCAGATATCTAAGGAACTACTCCTGCTATCGATTTGAAATTTGGAATAGTTTTAAAAATCGCTTACCCGAGCCTACTAGACATAAATAGTACATTATGTATCTAGGGCGGTAACGAAGGAATTGCAAACGAGTGTTTGTTACAAGCCCGCGGCGAAGCCAAGGGCTTTAATAACACGAGTTTGTAATTCCTTTACCGCCCGTGGCACACACAATGTTTTTCATCACACTTGTGAGGAAATCTTAAATAAAAATAATCTTCCTAATCCACCCAGTATGACAAGAAAATATTAAAACAGACAGTGACGTTAGTGACATATGTCATAGACAATGCGAACGTCAAGTCACGTTCGAAAACCATAGCGGTAACGGCCATTTTAGTTGATTTTATATTTGCAAAATACTGAAATACAATATTTAAACATTTAATTAATGTTACCGAAATATGTGTTTAAATGTATTTGCAATAATAGATAACTTTAAATAAATATTTCAGTGATAAAAGTTAAAAAAGTAAGTTGGCGTTTCCTTTGAACAAACAGAACCAGTGTTTCAAATTTAAAAAGGAAACCATTACGCCCTAGGGCGTAATAGGCCATTTACGGCCCGCAGAACCTACCTACGTGTAATGACACCATTTTCGAGCAAGTGTGATGAAAAAAATCTTTTTTACATGTTTTATAAATGGGGGCCGAAATGGGAGGTTGAAATTTTTAAGTTGTGCTATTATTATATCAAGTGGCTTAATTTGTTAATTCCAAAATTATTTTCATTTTTTTCTTAATTATATACTTTTTGATTTAGGACGAAGAAAGTTCAAAAAAATACCATTCCCTATTATCTTCTAAGTTACTGAACAGAATAATCTGTAATAATTACCAATTATTAATAGCATCCTAAATATTACCGGAAAAATATAACAGTTTTCTTAACTTGCACCATTTTTTTAGAAATGCAATTATCGTAACACAATATTTGCTCTTACTAAACTAACCGCCATACAGTTTTTCTTGAACTATTCACGTATTTACTCACGAGTTTGTACGGAGCCCTCGGTGCGCGAGTCCGATTCGCACTTGACCGGTTTTTGTTAATATTGAAAAAATCGTACAATCCTACAGCAGACCGTTTCCCGGAACAATATAACTTGGATCTCTTCAAGTCGAGAGTAAATAGGCACTGTCTGTCTAGGTAAGCATGCTCTATCCTATCATCGACTTCATCTTCACTTACCAACAGGTGAGATCAAAGTCAAATACCTATCGCGAATAAAAAAATACAGTAGGAACCAAGGACCATAAATAAATAGCCGGACGTAGCCTGGCTTACAGATAAGTAATTGAAACATCTCTAGTGAGCCGACCGCTTTGTACTTACGAGCCGCACGCACGCATCAACAAGAGTAGTAGTCTACTACGAGCAGCTCGCACACATTGACCTGACCAACCAGTGTCAATAGCGACCGGCTCACTAGGGGTGCTTCAGTTATTCCTTAATGAGGCTACGTCCAGCTCGGGCAGGAACTTAATATTAATAGTGGCTCCGTGCCATGTAGAGCTCGCGAGAGAGCCGTCAACTTCCAAACCCAAATTTTGAAAAAATCTAAAAACTGGGTTGTCAAAAAGAAATTATAATTTCAAGCCCCCTCACAAAATTGTACGAAAATTGGTCATCGACATATCGATACCTTTAGATTCAAAGGGCGTAAGCTCCATTAGAACCTACGCCGTTTACGTCCTTTGAGTCTAAAGGTATCGATATAATAAGTATGGAAGCGTAACTGACGCTCAAAATCGACCCCACGGAATACGTACTAACGGGGCGGACACAGTACTTAGTGCAAAAGAAAAAACTATACCTAACGTCAAATGAATTTATCACGCCAGTAGCTTTGTAACCAATTTTTATGCAAATTATTCGAAATTGCAGTCTTCTCAAACTTAAGACTAACATTTATCATAAATTACTTTAAACTGACATATAGTAAACATTAAGTTGGTTATCAATATCACTTGATACATAAGACGTATTGATTTTAAAAAGTGGGCGTTATGGGACATATTTTAACGTCCGTTTTGTTAGATGTTATTCCCATACATTATATTTCGATAAAATTGATTGAGAAAATACAAAAACATTTTTGCCCATCCAGAAACGGAGACGATCATTTTACTTTTAACTTATTTCACGGACATCCTTCAGTTTAAAGACATAATAAACTGTTGCGCACAGGGTACACGAGGATGAAACTTGTCGTCAAAGGACTACAAAGTTATAATAGCTAACGAACTTCCTTCTGGCTTGATTGCTTCGCTCGTTCACTCTTTAAGGTATACGCCCTAATGTTTGACACGTGTTATGTGTGTGATGTGTTAATGTACACAGTCATAGATATACAGTGTGGAAATCCAATACGGGCGAATATTGAAACGGTAGTCAGCATACGACCTAAGAAGTATATTTAGATAACTTTTGCTTAAAACTACAATGAAAATATTTACCATACAAAATAATTCGGCCCGCAATGTAACGCAACACATTCAAGTTGACAAAGACGCTAGTTGACAGTTACCTTACCTACAGGGTGACTTCGAATTGGTAATACAAAATGAATGTTTTACAGACATATCCCCTAAACTTAGCCCCTCAATTAAGTCTCATACTTTTAAAATAATCAGATGTATGTTTTTTTGTATTATTAATTTATCCCATTTTTGTTGGCTTAACATGGTTATCCTACCATAATAATAAACGAAGAGGTTTAAAGATTTTCAAATGAACACTTTCCTCTTTGGTTATCCGTCACATGCCGCAATATTTATGAAGAAAACGTGTTTTGATTAGTAATTGTCAGTTGTCAAAGAAAATACGAGTGACAGGTATGGCACTTAGGTATTTAATGGAGTGTAGCCACACTTTAGGACTTTAATTATTTGTTTTGTTAGAAAATTAGCAATAATTAAATACAGCAAATTTTAACATAGGGGTTAATGTGTTACACTACATGGCATTAACTGAGCCATAATCAAGTGTTTTGTATTACCAATTTGAAGTCACCCTGTATACTTACTTTAAAAAAGCTCGTATCTCGCAATGTCATAACAAGCATGTATGCGGTACATTGCTGCTCGGTAAATTTTCAAAAATTAATTACGAGGTCACTATTGAGTGAAATTTAAAAAATCATATTAATTAATGATAACACTACTAAACGCTATATCTGGTATAATTGTTTGCTCGTATTGGACTTCCACGGTGTACAAACAGCAACACACTTAACTGCCCATTAAAGACAGAGCAGAGAGAAAATGATAACGATTGAAAGAGATATATATATTTCTATTATGTCAACTTCAAATCAAATAACGTTTGCGTATGTGTAATGTGCCTTTGAGCTTTGTCATTGTAGTTGTTTGGGAAAAGTTTTTTTTTTCATACTGTAAATAAAGTTTTTATTTTAACAAGACAGGTGAATTTGTCAAAATTATGATTTAGCGTTCAGACGAACGTTGGGATGAAATAAACTTTTTATATTGCTAATGCTTTTATTAGTGCTTCATATTTTTGATATGATGCACCAATATAATGTAATTTATATTTATTATTCATTCATTATTTACCATGAATTCAATAATATGGCATTAATGTCAATAATGACGTTGGATCAGCCATAAAAGAAAAAATATTGTTTCAAAACTCTTTTGAATAAAGCCAATTTATACTCATAAACACACGCACACATGCATAACACGACGCCTTCAAGTGTGATTCTCTTTCTTGCAGTATTTCCCATTTTTGAAGTGTATAGTTAACTGTGTTGCTGTTTGTACATAGTGTGTGGGCACAGCCCAAGTGAGTGCGCCCATGACTACCCAACATGTACACTCATTGTCGGGAAAAACCTTGTAATTTTAATTACATATTATATTCCATTTTCATAAAGTTATTTGATGGTTTTCACTCTACAACCGCTTATTTATCATTATTTTTAACCAAATTTTAAAAAGTGTCTATATCTCAATAAATTATCTAACCTTGTTTCTCGCCTAAACTTTCACGGGTTTAAATGTATGTTTTTCGTTAGTTTACATACTGTATATGAGCACCTGTATTTTACAGTGTCATTTTTTATCTCAAACTTTTTTTTTATTCGGAGAGCCTAGCCTAAAAATGCTCTGACTAGACAAGATCTTATAAATGCATCAGTTAATGAGGCGGAATCTTCTGAATATTTGTTTCTAGTGTTATAATGTCCATCAAGAATCACCCTACCTTATAATAAAATAGATATCATAAAGTGTAGTGTAAAGGTACACGGGGAAAAAACCTGTCGTCGAAGGTTGCTACAAAGCAAAGTGATAATAGCTAACAAACTTCCTGGCTTGATTACTTCGCTTACTATTTATATTGTTTGTTTCGAGCATCTCAAGTGTTTCAGCGCGGGAGACGTTTATAAACGTCACCAGTTCTAGGAGGTGGAAACGGGTTAAAATTTAAAAAGTGCAATGATTCTTTTCCTTCCAAGCTGGCCGGAAGTGGAATGCTTTGCCAGTAAAGTTGACATTCGTTTACAAATGTATAGTTAACAGTGTGGTCGATTGTACTCGTACAATGCACTTTAGTTAGGAATTATCATTAAAATTAATAATTACATTACAGTACAAATTGGTACATGTTATTCAAAGTCTTTGAATTCAATATTAGTATTTAAATCACCTTCAGTTTGTTTACAAACAACTCAACTTGTAAGTATGTAACCTTGGTAGGTAGCTAAGTATTTTGAAACGGGAAATTTCGAGTTTCCCAGTTTCAATCGACCGTTTTAGTGGAAAATTTCACAAATGGCAACGTGACACTTTGAAAACGGGAACCACATAACATAAAGGAAAAAGTTTGGAACCTACTGGTTGCTACGCGACGGTGACAGACAATGGTGCACCAGCTTCGAGGATAGGGTGGTTCATATTTTGCCGATTTATTTATTTTTTGGGTCTCAACCCTTCATTTCATTCTAAGGCATGAATAAAATTCAAAATAATTTATTTTTTTAAGGATTAGGTATCCATAGCAATAAACATACCTACCTGTTTTTTTAGATAACCGTAACCCTAAACTATAGCCCTCACAGTTCCGTCAATACCTTTAAACTGCCATTGACCCCTTTGGCGTTTACGCTCTTCTTTGAGTCTAAACTAAAGGTATCGATATGAGGAACATCACTAAAAAGCTGCATAATACGTTTGAAAATCCAGTGCACTAGTGATTTTATCGATCTACCGCAATCCAGTATGGACATTCGTCTTGGTAAGTTTCCCGCGATATTTTTGATACGTGATCCGGTGGAATATTTATCACATGTAACGTGTAACTGCGTTTCTAAAAGAATGTAAGTCCACAGGCAACGCATGGCGCTTACAGCGTTTTTAGTAGTGTAGGTAATTCCGTAACCAATCGCTATTGCTACGAAAGTCGTATCAGCCACATGGTAGCAGCCACAGAAATATATCGAGGTACAAGGAAAGAGTGTATGTACCTCGCGTGCTAAAAAGCAGTGGCGGCGACCTACTTTGCACGCCGTTAACTTCAGTTGCCGTCAATGAATTATACTATTATTATCAGATTTGAAAATCTGAGAATAATAGTATAAGTATAAGAAAAAAAAAATAGACATTACACTAAAATTATTTTCAGTAGACCTACTTCTTTATTAAAGTTAAATAGAGCGGTAACTGTGTCATAAATCGGGCGTTCAAACCGCCTCACTTCTGTGGGCACATTTTGTCGAGATCCCTGCAGATTTTGTGGCGTTTAAATCTATTTGGTAGTGATCCCGGACTTCTAATTAATAGTCTGATATCCCATTAAAATCAGCAGGGATTTTGACAAAAATGAGAAATGAGTCCGCAGAAGTAAGGCGATTTAAACGCCGATTTGTAACCCAACTAGGCGATTCTTATTAATAAATCCCCTGAAATGTCAATTTGACAGTGACATAACTTTGTTTACATTTTTTCCGTGAGAATAAAAATCAGACTTTAAGTAAAGCAATGTCCCACGATTAAGGATGTGCCGTTCCCGGGAATATTCCCCATACAAACGGGGAATATTCCTGGGAATGGCACATCTCTACCCACGATACAATTTGGCTCGATAGGCGCCGCCCTCTTATCGACCCGCACAGCAGTCCCTTTGGCGACTTACTTCGGGGAACACCACATCCTGGATAAGGGCTGCTTCTAAGGAACACAAACCATCGGAATATAATATATGGAACGATAACATCCAACAAAACAGATGTTAAAATTTATAGCGCCCATTTATTAAAATCAAAACGTCTTATGTATCAGGGTGGATTTCACAGCGTTTCAAACGCCGTCATCACCAACCCCGATATTATGATGACATATTTCTAAAAATTACTTAATTTTTGATCATATCATGAAAATAACCCTCCTTTTTGCTTCGCCGTAGTCGGGTAAAAAGTAAGTACCATTTTCGGATTTTATCCAAATAGTGGGGCATATTTTATGGGACAGTAAGGACATGTTTATAACGAGGGGCTGAATTTACTGATTTATTTTGTTCCAAGACTATTCTATTAATGTAAAATGACAAAATTCGACCTATGTTGATATATCTGCCGTCCGATATCTAAAACTAGACTAACCCCTATACAACTCCATAAAGGTTAGTCCAGTTTTAGTCATAGGACGGCAGATATCAACATAGGTCGAATTTTGTCATTTTAACGTTAATAACGTTATAACGTTATTTACTTGTAATACCATCAGGAATACGGGTAACTCGTACCCACGGTGTATAAAACAAAAGGTTTCAAAATGGAAAAAGGAACAAAAAAGACATAAACAATATGAATACGGTATAAAACCTCGACAACCATGTTATAGGTAACCTTGCCCCAGGCCGTTGCAAATAAACGTATCTCATTAACATATTTAATTCCTACTTAAAAAAAATATCTATTCCTTTTCGAAACTTCACTTTGAAACAACCGCCTGGTAACAAGCTTTCATACGATTCTCGGTATTAACTCTTGAGTAGGTATTACAGTACAAAATTGTATGTATGACAGCCAAAGTTTACTTTTGTGTGTATGTTCTTTAGAATATTGCGGCGCTAACGACCTTCTGAGCGAGGCGAGGAGATGTGTTAAGAGTAGAGACGCCGACTATTCGGCATCATTTGTAGTCGGCCGATTAATCGGCGACTAGTCGGCAGAACATGCCGAATATTCGGCACTATTGCCTAGCGGAGAATATAGAAATAAATCCATATTTTTCTTAATAATTATTTTATATACTGTTAAAGAGGTACACCACAAGGTTCGATTCTCAGTCCGTTACTTTTTATCTTATTTACAGCCGACCTTAGCAAACTTCTCAAACACTGTAGTATTCATCTACATGCCGACGACACACAGGTATACTTCTCGTTTGACCCACAAGAAACAACACGCGCTGTAGAGCTAATTAATGAAGATCTTGACGTCATATTTAAATGGGCATATAATAATAATCTAGTACTAAATCCCTTAAAGTCCAAGTATCTTGTACTGGGGACAAAACTACAACGCAGTCGCGCAATTAGCTATAGACCTGTGTTAGTGATAGATGGCAAAAATGTTGAGAGAGTAGAAACAGCCAAAAATCTGGGATTACTAATGGACGGTGATTTGCGCTATATTGACCACATAAATACAAAGATAAGAAACGCTTATTATAGACTAAAAGTACTATATGGAATTCGCGATTACCTTTCGGAAGAAGTCCGACTGTTGTTGGTCGAGTCGTTAGTGCTATCACACTTCAATTACTGTGATACTGTATACGGGCCCCGACTGTATGCTAAAACTTCCAAAGCAATACAAAGAGTTCAGAATGCTTGTACTAGGTTTTGCTTCTCTGTGCCAAAACGATCCCGAATCACACTAATCCTCAATGAAAAAAACATTTTAAAAATGGAGGCTCGTAGGACGCTTCACATGGCTAGTCTAGTCCACAACGTTGTCGCAAATCAGAAACCGGAATATCTTTTTACAAAGATACGATGGTGTAAAGATTTGCATGACAGAAATACACGCAGTAAGCTGCAAAATAAAATGAGTATTCCACAGCACAAAAAAGCAGGCTTTAGAGGAGGTTTTAAATATTCTGCATCCAAGATTTGGAACGACTTACCCCCACCATTGCAAACTAACGTATCCCTTCAATTTTTTAAGCACAAATTACGTTTATTATTATTATTCAAACAATTAGAAACCTGAAGTTTTAATTATTCACATATAATGTACGATGCTAATTAGTAATTTATTATTGGTCATTTTCAGTGCTAAATGCAATTGTAAATTTCAAAATTTATGGTTTTTTTTCTCTCTCTAATGTGTAGTTTTTCATTATTCAAACATTTATAAAATATTGCATATTGTATAAGTAGAAATGAGTTTAAGTTTAATTAAGAGTTACCTATTTTGATGCTACCCACAGCCCAAAAAAATGTAGTCCTGAATGAGAAAAGGGACGGACTAAAAACCAGCGCTGCGCAGTCGCAAGGCTGTCGCAGCACACGCTGAGTCCGTTCCTTTTGTCACGCGGAATTAGCATTACTTAGTTATTAGATATTTTGTGCCCCACCTGGCCATAAAGTGGCTTTTACCGCACGCTACGAAAGGGCCGCTTTCTGGCCGAGTGTAGACATAGAATGATGTGCACAACACGGGAGATAATGAATGAAGCCCTCGATCACATGTTTGCGTCCCTCGCTTGCAGCTCGGGCCGAAAACATCTGCGATCTCGGCCTTTCTTTATTTTGCCACCCTAGTTGTGTAATGTACTATTATTGTAAAATTGTATTTGTTTCTCTTTGTTATTCTGTACTGTGTAAGTTCTGTAACGTTCTGTGTTCAGTGTGACAATAAATGTTTCTTATTCTTATTATTCTTATTCTTATTATATTTTTACGTACTTTACTCAAACACAAAAAATCTACTTAATTAAAAACTGATCAAAACACGAACTCGTGACAACAAATGGCGGGGAGACGAAGCGAACCGAGCGTTACCGATTGCACCTGAACATAGCTAATAACTATGATCGGCAATGCAGACTAGTCGGCCGATTAATCGGCAAATTGAGAACCGATTAGTCGGCAAAATCCGTAGTCGGCCCATCTCTAGTTAAGAGTCAAGAATATCAATGCGTTTCCGTTGTTGTGTGCATTTCAGAATACCACTATCAGAATGATGGGTAGAAATGTACGGCACCCAGCCTCATCACCAATACAATTATAACGGATGTAGATTTATGAAATGAAATGAAATAATTTATTTCTGTAAGTAGGCCTCAAGGGCTCTTTCACATGTCTGATTCTTTCTTCTTTCTTTTATAAATAATAAATATAATAAATATTAGGGGACAATCTTACACAAATCGAACTAGCCCCATAGTAAGCTCAATAAGGCTTGTGTTATGGATACTAGACGACGATATATTTAATAGATACAAATACTTAAATACATAGAAAACATGACTCAGGAACAAATATTCGTGCTCATCACACAAATAAATGCCCTTACCGGGATTCGAACCCAGGACCTCTTGCTTCGTAGGCAGGGTCACTACCAACTAAGCTAAAGGGGTCGTCCGAAATTTTAAAATTGATTGACAACAGCATTTACTATAATTGTTATTAAGACCACTAAGACCACAAAAAACTCCTAATTATGAGTTAATTGATACTTAACTATCAACTAAGTATCAATTAACGTGTTAGCACCCAGTATTTGAACGCTGATAACTCTCTTCTCCGGGGCTTATGGAGTTTGTCCTCATATTAGAAAACTAAGCTTATGTAACTAGCTTTCACGTGATATGCATGAGATTTGTATTGGGCATGGAGGCCAAATTGCCCATTATTCCATTGTATAGGTACCATCAGCTGCAGAGAAAGGTAACCCCTTGTATAGTCACCACACGAGAATGTTACGCCACTTGCCACTGTTCTTAATTTTACGTCACACCTGGCTATAAAGTGGCAATTACCATCCGCTACGCGTGCAAAAAATCCCGCTTCCTAACCTGAGGGACACGTAAAATTTTGTACTTACCACGAGCGGTAATAAAAATAGCCTTAAATCGCATATTTATAGCCCTTGCCTTCGGCTCGGGCGTCAAATACCTGCGATGAGACATTCTTTATTTTACCGCCCTAGGTAAGTAATGTACTATAGCCGTGCCATGCAAATCGGGCGTACTTCAGGCACACGCCTGCCAACGACTTATGATTACACGGCTTAATTTTATTAGATTATTTTGTATGACCAATACGGGAGCTAGTGGGGCAGGAGGTTCCTTTCTCTGACTGACTGTACACAACACGACCAATAACGAAATAAGCCCCTGTAGGCTAAATAAATAAATAAAAAAATCATTTACTGCTACTAAACACAAAAAAAGGTTACACAACAGGCATGTACAAATACAAAAATAATGTGACTTTTTAAATAATAATAAATAATAAAATAAATAAATTTATTGGGGGACTATCTTACACAAATCGAGCTAGTCCTAAACTAAGCAATGCTACTATGGGTACTAGACGACATACATACTTATATAGATAAATACTTACTTAAATAGATAGAAAACATCCATGAGTCAGGAACAAATACTCGTGCTCATCACACAAATATTTGTCCTAACCAGGATTTGAACCCGGGATCTCAAGCTTGGTAGGCGATGTCACTCCCACTAGGTATCTGTAAATAGTGGCAACAGGCTCAGGTCTCAGCATATCCTGTTAGCTTAGCTGCACAGCGGTGTTTTTCAGCCTGCACCTGACTCACAGCAAACACTTAGCTTAGTAATAAGAGGGAACATTTTTTCATTGCTAACAATAAGTTTATAGTAATAAACAGAGCTCAAAATAGGTAGTGCCTACTACCTAAACTTCGCGTTAGGACGTAACTAAGAGTGGTTACAACCACCAAAATAATTATAAATTTTTATTGAACGCGGGATTTCCTGGGATTAATAAAACAACTTTAACGGATTAAGTCGCGTATTACTACATTTTAAGTCCCGTCGTTTCGTAACCCTTTCCTTAGTGGGTAAGTTTGCACAACAGTAATTTTGACAGAGGAAATTTATAATTTTCTCAGTCTACCCGCGACCACGAACGCTGAAAAGGGTTACGAAACGTCGGGACTTAAACTGTAGTAATATACGCGTTTAAGTTGTTTTATTACTATGAGTGATAATCGCGGAATCCGAAGACAATAATAGGTTTATAATACCGTACCTAACAAGTATCAACTTTCAAATTATCTAGTTATAATAATGTGTACAATGTAAAATTAAATGAAAAATTACATTTGGTTGAATAAAAAAATACATTAAATACACACTAATGCCAAATTCGCTGTAAATCTCGTCTTCAATATAATTGGAACCGTGAACTACTTAAAACAGAGTCAGAGTCGGAGCGACGAGCGAACCAACATATTTTGATCCTCCATAATTAGCTGTTATTACTACTTATATTATAGACGAGATTGACAGAAAAGTTGTGAATTAGCCTACTGGTCACGTCACGACTTATAGTCTGTTGTTACCCGACCGCGGCAAAGCCCACAAGGAGGGTTATGTGTTTGATCTGTATGTATGTCCGTTCCTATGTCCGCTCATATCTACTCAACGATACACGCGATTTTGATCAATGATACATCATTAGGGCGCGGCCCCATGTCCCCGGCACGGCGCCGTCAACGTGCAACGGCACGATGCACGACGCGACGCCGCAAAAATCCACGTCGCCGTGCCGTGGAAGTTTACGACGCCGCGCCGCGTAATTTTATTAATCGAAATTGATTTATACAAGTTGAATTAATCTGCATGTTTTTTTTTTCAGGAAATGAGTTGGTAAAAAAATGGACGAATACAAAAGACAATTTCACAAGATGCGTAAAACGGCTTGAAAGTTCTAATAAATCGGAAGCTAGCGCAAAGAAGATGAAACAATATCATATATACAGCAGTGGCGTGGCGTAAAAGATATCCTTGGGCAAGCCGGTGCAGATTTGGCGCCCATTTTCCTCAAGAGCTGTAGAATAAGGTGCTCAAATGCCTGATATTAGGCAAGCCGGTAGGAATCGACTTCTTTGGACGCCACGCTACTGATATACAGGGCAACGTGAACATGCGCGGTGCGGCGCCAAAATTCCACGACGCGACGCCGTAGAAATCTACGGTGCCGCAACGTGTAGTTTCACGGCGCCGCGCCGCGTACGACGCACCGTGCGACGTGACTTTACGCGGCGCGGCGTCGTAAATTTCCACGGCACGGCAACGTGGATTTTTGTGGCGTCGCGTCATACACCGTGCCGTTGCACGTTAACGGCGCCGTGCCGTGGACATGGGGCCGCGCCCTTAGATTCGTCTTGATGAGGCGAGCGTCACTGGGTACATTTAAAAAAAGGAAAATGGCGGATTTATGAACTTTAATGCGCGGTATTTTTAACG
The DNA here is from genome assembly GCA_947034925.1 of Eudemis profundana. Lineage (NCBI taxonomy): Eukaryota > Metazoa > Arthropoda > Insecta > Lepidoptera > Tortricidae > Eudemis > Eudemis profundana. The sequence continues at coordinate 819,171 of OX344794.1, read as the reverse complement.
CAATCAGGTTTTTTTTAAATAAAAATGGGTTTTTTTAGATATTTAAAAAAGGCAAACAAAATACCGTCGAGGGACGGGAACGTCTCTCGACGTAGTGACTCATTTAGGCACACAAACAAACGTCCAAATCAGCACTACGTCGAGAGACGGTCCCGTCTGTCAACGTAGTGTCAATTTTGACATTAGTGTCTCATTTCAGCATGCAAACATATGTTAAAATTGGCACTACGTCGAGAAAATTCCACGTCTGTCGACGTAGTTTTGCAAATGGGCTGGTGAATGTTTGTCCAATTTTGACACTACGTCGAAAGACGTTAGCGCCTGTAGACGTAGTGTCGGATTAATACAAAATACTAATATTGAATCCGTCACTACGTCAGTCGACGGGCTGTCATTTTGTATGGAAAATGTTACTGCCGTATCATGGTGTCAGGGTTAGTGTTTACCTACTGTCAGCGAACGTGTTAATGTGTGTTATAATTACCGGTTTTCGATGTCGAATATGTCCTTCTAGTTAGGTCTATAATTATTTACTTAGACAGAAAATCGGTGTCCTATTACGGTCACTATTCAATTATAGCGGTCTAAATTGTCTGTAACACTAATTTACCCATGAAATGCAGATGAACCATATTTATAGATACGGACATACACTAAATTTATTTATTTGCAATGAAACAGACAAATATAAGTTCTATAAATTAAAACTAGATTAGAACTAAATAAGCTAAAACTAAAACAAATTAAAAAAATTAGGCCCCCTCGGCATGATTCCAAAGATGCTGGCAGCATTTTCTCGCTGTAGGGCGATTCTCCGAGCGTTTTGACCGCGCGGTTTGACAATCATTATTGTCCGACGATTATTTACTATAACGAAAGGACAAATCGTGACAATTTTGATAAAACTAGACTTAACCTCAGGACTGTTTTTCGGTTTCATAAAAAGTTAACTCTAGGCATCGTTTTTTTGAACAATATTTACTGAGACAATAATGACGAAAATAAAACGCCGTAAAAACGCTGAATACTGCCCTGTACTGTTTACACTTAGTGACAGATAACTGAATATTGGGCCAAACTAAGTAATATTTGGACTATACATAAATACTTAGGTCATACAGATTTTGTAGTATGAGTTAAGTTTTCGCGTTTTTGCTGTGGACAACACAAAATTCGGGGCTTCAAATCCCTTATTTTCTAGCTGGACCCCTATAGACAAATAACCTTACTCTTCTATTTCTATGATGGTCTAGTTCTCTAGTTCCCACTTGTAAAAATTATTTTATTTTGGCCAATGAAATTGCAACTTTAAGATTTGTGTACTAACGTGCCAATTACGAAACTTTGTAAGTTCTCCTCTATGTCACCTTTACAAGTTTTGTTAAAGTTTTGCAACGATCATGACACTAATATTTGCCTTTATCAGATAGCCAATCGTAGGCGGTGTCCCCCCACTTACCCACGCATGATTTTTATAATCTGAACAAAACGATATCAATTGCCATGCGATATCAATATAAACCATCTTTACATGGAAAAGAGTTAGCTATCTTTAGTACAGTATAACAGCAGTAATTTGTCTTCCTACAAAAGGTACATCGCGCGCTTGTATGTGTGCGCGCCGTGTACGCACGCACTACAAGCAAGGTTTTAAGAGTGCCTAAGGATGCTCCAGTATAGATCGCACTCACACAAATACGCGATCGCGTGTCTGTGTGAAGTGAATACGTATCGCGCGGTCCTAAACGGCCGAAGTTGGACTACTTGTCTGTGTTTATACTTTGTCTTTAGGCTACGTTTCCAACTTTCCACGTGAGCTGTGAAAAAAACCCACCAATCAACGTGCCTAGCGGGCATTTCTCCAGAAATATGTCTGCGGTCACCTCATTCATCTGGCCCTTTTTCATACTAAATGTATGGAGACAGATGAATGAGTCGCAGACATATTTCTGGAGAAATGCCCTAGCATTGGTTGGTTTTCCCTCGCGCCGCTACCTCGCACTGCTCTGGTGGGAACGCAGCCTTAAACTGTAGTAAGGTACTGATTGCAGTACCTTCCTACAGTTAGTCAGTGTGGTAAATGTCCCAAATCTATAAATGAAGTGATCTAGGATTAAATGCGTGAACTCGAACCTAATCCCGTTAGGAAGATCTGATCGATGCTACCGTTTTACTAGATAGCTATAACTACATATCTACTAGTAGCACTAATTAAGATAACGAAATAGCCAATCTTTTTAATGTGAGCATTTATTTATATTGTTTATTTTATTTGACGTTCATAGATAGTAAAAGAACCTTTTTTTGTAGGCGTATATGAAACCAGAAATTAAACCATCAAGCGTTTTTAACACAGAAATACATCGAGATAGAAGGATTTGTATGGCAACAAAGCGTGTAATATTTTTTAGGTCGCCGCCACTTCTTTTTACCCGACTGCGGCGAAGCCCAAAGGAGGGTTATGTGTTTGACCTGTATGTATGTATGTCCGTTCCTGTGTCCGCTCGTAACTACTCAACGGCACATCCGATTTTGATAAATGATACATCATTAGATTCGTCTTGATGGTGCGAGTGTCACTGGGTATGAAGTTCGTTAAAATAAACAAAATGGCGGATTTTATGCAGTTTCAAAATGCACCGCGGTCGGGTTTTTTTTAGTAAAAATGTGGTTATTAGACTCTTTCCTTTCTCGATATATTTCTGTGTGTTTAACATCTAAGGAGTCTTAATCCTTTGACCGCCGGACGGCTATTCACGTCACCGCTTTGCGACCCACTTTGATAGCTAATAATGGCGAGTGCCGTGGGGTCAGGGGTAATGGGAGTCTATTACCCCTCGTCGGTGCGAGTACAGTCAAGTGCAAAAATATGGGTGCATACAAATGTTCTAAAATATGTCCGAATACATCTGCGGTGACTTCGTACCGTTTCGGCCAATCTCACGAAGTCTGCGGTCACCTAATTACCGCGACGCTGTTTTCATACGAAATGTATGGAGACGCGGTAATTGGACGCAGTCATACTTCGTGAGAATGGCCGATTTATTCGATACGTGTGTGCTGTACACCGAGGGTCTTATTTTCCTTTCAATGGCAACTCCGTCCATTTTTAACCGAGTTCAAAAATAACCACATTTTTACTAAAAAAAAACCCGACCGCGGTGCACTTTGAAACTGCATAAAATCCGCCATTTTGTTTATTTTAACGAACTTCATACTCATCGGATGTGCCGTTGAGTAGTTACGAGCAGACACAGGAACGGACATACATACATACATACATACAGGTCAAACACATAACCCTTTGGGCTTCGCCGCAGTCGGGTAATAAACGAGGTTATCAATTCGAACCGTATGTTTGTAATATTGTCAGAATTGTACATATTTCCTAAGTGTATGTATCAGTGGCGTGGCATAAAAGATATCCTTGGGCAAGCCGGTGCAGATTTGGCGTACATTTTGCTTAAGATAGGTGGTCAAATGCCTGATATTAGGCAAGCCGGTAGGAATCGAGTTCTTTGGACGCCACGCCACTGGTATGTTTGTCCGCGCATATCTCTAAAACTATAAGTCTGATTGCAAAATCTAATTTAGTAGGACTAGGTATAGTCTAACTTAGGGAACTGTGAAAGTTTCATCAACATCGGTTCAGTCGTTTTTGAGGTCGAGAGTTATGTGTGTATCACTCACTAGAAAATGTGTACACTTAAAAGCGTAATTCAATTACTACTGAAAAAATTAAGAAATTGAAAAAATAAAAAAGTTATTTAATAGTATTTTATGCAACAGTTGTATAAGAAGGTTCAAAAAATGCGAATTGCGTGAGTTGCGATACGAGCCGCGAACGCGGCGAGTATCGCAAATAGAGACGCAATGAGCGTTTTTTGACTTAATTATACAACGTTGCATACAATACTTTTTCTACGACTAGGTTAAAATATAAAATACATGGACGTCACGCGTGTCTCGTCCGGTCTCTCCGAGTGTGTACAGCCGGCATGACAGTTGTGTCTATGGTAAACTTTTTTTTGATATGGCTGGTGACACGATGTGACGATAATTAAAATACTTTTTTTTTATGTTGGCATCAATTAATTTAATTCGGAAAGTTTTGTTTTTCTTATGAATCGTATGAATTTAATTGTTTGTTAAGTTGGTAGTTGTGAATTTTTATCGTGAAGTTAGAATTGACCTAAGTTTGACCTAGATTTAGAAGTCTGTGAATGCTAGCAATAACGTAAAGTGACTATAACGACACTAGTGCTGTTATGGGGAATAGAGTATAGACTTCTCTGAACTCATATTATGTATGTTCTTATATTAGTGTTCGTGACCAAGTAAAAGACAGATAACAGTACAGGAGTAGAAAAAAGAAATTAAGCTGACTCCAAAACAGGAAATAATAACATTTTTATGCCAACAATTTTTTTGAGGTCAGTGCCTCCCTTAATAGTTGGCATAAAACTGTTATTTCTTCCTTTTTTCAAGTGGGTTTAATTTTTTTGTAATAAGTAATTACAAAAAAAAATTATCTAATTCTTTGTCACTCTAAGGTTTCACACTGCCCAGTAGAATCTAAAATGTGTCAGTGTCAATCAATGGGCATTAGCTTTCAAACCGAGAACCGCCTTTGTTTGAAATCGGTTAATGAGTTAGTCAGAGCACTGGGCTGAACTCTGGAAGCTAACTCCTCACTAAACTATCGGTTTTCTACAAAGTTACCTAATGGCCTTTGCATAATATTTTAATTACTGAACGCTCAGTGTAGGCTAGCGGCGATTAAACTATTATCTTACGTGTTGTAGTGAAGTTATAAAACTGCAGTACAAAGATTGATTTGGTTTGTTTTGTTGTTTTTTTTGTCTTTATGGCTATTCTTCAGAAATATGTCTGCGACTCATTCATCTGTCTCCATACATTTAGTATGAAAAAGGGCCTGATGTATGAGGTGACCACAGACATATTTCTGAAGGAATGCCCTTTACGCGCCGAATTTGCAACAGCGTTTACAAATATTTGTCAGCTTAGTTGGCTAAACAACCTTATAACTTGTGAATGAGTTTACTAACTTTTGTAGAATCGCCATCAGATACATCGAAGCGAATAACTCGCTCACAAATATCTGAACCACAGACGGGCTATTCTTCAGAAATATGTCTGCGACTCATTCATCTGTCTCCATACATTTAATATGAAAAAGGACCAGATGATGAGGTACGATATATCGATATCTACCTTTAGACTCAAAGGGCGTAAACGCCATTAGAACCTACGGCGTTTACGCCCTTTGAGTCTAAAGGTATCGATATATCGAGGTAACTAGAAGGAAAAATTCTATGTATCTGGCGTGCTAAAAAGAAGTGTCGGCGACCTACTTTGCACACACCGTCAACTTCAGTCGCCGTCAATATTATTATCAGATTTGAAAATCTGATAATAATGGTATAATTAATTATTCAAATATCACCAAATTACTTCATTTGGAAACTTTATGCATTAAATCACTAAATTACACTAGTGGCAAACGTCAAGCGGAAAAGTTACACGCTTGGTTCTCATACAAATCGACGAACTATTTCTCTCTCGATATATTTCTATGGTCTGAATACACCTCTATTATCAAGGCGTTAGAGTGCAAGTTGAGATATTTTTGAGCACCCTGAAGTGTATCTGATTCTACGTATACTGTACTAAAATCAACAACTGAGCGTTTTCCAAAAAAAATACCGGGGTACCTACTTTCTCAAACTATGGACTTTTGAGGTTTTTCTGGCTCAGAATCGTTAGTACATTCGAACCTTATACGTAAAAAAAGTGTACGCATCCGCATCCAGAATCGAAGATGTGTGTCTCAAAATATCCGCATCCGCGTCTATAGAATGGATATCAGAAAACTGCATCCGGCAAATATACTCATATTCGGAATATAACAGTTAGGTACTCCGTGATATTGACGCTTGCAACAGTGCCGAAATATCGGGAACTCTAAAAAAATGGTATTAATAGTAATGGGGATGTTGACTAATGTTGAATTTTACAGCATAATACAGTCACATGGATTGGAAAATACTAAATTATCATAACACAGAAGAAGTAAACAAAAAATATATAAAAAATATAAAGTTATGAGACCACAAAGTTTAAAAAAAAAAATGATATTTTTTTATCGTTTTATAGAAAAATTAAAGTAACTTTCGGAATGCTTAAATAACACTGAAAGAATAAATGTATGACAACTATGTGCTTAAACGCACTTTTTCGTGCTCAAAATGGCAAAATGCTATTTTTTTCATACAGACTTAGGGCGCGGCCCCATGTCGACGGCACGGCGCCGTCCACCGTGGAACGGCACGACGCCGTCACCGTGCGACGGTACGGCGTCGTGCCGTCGGACGGCGCCGTCAACGGCGCCGTGAACGGTGCCGTGGACGGTATGACGGCGCCGTGAACGGTGTCGTGAACGGTGTGACGGCGTCGTGGACGGTGTCGTGTACGGCACACGGTACCGTGTGCGGCGCACCGCACACTGCACTCTTCCCGCTACACTGTGGATCGAAAATCGACTCCATAGAAATAGGGACTTATTTTTGTAAGTGTATAATTTTTTGATTGAAATCGTATCCTTTCATCATTTTTAGGGTAAAAAATGATTTTGAGAATGGGATTTGGCTAAAAAACCGACGAGTAATAATTTTTTTTCTTTAATTTTGTATGCCATACGAAAAAACGGAATAAAGAACGGAATTTCTTTCTTTCTTTTTTCGCTCTCTCTTTCTGTCTTTCTTTCTTTCTCTCATTCTCTCCCTCTTTCTTTCAGTCTCTTTACTCTTTCTTTCTTTCTCTCTCTCTCTCTCTTTCTGTCTTTCTTTATTTCTCTCTCTCTTTTTCTTTCTCTCTTTTTCTCTCTCTTTCTTTGTTTGTTTGTTGCTTTCTTTCTTTTCTTGCTTCCTTCCTTTCTTCCTTCTTTCTTTCTTTCATCCACCCATTCATTCATCTATTCATTCATTCATTCAACCATCCAGAAGATTACGTATCTCTCTTCAAGATAACCTTTAAGGACATTATAGAAACTTTTAGAAATATGGTTAAACCTTCTATGAAATTCATAAAACTTTAACCCAAGTAACACAGAAGCAGTATAACTATTCACTCGTGGGTCTTTAAACAGCTCTAGGCTGATATAGACTCTTATAACAGTTCACCCGTGGACTTATAGCTGCATAATAGCAATTAGTGTCAATTAAACAGCTCAGTCGGAATAAAACCTGTATAACGGTGTAGAAAAGGTACACATTTCCATCCTTATTCAGCTTTAAGCATCTTTAAACACTATTAGCTGTTTAAGAGCAATTTAACAGAGAACATTATGCTAATTGCTGTATAAGATAGCACACGTGAATATCAATTACCTACGTTGCTTTTTAAGATACCACGTGTGAACCATTATAACGTCTGTAGAGTTATAGTGAAGTAAATGTAGACGTTAATCTTGCTTAGGGCTAATTTTTTCCCCGTTATTCAGCTTTAATTCAGCCTACTGATAGAAGCTGTATAGCGGCTGTTTAGAAGTTCACTAGAACGCTTATAGCCGTGTAAGTGTTCACGTGCGATATCTAAGACTGCTTTTGGCTGATTACACATCCAGAAGGACCACCAAAGACACAAAAAACAGCTTTTGGCTGAATAACAGAACTCAAGTGAGTAATTCTGCAGCCTATAGCTGAAATATAGAAGAAATGTGGTTCACATCGGTGTTGAAAACTCAACCACCATTTTTTTTATAACCTATAGATTATCGTACTTTATTTTTACTTTTGAGCATGTTTCAACCATAAAATATAATTACATCGCAATTATTTACTCTTATTAGATCAGTAACAACAATTTTAGGTGTATACTTGAAGAAAAAAAAATTAAAACTGATTAGTATATACTTATTTTTGTAAAAAACGTATTATTCGAGGAGCGCGTGAAAAATTTCTTAGATAATATATGTATATAATAACAGTAAAATCGTAATCGCAATCATTTTTCGCCGAGATAACGAAACATCAAGTGCATACCGATTAACAAAATAATATATTCCGCCATTAAGTAAATCAGAAACTTCACACTCTCACTGTGTCACTATCGATGAAAGATTAACTGTCATAATAAATATTTGTGTTCCTCCAACGTCAAATTTAGCGTACGTTCTTGCTTGTACAGCTAAAGAGTGAACCTGTGGAGGTTTAAGATAGTAATAAGGGTTCACTTGTGAAACTTAGTCTGAATAAGCAGTCACTCGTGCTCTTTTAAACAGCCGATATTCAGCCCTTATAACTCTGTGAACCTTAATACAGCCATTATACAGCTAATATTCAGCTATTACACAGCCTTGTGAACTTAAGGCTGAATAATTTGTGCCCAAATTAGATGTATAACGGCTGAAACAGCGCTCTTTCAGCTCTTATTCAGCAAAATTATTCAGCTTTTAACGCTGATATATTCTATTATACAGCTCTTATACAGCTGTTTTGTGTTACTTGGGAATATATCTTCTAGACGTTTCTAGACATCCCCAGAGTTTTCCAAATCGCCGTATATATGCCTATAATATTCGAAGAGTTCCCTCGATTTCTCCAAGATCCCATCATCAGATCTCGGTTTGATTAGACCACTCTGGAGGACAAATCCGTTTCAAACAAAAAAATAATTTTCCAAATTGGTCCAGCTGTCTTCGAGTAATAGGGTAAAAAATGAAAACCGTCCTTCTTTTGTGGAAGTCTGTTAATAACGGACTTCAAATGAAGAGATTCGATAAGAAATGTACAATTCACTATAAAAAATACCCAAATCGCTATATTTTTCTCGATTTTTCCAAGATTCCATCATCAGATCCTGATTTGTTTGCAAGGGGACTACCTCAGAGGTATACCCTTTCAAATAAAAAAAGAATTTTCCATATCGGCTTAGCCATCTTCAAGTAATCGGGGAGCAAACCTACATAGAATGTTCTCTTTGTTTTGAAGTCGGTTAACACTAGAAATTCATTTGTAATAAGAAATGCACGAGAAACTATAACCAATACCAAAATCGCTATATGTGTGCCTATAATATTTGAAGAGTTCCCTCAATTCCTCCAACATCCCATCATCAAGTCCTGATTTGGTTGCAATGGGACCCACCTCTAAAATATTCAAACATCATTCTTTCAAACAAAAAAAGAATTTATAATTGGTTCAGCCGTCTTCGAGTAGGTAATCGGTGAACAAACACACAAAAAAAACGTCCTTCTTTTGAAAGCCGGTTAAAAAGTCGCCGCGACCTCACTCATTCTCAGTGTGCCATACCCCGCGATTTTTCTATACAAATTGATGATTCTAGATTCGCCGCAGTGTGAGATTCGCCTAAAACAAAACTACCGAGCCGTGCGCCGTCCACCGGTGCGGTGTGCCGTTCACGGCACCGTGGACGGCGCCGTCACACCGTTCACGGCACCGTTCACGGCGCCGTCACACCGTCCACGGCACCGTTCACGGCGCCGTCCACGGCGCCGTCCGACGGCACGACGCCGTACCGTCGCACGGTGACGGCGCCGTGCCGTTCCACGGCGGACGGCGCCGTGCCGTCGACATGGGGCCGCGCCCTTAGTACAGCGAGGTCAAGAGATGACGTCACAGGGTGCGTCCGTTTTGTATGGGCCATTTTCAACGCTCGGTGCTGTCGGCTACTTTTGATGGCAATTTGTGGCTGTTATAGTAATCCAAGTGTAGTAGTTATAGGTATATATTTGTTCCTCATAAATAGCAGAATCCATTTACATCAGTTACAAAATTTAGGACACAAGCCTATTATTAGGATAGCTTATCTGGGTTATTCTTCAGAAATATGTCTGCGACTTATTCCTCTGTCTCCATACATTTAGTATGAAAAGGGCCAGAGGAATAAGGTGACCGCAGACATATTTCTGAAGAATAACCTATCTACACTCACGGATCAATTTCTATATAATTGTTCATAGAAAATTACCCGAATTCATTGTCCGTGAGTGTATGTTACTCGGTTTCTAGATAAACTTAAAAAACGGTGCCTCAGGCTAAAGGCGGATAATATGCTGCTGTTCTTCAAAAAAAACAGTCTTAAATATAAACTCGTTACCTCAAAGGGGAATAAACGCTGCATTTCCTTGATTGTATAATAAAATGCTTTTTCTGCCCTCGGGCGGGCTGCAGTCTGTATAAAACAACAGATTAAAACCTAGTTGATAAAAAATTAAAAACCACACCGAAACCATTATGTAGGTGACACTCTTCTGTCGTTTCTTATGTCATCGCTACCCAAAGGTTGTCTGGAAGATATGTCTTAGTTTGCGATAAGACCGCCTGTTATCTACCATTAGTTTATAATATCTTGTTTCTTTGTAAACAAAAATACCCCCTGTAGGGTGTTCTAGCATGAATAATACTATTTTTCAAATAAAACGCCAACATTTCTGAGCATGTTTGAGAAATGAGTATTTTAGAGACCGATTGCTTGATTCATATCTCCTGATGTATAGGTATAAGAATAAAAATCTTAAATATACCAGTGATAAAACTTATCGGTATCTAAAACTACTTATTACAAAATCAGTTATCCGGCGAAGGCCAACATTTTATATTTGGCATTTGTTTAGATAAGTAGACCTGGTGTCATTCATCATCATCAGCCTGTATCAGTCCACTGCTGGACATAGGCCTCTCCCATGGCACGCCATTGAGCTCGATCTTCAGCTCTCCTCCTCCAGTCACCACCTACTGCCCTTCGTATGTCGTCACTCCACCTTGTTACAGGGCGCCCTACACTACGTTTTCCGATTCGCGGCCTCCACTCTAGAGCTCGTCTACCCCAGTGGTCGTCGGCTCTACGACAGATATGCCCAGCCCACTGCCACTTTAGTTTGCTGATTCGCTGAGCTATGTCGGTAACTTTAGTTCTCTGTCAAATTACTGGTGTCATTACCTACTGAAAAAAAAGAAAACTTCACCCGACCTGTATCCCGTAAAGCACACAAAACGAACGTATTCATGGAATCACATCTGTCAGAATTGATCTCTTGCACCGACTGATAACAGGCATTCTAAGAATTGATAATGCGGAAAGCAGCCATTCATAAATGCAGATATATTTTAGGAAACAGACAATACGACTGATGACAATTTATACACTGTAGCACAATGCGAGCATTGTAGAAGAATAAACATAGGTTTCCTGGCGGGAGTTCTGCCCGCGGTAGTTAGAATAAAATAAACTCTGATAAACGCTGGAAAAGAGGTTCGGCCGTATTAGAACTAACTTCACACTATCACAGAAATACCGTGGGCCCGTATAACCCGACCAACTTTAACCATAGCTTCTAACAACTATTAGAAGTAAAAAAAGGTATATGACGTATGGTCGATTAACGCTTACTTTCCGAGATATTCGTAATTTTTAAAATAAAAACTCCCAAGTGTGTAACAAGCCCTAATAAATGTGACTAAGATACTTTTACTGATTTTTAAAATCCTTTAACTAAACAGCAATTAACCTTCGCAGTATTAGATGGTAAGCGATTACAAAGCCAAAATATTGACCTTTCGTTTCCATTTTAGCTTTTTTTTCCTTTTTAATAACTTTTCCTCCAGTAAGGATATGTTTATAACGAGGGACTGAATTTATTGATTTGTTTTGTTCCATAAGACTATTAATGTAAAATGACAAAATTCGACCTATGTTGATAAAACGTTATTTACTTGTAATACCATCAGGAATACGTGGTTAAAGTTGGTCGGGTTGTACCTACTGGCCCACGGTGTAATATCGAGATAAAAGGAAATGGTTCGTCGATTTGTATAGAAACTCAGCGCGTTACTTTTTTCGCATGGCGTACCCACTAACGTATAAAGAATGTTCAACGGCCAAGTCACACAACATTAACTATAATAATAAAGAAATCGCAGTAAGGAACCTTAGACTTGGCACGACTTTGTCTAGATTTCATTACTTTTTAGAGATAAACAAGCAACTCCATCGAGACTTGGCTAGTTTTTTACAGAATGGTTTTGGTGGGATTTCACTTATTTTTGTAGAGACGTGGGCATATTGAGCAGTTTTTTTTTCTTTTTATTTTGGTTGGGCTCTTGTATTTTCTAATCAGGGTCACCAGGTACTCCAGATCTTTGATTATCCTAGTTTTTACAGTTTTTCCTTAATGTCGCCATTAAACCCTAACTCTGTACCAAATTTCAGCTCTCTGAGTTTATGGGAAGTACTAGTTCTATTCTGATGATCATGAGTAAGTGAGTGTCATAAATGCGAAACTTTGCTTTCGCTTAACTTCGGACCTAAATGACCTACAGACTTGAAATTTTGGATTTTAAGTATGTGATTATAGCTTACTGGATGACAAAAATTTCTGCGTTTTGGTCTTATCCAGAGGTTCTCAAATAGGGGCCTGAAAATGCGGCGAAATGGTTCCAGAAAAGGATAGTACGGCAGTGTTTGCTTCGCGCTCGACTTGGCGGGGGCACTGCCGTGCCCCCCGATCATGGTCTCAGTGATCACAATTTAGCGCATTTGGTTCTAAAATAAACTAATTTCCGACCAATGGATTGTTATCTATTAAGAGGAAACAGGAGGGCAGTTTTTCCATACAAACGTAGTCCCCTGTTTCCTCCCTGGATAATGCCAGTAGAGCAATAATTTTTTGTCCAAAAATCTATGGCTACTATTGATATGTTCCTATGTTTTCGTTTTTACGATAAATTGATTATCAAAAGAGATATTAACCTTCAGAAACCTAAAAAAAATGCCAGATTTTCCGCTGTGTTCACACATCCAGAAAACGAATTTGACTAGATTATTATAAAAAAGGAAAACATAGGAACACGGCCAAAGCCTTTCTTTAATGTTTAATGAAAAAAATAGTTATATAGGTTAAGTTTTGGGGAAGAAATCAGGGGACTACGAAACGTTGTTTTCATGAAATTTTAAAAGGTATTTTCGGTCCAAGCTGCAGTTGTCTCTATCGCGCTCTGCGCGGGAGAGGCGGGCAGTGCGGGACAGCGACACATTTTACAAATACCTAATTTTCAATTCTCTCGACCTTACTGTTTCCTCTTAAGTTCTACTGTTTAACAGGATAAATATCCGTGTCCGTTCTCGTCCTCTAATATTGGTTTTAAAGTGAATTTAATATGTTGTTATTTTACTTTGTAAACCATTGAGAGCGGTGTCTTGACACAAGTATCCTGAATACTTAAAGAGACACCAACCTGAATATTTTACAGCTTTCATGTTAATGAATAAATCATTTCCATTTAGGTATTTCCTTTATGGGCATCACACGCGGCGAAGATACTATAATATTTTATCTTGAGATAAAATATCGCTCACTCTACAATTTTTATGAGCTACAGAGCGTGGCGTCCAAAGAACATTACCAAAAGCATGGCTTTTTACTACTGATTTAATTGTATACTGGTTAAACTTACTCATTTACCTGGGTGTCTTATGGGTTATGTTATGACGGCCTACCAGCTCTCTTCGTATTGACGTTATTTTTAAAGTCGTCCTGTATACCGCCATGTAGGTATGCCCATTGATTTGTATATAAATGTCAATACAAAACTGAATATCAGCTAGGGTTGCCAGATTCAGGCATTTCATTTCCGGGACAATCCGGTGGTTGCGAATTCGGTTGAAAGGTAGCCTCTCTTTCTAAAAAACTGACGTTCGTGTCCGAGCACCGGACGGAACGCAGCGGATCCGGCAGTCCCTCTATCTATAGCATAATGTGTGATATTTCTGGTCACTGACTAAGCCACTCCGCAGTGACAAACTATGGTACTGCTATCCGCGCGGCGACATCGCGGAGTGAGCCACTCGAATCCTGACAAAACCTACTTGGCTTGTCTATTTTTACAAGCTCTTCATTAACTTGCATTGTATATTTGTTTAACTCAAATCTTGCAAGCTGAATTAGCCCTTAGGTCAGTGGTTCCTAACCTTTATTGCCACATCACCCACGGGCCCCCTCTAGATTTGTCTCATTACCCCTCCAAAAAATAGGTAATACAGATAAGTATAAGAAAGAACTCAAAGAAAAACGACTTAATATGATAAAAGGGTAATTATCCCAGGTTCGGAACCACTGCCTTAGGTACGAAGTATACAAAGCACGAATCAACAAGAATTACCCTATCGTAGCTACTTATGTAGGTTATAGGTTTAGGTTTACGCGGGCTTGTTTTCCACAACTCGACGACAAACATGGCACTACTCTTGCCAACCCAACTCTACCAGAAAGCCTAGCAGACCCTTGACGTTGCCGACGACTTCTGGGAGTGACCTCGGTGTTCCGAGGTAGTGTGCCCGGTACTTGGCCACCCCTGGGCATTCGAGAATGACGTGGGCCCGTGAGTCGTGGGGTGGGAAATCGTAGCTACTTGTAACATAATGAAAAAAAAATAGTAGCAGGTATTCGAAATCTGGGACTATAAAGTGTAATCCCTTGACCCGGGACAATAACGCTAATTCCGGGACAACCCCGGATTTCCCGGTCATTCAGAAACCCCAACTCAGCGTACATTTTGATCGTGCCGTGGTGATATGATTTATATGTTGGAATAAAACCTCTATGTAGTAGATAGCAGTTTATGAAATAAACGGATTGATGTCACTCGCTAAATAACGTGTCAGGTTATGGGCTAGCCGTCCCTTAAAATAAAGAAAATAAAATGCTTTAATGTCTTAAAAAGCATAAAAAGTGGTTTCTGTAGAAACATAAAATAAAGTGAATTGCCGGAAGCAATTATAAAAATAAGAACCGTAAAAAAAGAGAATAATAATTATGTCAGACCAAAATTTGTTTATTGACATCCTACAAGACACCGACAGCTACCAAACATGGAAATTTCAAATAGACATTCTTTTTGACTCGAAGGGATTAGGGGAAATTATAACTGGAAAATGTACAAAAACTGAAGATAACAAATTCAAAGAAAAAGATGCTCAAGCCAAAACATACATATTAAAAACTATTAACCGGAAATATGTTACACATCTGTTTGATTGCAAAACTGCTCATGAAATGTATCAAAAAATTTGCAGCATATTCGAAGGCTCGGAAGAAAGAAAGAAAATGAGCTTACTCCAAGACTTCTATAATACCCAAATAAAACCCGATTTGTCCATGGAAGATAATTTGGCAAAATTCGAAAATTTGACATATCGACTAAAACAATTGAAAGTCAATCTAGATGATGCGATGGTGGAATCCAAAATTTTAACCAGCCTTGACGATACATACCAAAATTTTATTACAGCGTGGGAGTCAACGTCGACTGAAGATCGGAATCTTAAAAATTTAAAAATTAGGCTCATCAAAGAAGAAGAGAGGCGTAACCAGGGAAGTTCTTTTGACCAGGTAGCCTTAAAGGCGCAATCTTCTTCCAGATCTAAAGCAGGTATTGAATGTTTCATTTGTAAAAAATCAGGCCACTTGGCCAGAGACTGTAGGAATTGCTGTAGGATTTGCAAAAAGACAAACCATAAAGAAAAGAACTGTTTCTTTAAAAAGAAAGACAATGTGGCACTAGTAGCCAATAAAAATAAGAATGATAGTAGCAATCTAGAGACCTTTGTTGTAGACTCCGGTTGTACTGTTCACTTGGTGAACGATAAAAACCTATTGTCTAACGTTAAGACAAATAAAACTGAGATCGGTACAGCTCAAAAGGGCTGTAACCTTAAAGCCGTTTACGAAGGTGACTTTATAGGTCAAAATTGTAGCGTTAAAAATGTACTCTGTGTTCCCGACCTTTCCCATAACTTACTTTCAGTTTCAGAGATTACCAAACGCGGTGGTCAAGTTTTATTTCAGGGAAATAATGTTGAGATCAGCAGTGGAGGAAAGACCATAATAGGAACACAAGAATCATCTGGATTATTTACACTAGAGCTACCTAAAGCCGCGAGCTGTAATGAAGAAGCCCTGTTCAGTAAGAAGATTGAGAATGATTCTGCCTTAACGTGGCATAAAAAGCTAGGCCATCCTGGTCAAGGTGTGTTACGAAACCTACCGAAAGCAGCAGATGGTATAAAAATAGATAAAGTGACGGCCGAAGAAAAAAAATGCTAGATAGTTGTGAGGTGTGCATAAAAGCGAAGCAGACGAGTTTTCCATTTAATACGGAAAGAAAAAGAGCACAGAAACCTCTAGAGATAATTGATACGGACTTGTGCGGTCCTGTAGAAGTGGAAACGTGGGACAGAAAAAGATGTTTTTTGACTGTAATTGACGACTTTAGCAGTTACACAAAAGTCTATCCCTTAAATTCCTTAAAAAATAAGAGTGAAGTACTTTTTCACATAAAACAATATATAGAAGAAGCTGAGCGAGAAAAGAACGAAGAAGTATCTACAATAAGTTGTGATAACGAGATATTAAGAGAAAAAGTAGAAGAAGAGTTCTTGTCAGTAGAACCGACAGAAGAAATAGTTGAAAACCAGAATATAGAAGTAGAAGAACAAGAAGAGATACAAATAATTGAAAATGCTGCTGAACGCCAGCGTGAAGAAATAGTAGATTCAGAACAAGAAAGCAATTACGAGAGTCCATTGACTGACTCTAAAGATAGTCAAGTAGGAGAAAATCAACTAGAGAGAGCAACAAGAAGTGGTAGATCCGTAAAAATGCCCGTAAGGTACAATGATTATGCCCTACTTACGTTTAATGAAGTTATGAAGACTCCAGAGAAGGAAAAATGGAAAAAAGCGATTCAAGATGAGCTAAATTCACTGGAAAGGAACGGAGTTTGGAAATTAGTAGATAAAGAAAAGGCTTCTGGAAAGAATATACTTACTAATAGATGGGTATTCAAAGTCAAAGAAAATGGAACTTATAAAGCCAGATTAGTAGTGAGAGGCAATGAGCAAAAAGATACTGAGTTTGATGAAATATTTAGTCCCGTGGCCTCTCAATCAGCAATAAAATCTCTGTTTGCTATAGCAGCAGCTAGAAATCACAGTTTCATGACATTTGACGTTAAAACAGCGTTCCTTAATGGCGAACTAAGAGAAGACGAAGACATTTATATGAAAATACCTCTCGGTGTTACCAACGAAAAAGGCAAAATTTGTCAACTAGTAAAGTCTCTGTATGGACTTCGCCAGTCTCCGAGAAGATGGAATGAAAAGTTCCTTAAAACTATGTCAGACATTGGCTTTACACAAGCAAGAAACGAGCCGTGTATTCTAAAGAATAAAGACTTGTCAATGATTATCGGAATCTACGTCGATGACGGAATAATAATAGGACCTAATAAAGAGAAAATACGGCAGACTTTGAAGAAAATAAATTCGAAATTTGAAATAAAAATTTACGAAAAACCAACATCTTACTTGGGAATGGAAATAACAGATAATAGCGAAGGTTTAAAGTTAACCCAAACATTATATGCAAAGCAAATTCTGAAGAAATACAACATGGAGAACTGTAAATACGTGGACACACCATGTAAACAAGAAGATGATGTTAAAAGTTGTACTGAAGAGAAGGAAGTCCAAAAGTTCCCATACCGAGAAGCTGTTGGAAGTTTATTATACTTATCCACTAAAACCCGCCCCGATCTCGCTTACGCGGTTGGCATGGCAAGCAGAAATATGGAAAACCCAGATAGCAAAGATATAGTTGCTTAGGAGAGGGTGTGTGCTATAAGAAGAACAAAGATTTAGAGTTTTCTGTCTTCTGCGATTCAGATTACGCCGGAGATATTAAAACAAGACGTAGTACTACAGGCTACATTATTATGTTGGATGGAGGACCAGTAGCGTGGTGTTCACGTAGACAGCCTATCGTCGCGTTGTCTTCAACCGAAGCTGAATTTATTGCAGCGGCCGAATGTTGTAAGGAGACAATGTTCCTAAAATCCTTGCTGGTTGATCTCAACATTAAAGTACCTGTCACATTCAAAATTGATAATCAGAGCGCAATTCAGCTCATAAAAACTGGGATCTTTAACAAACGGTCTAAGCACATTGATGTGCGTTATCATTACATCCATGAGGTGTATGCTAACAATGGATTTAAAATAGATTATTGTTCAACCGAAAATCAAACAGCAGATATTTTAACCAAGGCTCTAGATAAAGTAAAGTTCTTGAAACATAAAAATAGTATAATGTTAACTTGTTAAGAACTTTTAGGATGAACGTTTTTGGTGAGTTAATTCGCCCTGGTTAAAAGAACTTAACTGCGTTACGCCTCTGCTCAGTTGGACTATGTTTTTATTCAATCTGTTGATGTTATTTTTATAATTTTATATTAATAACTTGTATTTTATAAACATAAAATTAGGAGAGGGTGTTGGAATAAAACCTCTATGTAGTAGATAGCAGTTTATGAAATAAACGGATTGATGTCACTCGCTAAATAACGTGTCATTATAGGCAACATTTCCATAGTTTCACTGGCACATTTACGAGATAACTTCGTTAAACGGACCAAAGGCTTTTATTGGTTTTTGTCCCATGTTTCTGGAAAACTATCGCGTATTTTTCCTTAAATTCTATTTTTATTCGGCCCCGCTATCAATTAGCATCATAAATTTAATAAAATCGGAAAAAAAATAAAAAAAGCTAATAAGATCTGTCGTCATATATGGATTTGAATGTTGGGCCGCAAAGAGGACGGATAAAACGAGATTACATGTGGCTGCGAATGTGTGGTGTGACGAGGATGGATAGAATCAGGAATGAGTATATACTCGTAAGAGGAAGTCTGAAAGTATCAATCGTAGAAAAATTCCGATAACATCGCCTAGCGTGGTACGGGCATCAGCAGAGGGATGATAGTCATGTGACAAGTCGAGTGTTAGGTATGAATGTGGAAGGTTCTGGAAGAAGAGGAAGACCAAGGAAGAGGTGGATGGATTGTGAGAGATGATATGTCTAGGAAGGATGTAAACGCTGAGATGACGGGTGATAGAGAGGTGTGGAAGAAGACATGCTGCGCCGACCCCAAATGAATGAGAAAAGGGCAAGCGAATGATGATGATGACATGTGGTAAAATCGTGATTGGTTCGGGCATACTATTGTAGGAAAAATGCGCACTATAGCAGCATATATAGGCTATTTTACGGTACCCGAAATAGGTAAAAATAATATAAGATCTTGTTAAAATAAGCAAAATAAAGGAAATATGTTAAAGTTTTGTGTTAGATACGTAACGTCAAATAACTTTTATGCCACACCTGGCCATAAAGTGGCTTTTCCCGCACGCTTCGTGAAGGTAGGGAAAAAGCCGCTTTCTGGCCAAGTGCAGATATAAAATTATGTACACAACACGGAAGGTAATAAAGAAAACCCTCGATCGCATATTTACGTCCCTCGCTTGCAGCTCGGGCCGCAAACATCTGCGATCTCGGCCTTTCTTTATTTTACCACCCTAGTTGTATAAATGTAAAATTTTAAAAGTATGAAAATATTAAACTATTGAATAACCAATAAATGTATGGTAACTTTTGTTATGAAACCTTGACGATAAACGCAAATCCAAACATACAATAGTCGGGCATTTCTCCGGAAATATGTCTGCGACTCATTCATTCATCTGTCTCCATATATTTAGTATGAAAAAGGGCCAGATGAATGAGGTGACCGCAGACATATTTCTGGAGAAATGCCCAGTCATCTAGCCAGCATGCAAATATCAATCCCACATTTATAATTACGGCTTTTATACCCAAAGCCCTGCACGACCTCATTACTGCGAATTATTACAAAATCACATTACTTTTATCTTATCGGCGCACCTAAACCTCCCGTTATCCAATTGTGCCATTGGAAAAGAAACCTTGTGTTAGCTCGCAAAAGTCGCAAAGTTCACACACGTTCCCTCAAATTCCGTATAAGGGTACGCGCAGACAGAGCGTGACGTGAGATGGCGTTCCGAGTTCCGCGTTCAGAGTTCTGCGTTCTTTCGAATGTACCGAGTCCCTTACGATAATACACACAGCTGGCTGTCAGACCGCGGCGGTCAAAGCGGAACGCCGCGTTCTAGAGTTCTTTTGCCGCCGAGACAGAGAACGCCGCGTTCACCACGATGTCTGAAGTTGCAAATATAGAAAAACTTATTGAATTGGTTAGAGAAAGGAGAATATTATAATTATGATTTAAGTCATGTAGGTACACTACAAAAATCTAAGTAATTCACGAAAAATACTACTGAATCCGCCTTGTTCTTGTCGTGTTGTGTTAATTTAGGTGCACCCAAAATTTTTTTTTTTGAAGTTTCTAGGCTCTACAAAAGCAGTGCTTTTATTCGGGAGATGCACTTTCTAGCGATATTTTGCACGTACAAGACATGGACAAAATAGAACGCAAGAATTAGAACGCCTCTTGTGTGCGTTGGATCTCTCGATCGGTCAAATCGCAGAACTCTGAACGCAGAACTCGGAACGCCAAACCGCGCTCTGTGTGCGCGTACCCTAAGATGTGACTTCGGGGAAACTGGCCTCATCCTTACCATCGTATATGTGTAAATTGTGTCATTGTAAAAGTAACTTTATTTCTTGTAGCATAAAGCTCGCATTCGAATTGCGTAACTTTGTAATAGGTCTTTTTTGGTTCAACATTTGGTATTCCGGCGGAATCGGGAGGTCTTTTATCGGGAATCCCTTTCTGCGTCTGGAGGACCAGTCGAGACGTAATCTACTTATCCGAATAACTTTCAAAATGGCGTATCTTGGAACGAAATTCGGGTACGTAAAGCCACATGGATCTTTACTTCGGAACGTTCAAAGTTTGTATCCTGCCATCTCGCTTACTCAAATGTGCTACCTATAAGGAGAGAGCGAGACGGCACGGGACGAACTTTGAACGAAGACTCGTAGTTGTGCCTCTGTCCCGCTAAGTTTGCAGAGGTCGAAAAAAGGTTTTATTAAAAAAAATATATGTATATGGCAACATGCGGAAACTACAGCAAGAGCATTATTTAATGTTGGTAATGGCAATAATTATTTCTTTTATTACAAAATGTGTCTACATACTTACTGAAATAAATATCAGGGTAAATTTTGCACATATCGATCTAGTTTCAACCAAACTAAGCGATTTGTTGAATGGTCTTGGATAATTTCTATGTATTTACCCGACTGCGGCGAAGCCCAAAGGAGGGTTATGTGTTTGACCTGTATGTATGTATGTATGTACGTTCCTGTGTCCGCTCGTAACTACTCAACGGCACATCCGATTTTGATAAATGATACATCATTAGATTCGTCTTGATGGCGCGAGTGTCACTGGGTATGAAGTTCGTTAAAATAAACAAAATGGCGGATTTTATGCAGTTTCAAAGTGCACCGCGGTCGGGTTTTTTTTAGTAAAAATGTGGTTATTAAATATAGGTACATGTATACAAGTATTGCTTAGTTTGGTTGGAACTAAGTAGATCAATTTATGCAAGACTGTCCTGACTGAAAGTTGGTATGTGTCTATGAATGTGTCTACACATTATATACTTATTAAGCGGAAATATAATTGCCAAATATCAAGACTAATTATCCTATTTCTTGTGATGTTGCCATACGCATTTTTTTAAATAAAACCTTTTTTTTTACCTCTGCAAACTTAGCGTAGTCGGACTCTAGTTCAACATGTAGTAGAACATGTAGTTCAACGTCGGACGTTTAGGAGCCCGCGACACGTATACACCGACGCTTCTTATTTCTTAGCTTAGTAAGAAAAGGCGTACCTTTTCTTTGCCTCAATACGACTTTGTACGGCAAGATTAATTTTTTATTCACCCGCTAAAGCTTTTCATATTTCACCCGATGAACGAAGCCAGCCAACGTCTGCATATTATATCAATTACCTTCAACATCCCAGTTGAACCACGCATATTAGGTATCTTATAAAACGAGTAGATTAAGTATAGTCATTTTTACGCAAAAGAGACTTGCTTTTATTAGGGTTCCGTACCAAAATAGTAAAAAAGGAATCCTTATGGTGCGACTCTGTCTGTCCGTCTGTCACAGATAGATATCTGAGGAATTCCTGCTGCAAACCACTGACCCAAGCCTATTGGACGTAAAAAAAACTTACATCTTTTTTACATTTCTTTAAATGGTGGCCAAATGGGATGTCAAAAATGAAAAGTAGTGCTATTATATCAAATGGGGTATCAAATGAAAAGTCTTAATTTGTAGATTCCAAAGCCATTTTTATTTTTTTTCTTAGTCATGTAATTTTTTACTAAAGCGAAAAAGTTAAAAAAATACCATCCTGATTTGAAAATCTGATAATAATGGTATTAATTAATTGTTCAAATACCACCAAATGCAATGGAAAATGTATGTTTTCCATCACTAAATTACGCTTTTGGCGTCAAACGCGAAAATGTTACATGGTTAGTTGCCATACAAATCGAAGAACTATTTCCTTCGATCTCTATATCGTCGACCGTAGGCTGAATTACGGTAAGGGACAGGCAAAACAATGTCCCTTACCGTAATTCAGCCTACGGTCGACGATATATTTCTGTGGTAAAACCGATGCCAGTGTAAATAATTACTTCTAGTGAAAATTTCCAACATGACCTCATAGGGACCACCTATGGTGCCTATGAGCACCTAGGGTCTACCTATTACCAAGGGCCATTAAAACAAGATGACTGTCATTCTCCATACAAAAAGCTGTTCCCCGAATTTACAACGCCATCTATGTATAAGCTTGGTAAAAGAATTATTTTATTTACAATTATTCAACTTTGCAATCGTGACACAGTATGTAAATGTTAGAATTTATTTATTATTAGCTTTTTACGAACTAATTGTTACTATACTATCTTTCTTTGTTCAATTATAACATCGTTAAATGTTTAGTTTTTTAGCGCCATCTAGTTTTTGCCCGGAAATCCCCTAGCGGTCGGGTTACAATTTTAATGGTCCTTGATGGTGGTCAGCTTTTAACAACAAATTAATTTCTTCAGAAGGTTGCCATTACGGCGCCCTTGGGCTGGGAGCTAGTGCTTATTACGTTGCCCGGAGTTGGTAATTAACTAATTAAGTTTGCCAACTCGCGTGAACTTGGCCCAATCCAACAACTATCCAACTTTGAATTTGGCCCGGCGTGAAGTTATGCAATATTAATGTACGCACCAAGCCGAGCTATGGCTGTCGTTAATCCATCTATTCTATACTATAACAGCAATGAGGTTTAAAGCAACCTGGCTTCCTCGTTAGCCACTTACAATATAAATAAAAAACGGTCAAGTGCGAGTCGGACTCGCGCACCGAGGGTTCCGCACGAACTCCTAAGTAGATACGTGAATAGTTCAAGAAAAACTGTTTGGCGATTAGTTTAGTAGGAGCAATATTTAGGATGACATTAATAATTCGTAATTATTACAGATTTTTCTGTTCAGTATCTTCGAAGATAATAGGGGGGAATGGTATTTTTTTAACGTTTTTCCACATAAAAAAACAAAAACGGTGTATTAATCTACAAATCAAGTTCTTTCATGTGATACCCCATTCGATACAATAGCCTTATTTTCAAAGTCCCATTACGGACCCCTTTAAAACAAGTTACAAGATTTTTTTCTACGCCCAATAGGCACGGGTTAGTTACTTTTAATACAATATCAAATTTCAAATCGATAGCAGCAGTAGCTCCTGAGATATCTGGCTGTGACAGACGGACAGACAGACAGAGTCGCACCACAAGGGTTCCTTTTTTACCATTTTGGTACGGAACCCTAAAAACCGTAACCCTAAAAACAAATGCGAGTCGGACTCGCCCACCGAGGACTCCTATCCGTACAAACACTTTAAATAAAGCCTTTATTTGTTATGATTTAATTAAAAATGTATAGTTTTTAGATTTTTCCCTATACTTGTAGTAAAAGACGGTATTACTTGAAAAATTGCATAGTTCTAGATCAACGGAAAGTACACAGCTTCATGGGTCATATGACCTACAACTCGATACCTCCACGCGTTCCCGAGACCAAGGGTCTTGACAGACGGACAGACGGACAACAAAGTAATCTTATAAGGGATCCGTTTTTCCCTTTGAGCCACGGGACCCTAAAAAAACTAAATCAAAATCGGTTCACCCGTTTAGGAGCTACGAGACATACACACACAAATACACCGATACACACGTTAAACTTATAACACCACCTTTTTTCTTTCGGGGGTTAAAAAGGTGGCAAATTCTGAAGAAGAAAAATACTTAATCAAAAGTCTCTAAGGTGTAGTGGTAAGCAGTAGCACATTGTCCTGATAAGACTACAGTTGAGAAACGAAACGAAACTGCTCGTTCGGTTTAAGAAACGGTTTCATAAGAAACTGGTTTGTAGTGAAGCAGTTGCGATGTTTTGTGAAAACGAAACGTTTTAAGGAAGTTCGTTCGTTGAAGACGTTCGTTGTGTACTGTGTAGTCGCGTTGCGGTCGCGTACAGTCCAGAGACTATGCCTAACAACATACTAAAATTTGGTGCTGGTATCCCGAAGTGATTTTTTTTCCGTAACTCGGGGCACTATACGTCGTGGGGTTACGTTCGAAGCTTGCGTTTTTGTTTTGAGAAACGATTTTGCGGTTGGTTTGTCTTTGCACTTGCGTTCGTGTTGGTAACGGGTTGGTTCCGTCGCTGTGTAATATAGCCATAGTTTAGCCCATAGTTTTTGTCGAAAACACTATTTCGGGCGAGGAAAAAACAGTTCGTTCGTTTTCCGTAGAGAAACCGTTTCTAAAAACAGTTTTGGTAAAAACCACCCACGTCTACAAGACACAGACCATGATGGTAGGCTTGATTTGTAGGAATTCATAAACATTTAATTTTTAAATCCATTTTGTCTTTGTATTATTATTTTGTAATCCTCAATAAAATGAAATGTTGCAACAAACGAAGCAGGATTAAATAATTTAATTTCAATTCCGCTAAAAAGTGCAATCAAAGTGATTGCAATTATTGAGAGCGTCAGCGTTCCGAAATCCTAACGTTTTCGTTTTATCTTGTTGCAGGATAATATTTATTTATTTATTTATTTATTTATTTATTTATTAATACATGTTAACATGACATTACAGTAAAAAACCAATGCGTCATGAAACGTAGAAATAAACTATCTATTTAGGCGACGAAACGGCGTGGCCCCGTTGCATCGTCGTCTCCGGTGTAGGATTCGGCAGGTTGCCCCGGAACTGTCGAAACACGACACCCTTCGGCCAGAAGTCAGCACTTGCGATGGTTTCTTGCAGCGGCCGCGGCACGCGCACCACAAACGAGCTGAAGTGCACATAGTGGCGCGAACGCAGCTGGAACACCCTCAGCGAGAAGCCGGTCTTCTGACGAACGTACTCCGCCACCTCATCAGCCGTGGCGGTGTAATGTAGGCGCGATACATATAGCGCCTTGCTCGGTGTGGCGACCCGCAGACCAGAACCAACCGGTTCTGCAGTACCACACTGACTCTTGCGCGGCTTGCGCTTCCTCGTCACCATTGTGAAGCCCTCCTTATCCACATCGGTGCACGGGGGCTTCTCCTTTGGAGGAACCCCAACTTCACGCGCTCTTGAGGGCGCGTCTCTCCGGTCGGCTGCGACAGACCGACCAGCTACGGCATCAGCATAGCGACGTGATTTAGAGGAGGGGGCGGGGGGAGGCCCGGCGCGGAGGGGGCACACGGGCCGCGGAACAGCATGCGCAGTGTCAGCAACATGCGAACTGACTGCGTCGACACTTGACGCCCGGTCATTACACTTGAAATTTGACGCCGCTGGTGACCGAGTTTCCGGGGCACTATTACGCAAACTGATAATTTCTTTGCGTAACTCGGCAATAGTAGTCTGCGAATCGTCAAGCTTTCTCAAAATTTCAGCCATGCCTGCTTTAAGGGCCACGATTTCCTTCAGCAGGCCACTCACGTCGACATGCTCTGGAATGCAGGACGGCAATCTGGAGACCTCCGTCGCCACGAACTCAGGCAAGTCGCTCTCTCGCTCCCTCAGAACATCAACTATGTCCTTAAGGGATTTTTTTCCGGTTTCGTCTCCTCTCCGGTGAGGTATAACTGTGCCGGCGATCCCGAGGGACTCGAACAGCACCTTCTTCGCTGCGCAGATGTCGGCGGCACTGAAGCTCGCCAAACACACCTGCTCCGCGTCCAACTCATCTTCCCGCAGTGACCGCAGCAGAAAGGTGAGGAGCTTATTCACGACAGGTTTACTCATCGTTTCAAAACTATTAGCAGCGGCCGTGCCGCGCTAATTCCGCAATTAATTAATTAATTAGTCATCAATGCGTCTACGTCGCTGCGCGCATTGGACTCGACTCATTGGATCGGGCGCGAATATAACAATGAGAACCTCTGTGCTGCGAGCTCCGCCATTTTGGAAAATTTCCGAAAACTGAATCGACATAGGGTAAAGGAAAAGCACCAGTGGTTTAGCCTCAACGGCTTTTTATAGTTTAAACAGTTGGCATCTCTACAGCATTCCACGAACAAAAAAACGGAACACATGATTGGATTATTTGTTTGTTCTAGTTTGTAAACAATATATGTCAAAAGCTATATTTTTCTTCATAAAATAGATATTTAAGCTTAAACAGAAAATAACACTTTTTTCCAGTGGTCAGCCACAAAAATCCAATAAACAGCCTCGTTTATACTCAGCACTCAGCCCTTCGAACTAATACAATGATCGTGGCTGTATGTATACAGGGTGAAATTAAATTCACTGGCCAAATTGAAACACCCGAAAGAACTCGAAAAAATATTAAACACGTGTTTTTTGTTTTAATACCGCTCAGTACATTTTTTTTGAAAAAAATCATCATCAAGTTGTTTTTAAAATCTCGTACGTTATGGTGAACCGTCAAACTACCCACTACACCCGCTTTCCTTATCAGTTAAGGTCATTGACAACCCGCCCCTCCCACAGCTTGCAATCATGCCACCATATTATGAACCCTATTGCAGCGAGATAAGACGCTTACCTACATAAGTTGCTAATTTTTCCTTCATACTTTAACGGGCTTAGGACCGTCAAAATGCAAAGGCATTTTTTAAATCTAAAATGATAAATCTGACTAATAGATAATTAACAAAAGGTCCGTGGTTTAAAACAATGAGTAAATTTTAAGTCGGGAATCTTTGCATTCAGGCGTATTTAAAAAATTGAATCAACTTATGTACATTTGATTAAAAATCGACACAATTAAACTATTTACATAATCACCGTCGGTACTTACTGAAGCAAGTATTAGTTAAACTGCAATAGATGTTCAAACTGTAATCCACGCACCTCCAAACAAAGTTCGGCACGCTTATGCACATTGTTTTTTAATTTGCGAAGCACTACAACGTTGTTACGCACTTCGTCAAAGGCACGCACAATTTTACGCTTTAAATCGTCCAGACTTTCGGCTTCGTTCACGTAGACGCGTCTTTTTATTTCACCAACCAACCAACCCAACTGGTATAATCTTTGTGCACCACGTAAACATTCACCACTTAATAAATAACACCGCACCATTTCGTAATATTCCCGGTTCGAATACATTTTTTAAATCTTAGTACGCGCGCGACTATTATTTTACGGTTGGCGAGTGACGAGTGACTAATCATTTGCTATGTTTACCTCTAGCATGGTTTAAGACTACCCTCGTTTATAAGATTGATAAAATTGCCTACCATAGCAATAGTGTTGTGCTATAGTGGACCCTATTGCTACGATATAAGGTTTAGTGTATGTTAGATAGGGGTTTTGTTGATGTTGTTATTAAAACATACTACTAGGTATGTTTACATTTGTAGTAATAGGGTGACCACGACTCGTGGAAAATATAAAAACATTTAAAAATGAAAATTGAAAAATAAAAATTCTTTTTTTTTCGCTAAATAGATTCCTTAAGTGTAACCTAGTGTCAGGAAAAAATTTGGCCAGTGATTTTAATTTCACCCTGTATATACTGGATACGCAGCACCCAGTGGTCAGCCGCGTAAAGAAATAATTTTAAATGCGACTGACTACTGGGTTTTTCCTCGATTAGGAAAAGACATGCCTTATTTAATTAAAAAATGTTTTTAACGCTTCCTTTTTCTCGTAATTTAAAAAATAATTGAATTACCCAATCTTCTGCCCCGGGAATCTGACCATTGGATCTTTTGAAAAAAAGTGGTATCTAATAGTTAATAGTGTCAGTTAATGGGTAAATCAGGTATATTTTTTATGCATAACATAATTCAATACATGAAATAATGCATAAAGCCAACTTGCATAAAAGACAATCATATTTACTAATAACAGGTTTTTAGGGTTCCGTAGCCAAAATGGCAAAAACGGAACCCTTATAGTTCCGTCATGTCCGTCCGTCCGTATGTCACATAGGTGGATAGATACAAAGGTCGTTATAGGAACGCTGCTACAAATACATGGAAAATTTCGACGTGTCTAGAGTCTGTGCGGAAAGAGAATAGGATTAATTTTGGGGGCGCTCTAATGCTTTTCTACCGTATGAGCCGTATTTTCTGTTCTGTAGCCATATTGGTTATATAGGTTAGTTCCGTTTTTCGCCACGCCTATTCTCTTTCCGCACAGACTCTACTAGTACCCAGGTGGTATAGCGGATAGCGCATTGCCCCAGTAAGACAGAGACGCGGGTTCGAATCCCGCCTTGGCTACACTTGTAGGGTTTGTTTGATTTTTTCTATGTATTTATAATTTTTATAAACAATTTTAAGGTAGACGTCCTTCCGTCCTTGAGCTTGCGTCCTACCGCCAACACGAACGTGGGCCTCCGGAGGCTGCCTTCGTCTGTCGCCGTTCGTGTTGGAGGCAACTTGTGTAAGTAGTTACGGCTGCGCAGAACAAAAAGCACACAGGTGAGTGTCACCAACGAAGTTGCCAAGCTATAGTTGACAGCGTGCTGTCACCACTATTACTAATGACAACATTCATAATGACAACTACTTTGATAGTGTCGAGCTGGGGCATGCAATACCTACCGGCATTCCGGAATCTCTAAAAACCGGAATTCCGCCTTTGTTTTTCGGTATTACAATACCGGTATAGGAAAGGACCAATACCGCAATGCTGGAGTTCCGGTTTTACTTTTTGCTGTCCTCCTTATGTAAGTACAATTGTATTTGCTCCATCTGGGGGCACGGCAGTGCCCACGCCAAGTCGAGCAAAACAAAGGCATTATATTAGACAAAATGAACCATGGGGGCGATTTTGAGCTTCAGTTACTCTTCCATACTTATTATAATTCGATAATTAAAACACCCTTTTCCTTCATTCCCGTTTTCAGCCTAGTATAGACTCCTGCGGCCTCGCTAATCTATATTTAGTCGGCCTCTGTCCCGCCTCGCGTCGAGGACGCACAAAGGCATCGTGCTGAGTGTGTTCGCATACATTTTGACAATCGGGTTGAATCGATTTGGCCCAGAGGCTATGCGCACTCTTTGAATTTTTTATGTTCCTGCATTATATCCGTCCCTTTCTCACTCTATGGGTATGGTTGAGATAGGAAACGTGCACAAACTATAGGTGGCAGCACTAAACGACAAAAGAGACCCGGGCGGTCAATAAAGGAAACTATCACCCCTGTCAAAGCAAGCTGTCAATGTCTATGACAATATCTAAGTGTCAATATCAAATATAGGAAGTCGTAGCTACACTGACGTTAATCGTCCTTCATCGCGAAAATTAACGGCGTTTCCGTCAATGTGGCCCCAGCATGAGAGGGTACATGATTTAGATTGGCAGCAACTTCGTCGTGCACGTTCCCTAAAAAATTGTACGGTTTATGTGTATGAATGAATCACTTGTTACTAAGTAAGTAACAATGTGTACCTAATTAAATTTTGGAAGTCCACCTTTAATTATCGTATCGAAATAAAACTTTGATAGCCTAAAATGGCATCGATTATTAAAGCGTAACACTTCGTTCGAATTTTTATTGTTTCGTCATGATAGTAGGCTAAATAATTTATTTGACTTTTAGTCAAATGTCTACGTCGAAACCAAAATATCGATGATTACAATATCGGCCTTCCGTACTACGTACTTTTATCAGTAATCTGTACAATCAAACAGTACATTTAATTTTAATTTAGTTTTATCTTTAGGTAGTTACTGTTTTTATATTTTATCTTTCTGTTAAATAAATGAATCACAAGATCAAACAGTTATATCAAAAGATTGGTCCTCGGCAGGTTAGAATTCAATAATAACATTTTTACAAAATAAGAATAAAACGGTCAACCCTTTACTACAGAGACGTCGGCCGTACTGAAGATAGGTACTGCTGCGGTTCGTCACACTTGTTATTCAATATTTTTCCTTTTTATGGAATTAATTACATCATGTTTACTGTTTTAAAATGTGCATTGAATGGACATGTTTTTAAATTAATAGGCACGCCAGTGTCCATGTATTTTCTTTACATCAACGCGGTCAAAGTTCGACCAAAGTTTCAAAAAATACTCCATTCCCAAGTTTGAATAAAATAAAATAAAATACATAATAGCTACACTTAAGTGCTATTATACAGCCAATAGCATATTTATTCAAAACTGTTTTGACATAAAATAATAAATGAAAAATAAAATAATTGCGCGGTACAGCAAGAATACTAGGCCAGGATATAAATTTTTTTAGAAAAATTACATAAGTCATAATATCTCAAAAATAAAGAAAGAAAAAAGAAAATACATTTATTCATGAGTTTCATCACAGCAGCACAAAATAAAAAAACAGCAATAAGAAAAAAAATTAAAAAGTTGAATGCTGTCACAAAATGGTCCCACCTCAGCAAAATGCCGACCTAAGTAAGAGCCAGCAGAGCGAAAATTGTGACACTTTTACTAAACATATTTTATATTAGTTTTATTTGATAGACCTGAGTGTCCTTTATGACCAGTTTACAGGATATCCATTTATTACCCAGGAATATACAACCTGTATATTAGGGTGGATCATTGAATGTAGGATTTTTTTTTTGCTACTGTCCTCTTTGGTTACTATAATTTTTTTTGACATCTAATTAACATACATAACATAAAATATAAAAGGGATACATTAATATTTAGTACTGCCCCAAGCTAATGGAATTTTTACAAAGATGTATAGTCTTATTTGGCATGATTTTTCGTACCCCCTATTTAATACGATTTGGTTGTTTATTCATCGAATGTTGATTAATCGTTATTTATACCGTGGTGCATCACTACGCCGCACTCAAGCCACAGTACGGTGCATCAAAATAGTCACAGAGGCATCTGCAGCAGTTCGTGGTCCATTCAGAAGGGATGGATTCATCAAAACAAGGCCGAAATCCCGGAAAATTATGCCATTTTTCAATTCCAATTTTTTTTAAATAGCGTGAAAACGTAAATTTAACGTTTTTTCATGAGCGTTTTTTTTATCTCGGACTATTAAGTACGGCTTTTGTAATCTTTAACAACGATTTCCTACTTTTTATTTACCCGCAAGTTCACCTCTGGCGGTTTTCATACTTTTTTAGAAAACTTTAACGGCATTGGGATAGTATAGTCGGACTACGCTAAGTTTGCAGAGTTCGAAAGAAGGTTTTATTTAAAAAAAATCATATGGCAACATCACAAAAAAGAGGATTAATTCGTCTTGATACTTGCCAAATATCTTTCCGTTTAATAAGTATTCATATAATGTGTCTACAAACCTACTGAAAAAAATATTCAGGAAAGACTTGCACAAATCGATCTAGTCCCAACAAAACTAAGCAATGCTTGTTGGTATACATGTAAATATTGAAATATACTACTTAAATACATAGAAATTCTCCAAGACGCTGGAACAAATCGCTTTGTTTGGTTGGAATTAGAACTAGAGGGATGAGTGCAAGACTGACCCAGATATCTGTTTCAGTAAGTATGTAGACACATTTTGTAAAAAGGGGAAAAAATATTGCCAAGTACCAAGATTAAACATTCCTCTTACTGTAGTTTCCCCATGTTGCCATATGTATATTTTTAATAAGACCTTTTTTCGACCTCTGCAAACTTAGCGTAGTCCGACTCTATACTTAAAACATTTAAATAAATTAAAAATGTTTACTCATCTGATATCATGTCAGGGAGTAACAAGTTTCTCGTGGTAGCCAAAAGCAAAATTCAAACAATTTTTTTTTATCCACCCTACTGTATATCCCTGAAAATTCAGGGTACTAGCTTTAGCCAGAACAAAATTACAGGAGCTTGAAAATGGCCTGAATGGCTTCGAGAAAAGGATGGTACGGCCGTGCCTTTGTTTTGCTCGACTTGGCGGAGCCACTGCCGTGTCCCCAGATACATAATTATATATTAATTTGGATAAACCTAAACTTACAGTTTGAGTAAGTTAGTCTTGTTGCTAAAGCTGAGTAGGTTAATAAGAATGACAGCAAGTTTCAGAAGTTACATTGCTGCCTCTCGGCCACAACGCTAGGATCGACGGAACCATTCCGAAATCTTCACGTAATCTCCTTTAGTCTACCGAGCTCATTCCCAAATTCAGCGTCAATATCGTCTAGGTATCTACAAAATAGTTTATTTTACAAAAATACTGGTTATCTTATCACAAACTTAAAGACTACCAAACAAGGCTGGAGCTTGTATTTTAGCCATCTACGAGTGCGGATTATCTATCTTATCTAGTTATCTATCTATATGTTACTACTATGTATGTCATACCTGTTGATATATTTAAAAAAAAAAAAAAGAGAAACTGGTGAGTTTCTTCCGGCGCTTCTTCTCACCAGAAGGTCAGTACCCAAAGCGCCAAAAGAAATACTACATATTTAGAATCAAGACTTGTAAAAGAGCCCTTGACCTACTTACAGAAATAAACTATTTTATTTTTATTTTTTTTATATATACTATTTCAGGCCAAACTAGATCATCCTAGGCCAAACCGGTTTATGCTGAGTAGGGATTGCAATCGGTTATTTTTAGTATGGAAAAAACTCGAGTTTTAACCGAAACTGAGTTTTTTCCATACAAAAAATAACCGAGTTGCATTCCCTAATCCTGAGTGTATCTGGATAAACTAGCTTAGCTCAGCCCAGGACAATCTAATTTGTCAAGATAAACCAGTTTAGCCTAGGACAATCTAGTTTGGCCTAAATACTCAGGCAGACATTATTTATTATTATTATCGTAGCAAGACGATGAGTGTACGTTACATAAATATTTACTTTAGAATCTGTTAATTTGTAGTGGTTGTTGACATCTTAATTATATTCGTTTTAAAAATATGTCTGACATTTATAATTCAATAATCATTATTAACTATGATTTACGTTTAAAATATATTATAATTACCTATCTTTTTGACATAGATTTAATGAAATATTTATTTATGAGTATTATAATAAAATAATTATTTAACTAATATTGTTTTATTCACTTGGATGTTAATTATTATTATTTTAATTGATTGTGTGATTATATTCAACACAATAATTATTGTACTGAATAAATGAAATAAAATATTATTCTAATTAGGTAGTGTCAAATCTTCTATTATATATCTATGTACAATTTTAATCTATTTTTATTCAGGTAATCATATTTGGAGTACAACAAAGAGGCTAGAAGAAGGTGACAAAAATAGAGACTAAAAACAAAGTCGGGTTAGTTACACCATTTATAACTCAAGAACGAGTGGACCGATTTTTATTTACTTGGCTTTTTCTCTGCCCCGAATAACAGAATTATTAAAAAATATATCTCAACAAAAAAAAACAAAATTCTGAGGCGGAACGAAGTTCGGGACAGCTAGTAAGTAATAAAACGCAAAGGAATCATTTCTGAAATATTTGTCTATCTTAGATTTGTGCGCTCAACACAAAAACTACCTGACTAATTTTTATGAAGTTTGGTATACAATACAGGTCAATTACGACCCCGGTTAAAATATAGGGTGCTATTAACGCGAGCAAAAAAAAGACATTTGACTTATTTAATCTCTGCGTCGCTGCCCGGAGTCCGCGAACAAATTGCTAATCATTTGACTCACGATCAAGTATTACAGTTTGAAATCGGCAGTCAAAATATGTTGGTAAGCTCGGTCGCCTTTGAGAAACCAAGCAAGCAGTATGACCTCCACTTACGAACTGTTATCTCTTGTCCACGGGTCGAATTATATTTGAGCCGATATTGACGGCGAAGTCAATTATTAGCCTACTGAGTACAATGTTCCAGTTCTACGTTCGCATCGATGAAACCATTTCAGAATCTTCTCGTAATCCTTTAGTCTGGCCTCGGCCCATGATGGTAACGTTTGTCGTATATTTTATTAATGGTAAAACATGTGCCTTTCCTACACTTGATATATCGTTCTCTTACTAAAAAACCGCTTATCTGCATTTGATAGAGCCGTGAGAAAAACCACAAATATATATCGAGGTACAAGGAAAAAGTGTATGTAGGTCGCGTGCTAAAAAGAAGTGGCGGCGACCTACTTTGCACGCCGTTAACTTCAGCTGCCGTCAATATTATTATCAGATTTGAAAATCTGATAATAATGGTATAATTAATTGTTCAAATACCACCAAATGAAATGGAAAATGTATTTTTTCCATCACTAAATTACACTTTTGGCATCAAACGCCAAGCGGAAAATGTTACCCGCTTGGTTCACATACAAATCGACGAACTATTTCCTTCTATGTCAGTATATTTTTGTTGGAAAAGCGCATTTAAAGGATTATGCGCAATGAAACTTTTGATTAAAGTTTCCAATTATTGTAAACCTTAATTGTTACATAATTAAACTGCACTAAGTATTTCATTTCATTATATACAGCTAAATTTAACACATTTTTAACACACAAATGCGTTTTTCTTGAAACTCTCATGCAAATATGCGGTTTAGCAGTAAGGGGACGATATACACTCATCAAGACGATGCCCGCTGCTTTATTTATGTTATGCTCCATATGGAATCGAACCCGTAAGATGGCTCCTGAGGTCTATTCGCAAAATGAATGAATTGAATTATTATTCATTAAGAAAGAGATTGGGCCGGCCGCGTCTGCCCCATGCACCCGGGGAGGTGGGCTAATATAATATAGCCACCAAACCAAGTGGGTGCCGTAAGGGTGACGCGGGGCAGGCCTAGACGGAGATGGCGCGACGACTTGAACGCATTCCTTAACAACTGGCCGGAGGAGGCATCAAATAGGGAGTTGCGGAAATCATAGAGAGAGGCCTTTGCCCAGCAGTGGGACACCACGCAGGCTACATAAAAAACGGAATGAGATGGCGGGATAACCGGGACATCTATCTCAAGGATTGACACGAGCTCGCATTGGATCGGAGTGACTGGAACTCTCGGAGAAAGCCCTTTCAAATTCTCTTAGCTAACCTAAAAAGAAACTAGGTATAAGTATACATTGATTCATCTGCCACTTTTTTACATGTTTTCCGGTAAGATTTCCTTATAACCCGACGTCAGGAGAGAAGAATAATCGACGCCAAGTAAGAAACTAGACGGAAAACGGAACGCAAGAACAATATTTGTTATATATCTTACTAAGAGCGCCGTGTTGGCAGACATGGAAAAATCTCATTGAATATGTAATTCCCAATGCCTCAGACAAGTCCTGATGATCACTAGGACCTTATTTTCATTGGAGTAAGACTCATTTTCGCCAGGCAGTCGTTAGGTCAAACGCAAAGCACCCTCTTTTTTGTCGAGAGGTTACGCTCGCGCACTACAAGTATACCCCCCTCTTACTCAAAAGGCCTTAAGCGACGTGTACTCCCTAATCAGATACGTCGTTTTGTCTAAGCCAACTCAATAATAGAACCCGATTTTATTTTCAGGCGACGGGGGCGCCACTGCGAAGGATTCGGGGACTTTTTGTATGAAATCAGGATAGTTCTTCAGTTGTCTAACGGTATGGATAACTTTGTTCCGTTATATGTGTATTGATTACTCTGTGTTTGGGAGGTAGTCCGTGGGAATTTGGGTTCTCTGGATGGGTGGGTAGGGTTGGTTTTTGGATGGCTGGTGAGGCGTCAGGTGCTCGTCTGCTGTTGAACTTAACAGAGGGTCCTGGGAAGGGCGATATATTTGAAAGTTTGTCTGGAGGTGGTTAGCTGAGAGATATAGCTTTATAGCTTTTTGCAAATTATATTGCAGCACATTTTCAAATGGTATGAAATCACTCTGCATAATCATCGAAATATAATGTATGGTACGATAACGCCGAACAAATATGACGTCGAAATAGGCCCCTTAACGCCCACTTTTTAAAATTAATACGTTTTATGTATCAGTGGGGCTGATAACCAACATAACACTTTCGCGTGAGCACCATTCAATTAAGCGTTGTTAAGCCTACATTCTCGACGTCTAAAGACGTTGCTCACCTGAAAGTATTAATGTTTTCTATCTTTGAGTCTAAAGACATTTATGACCAATATTATTATTAATTATGTGAAGGCGCAATTACAAGAAGGTTGAATATCGTTTAAAAGACAAAAAATTGTGAGTGCTATAGTTTTCTCTTCAAGACTAAGTACTTATAGCATGGCAACTTCGTTGGTGACACTCACCTGTGTACTTTTTGTTCTGTGCAGCCGTAACTACTTACACAAGTTACCCCCAACACGATCGGGGGCCTCCGTCGGTCGCCGAGTGAGTGTCACCAACGAAGTTGCCAAGCTATATAGCTCCGCCCCTCTAGTACGTATTCCGTGGGGCCCGTTTTCAGCGTCAGTTACGCTTCCATACAAATCCGGGAGCGTATGTACTTTTCGTGCCGATGACAGGCAAATGACGTCAACCAACATACAGGCTGATTTAGTAAAGGTTTTATATTGAGTTACCGTTACCTAAATTATCGGTATTGTTTAAGTTATGAATTAATATTTTTTTTTACTTTCATTGATTGGACATTTGTTTTTTTTCTTTATTTTAACGGGAAGTTAGAAATATTAACCGGATATGCGATTTGGCACTATACTTATCCGAATGTATTATATTCATGCGGTCCATTCTATATCAAAATGCGTTTCTGATTTATTTTCCAATTTCCCGTTTCAATAAATAAGATAATACGTTCCTGAGATATAAGCAAAAGTCTGCAAAAAGTGACATTTAAATCACAATCCTGACGTTAGCTCAGTCCCTAGACCCGGGGATTTTCAGTGTCCTTATCTTGACAGCCTAAGGAGCCTTGTGCCCAAAACTACACGAATTATTCGGGCCGTTATCCTCAATTTTCTTAAGCTATGTGCAATTATTGATATTGACAACAAAAAAATTAACAAAAGTAAAATTTTGGTTATATTTGTATTAACTCACAAATATAATTTTATTTTATTTTATTTTATTTAATTTTTATTGTTTTTGATGTCATAATTCTTTTTCTTGTACATAATTGCACAATTTGAAGTTGTTCTGTTTATTTAGAAATTGCAAATAGGTATCAGATATCTATTGTTGCCCAGCGTAGCCAAATTTATCTTAGCACGCCTTTGGTGCTATAGGAATAAGGTCGTTGTTAAGATATATTTGGCTACTCTGGGCGACAATAGATATCTGATGCTGACTGTACCTCAAGCCGCGGCGTCTACAACCAGCTGGTACAGTCAGCTGAAAGAAATAATATATGATGATCGGACCATGCATCATAAATATCTGACACGACCAAATTGCTAAAGGGATAACCAAATTTTTTCCCAATAAAAACCCGACTGCGGAGCAAAAAATACCGCGCACTAAGGTGCATAAATCCGCCATTTTGTTTTTCTTACGAATTTTGTGTACCCGTTGACACTCGAAGAACCCAGGGATCGGAACCGGTATCGAATTACCGTTTTATTTCGTTGAAATACCGTTATTTTACTCCGTTCGTGCTACAACCGGTATTTTGATGGAACGGAACGGAATATTTCGGTGATCGCTAAGTGATGAAGAACGAAATGATAACGTTCCTGATGAGAATAAAAACCGGTATTCTCGACGAGCCGAGCTCGCCGAGGGGCTCGCAGGGGTGGTGACGATGTGCGCCGGCATTTACAAGGTCAAATTCCGTGTTTTGTAGCGCGTCGCATAGCGCGATGTATTTATTTTCAATTTTTGTCGGGAAAGTTTAAATTCTGAGTGTTAAAGCGCGCACGCTCTTTATTATAATATTGTTTGTTTTGTGATATTAAGTTTTTAAAGATGATACATAGTAATTTTTTAACTAGATTAATTATTTGCAGGTATTTCTATACTACCGAGTGACAAACAAGCATTCTGTCTACCTGACAGAACAAACTGAATGCAAAATTAAATAATACAAATAACGTTCTTCTTTTTGCAATATTTTTATTGTATTTTAGGTATTTTAATTTAGGTAGTTTAATTTAGTTTTTAGGTTTATTTAGTTTTAGGAAATTTAAATTTTATCTTCTATGTATTTGTTAGTTTACTGTACTTTCTTTCAATAAAGAAGTCACTGTCAAAAAAAAAACGTTCAATCAAACTGATTGATTGAGTCAGGCGTTACTTATATTATTACCGCGTTATTGATATTTTTGTTTAATTAACGTTCAAACTCTTCAAAGCAAAAGTCAGTCTAGGGACAAAGATGTAGTGTCTGATGCACTGGTATACCTACCTAATACATACTTATATTTAATTTGGATAAATTTAATGATTAGAGGCAAGTACATTTATTTCGTCTTGACGAGTACTCTGAACCGAAATAATATCCAGGTTCTGATGATGGAGCCGGAATGTGGCCATGGGAACTCCGTAATAAAACGTCGGAACCCCATCATGTTTGAGCTCATTTATTTTGTCTTGACAAGTACTCTGAACCAGAATGATATCCAGGGTCTGATGATGGAGCCGGAAGGTGGGCATGGGAACTCCGTAATAAAACGTCGGAACCCCATCGTGTTTGGGCTCATTTGTTTTGTCTTGACGAGTACTCTGAATCGAAATGATATCTAGGGTCTGATGATGGAGCCGGAATGTGGCCATGGGAACTCCGTAATAAAACGTCAGAACCCCATCGTGTTTGAGCTCATTTATTTTGTCTTGACGAGTACTCGGAACCAGAATGATATCCAGGGTCTGATGATGGAGCCGGAAGGTGGGCATGGGAACTCCGTAATAAAGCGTCGGAACCCCATCGTGTTTGGGCTCATTTGTTTTGTCTTGACGAATACTCTGAACCGAAATGATATCCAGGGTCTGATGATGGAGCCGGAAGGTGGGCATGGGAACTCCGTAATAAAGCGTCGGAACCCCATCGTGTTTGAGCTCATTTA
Organism: Eudemis profundana; assembly: GCA_947034925.1. Taxonomy (NCBI): domain Eukaryota; kingdom Metazoa; phylum Arthropoda; class Insecta; order Lepidoptera; family Tortricidae; genus Eudemis; species Eudemis profundana. Next base: position 779,859 of record OX344794.1, on the reverse strand, counting down.
TTTTGTCTTGACGAATACTCTGAACCGAAATGATATCCAGGGTCTGATGATGGAGCCGGAAGGTGGGCATGGGAACTCCGTAATAAAGCGTCGGAACCCCATCGTGTTTGGGCTCATTTGTTTTGTCTTGACGAATACTTTGAACCGAAATGATATCCAGGGTCTGATGATGGAGCCGGAAGGTGGGCATGGGAAATCCGTAATTAAACGTCGGAACCCCATCGTGTTTGGGCTCATTTGTTTTGTCTTGACGAGTACTCTAAAGTGAAATGATATCCAGGGTCTGATGATGGAGCCGGAAGGTGGCCATGGGAACTCCGTAATAAAATGTCGGAACCCCTTCGTGTTTGGGCTCATTTGTTTTGTCTTGACGAATACTTTGAACCGAAATGATATCCAGGGTCTGATGATGGAGCCGGAAGGTGGGCATGGGAAATCCGTAATTAAACGTCGGAACCCCATCGTGTTTGGGCTCATTTGTTTTGTCTTGACGAGTACTCTAAAGTGAAATGATATCCAGGGTCTGATGATGGAGCCGGAAGGTGGGCATGGGAACTCCGTAATAAAGCGTCGGAACCCCATCGTGTTTGGGCTCATTTGTTTTGTCTTGACGAATACTTTGAACCGAAATGATATCCAGGGTCTGATGATGGAGCCGGAAGGTGGGCATGGGAAATCCGTAATTAAACGTCGGAACCCCATCGTGTTTGGGCTCATTTGTTTTGTCTTGACGAGTACTCTAAAGTGAAATGATATCCAGGGTCTGATGATGGAGCCGGAAGGTGGCCATGGGAACTCCGTAATAAAATGTCGGAACCCCTTCGTGTTTGGGCTCATTTGTTTTGTCTTGACGAATACTTTGAACCGAAATGATATCCAGGGTCTGATGATGGAGCCGGAAGGTGGGCATGGGAACTCCGTAATAAAATGTCGGAACCCCTTCGTGTTTGGGCTCATTTGTTTTGTCTTGACGAGTACTCTAAAGTGAGATGATATCCAGGGTCTGATGATGGAGCCCAAACACGATGGGGTTCCGACATTTTATTACGGAGTTCCCATGGCCACCTTCCGGCTCCATAATCAGACCCTGGATATCATTTCGGTTCAGAGTATTCGTCAAGACAAAACAAATGAGCCCAAACACGATGGGGTTCCGACGTTTTATTACGGAGTTCCCTTGCCCACCTTCCGGCTCCATCATCAGACCCTGGATATCATTTCGGTTCAGAGTACTCGTCAAGACAAAACAAATGAGCCCAAACACGATGGGGTTCTGACGTTTTATTACGGAGTTCCCATGCCCACCTTCCGGCTCCATCATCAGACCCTGGATATCATTTCGGTTTAGAGTACTCGTCAAGACAAAACAAATGAGCCCAAACACGATGGGGTTCTGACGTTTTATTACGGAGTTCCCATGCCCACCTTCCGGCTCCATCATCAGACCCTGGATATCATTTCGGTTCAGAGTATTCGTCAAGACAAAACAAATGAGCCCAAACACGATGGGGTTCCGACGTTTTATTACGGAGTTCCCTTGCCCACCTTCCGGCTCCATCATCAGACCCTGGATATCATTTCGGTTCAGAGTACTCGTCAAGACAAAACAAATGAGCCCAAACACGATGGGGTTCTGACGTTTTATTACGGAGTTCCCATGCCCACCTTCCGGCTCCATCATCAGACCCTGGATATCATTTCGGTTCAGAGTACTCGTCAAGACAAAACAAATGAGCCCAAACACGACGGGGTTCTGACGTTTTATTACGGAGTTCCCTTGCCCACCTTCCGGCTCCATCATCAGACCCTGGATATCATTTCGGTTCAGAGTACTCGTCAAGACAAAACAAATGAGCCCAAACACGATGGGGTTCTGACGTTTTATTACGGAGTTCCCATGCCCACCTTCCGGCTCCATCATCAGACCCTGGATATCATTTCGGTTTAGAGTACTCGTCAAGACAAAACAAATGAGCCCAAACACGATGGGGTTCTGACGTTTTATTACGGAGTTCCCATGCCCACCTTCCGGCTCCATCATCAGACCCTGGATATTATTTCGGTACAGAGTACTCGTCAAGACGAAACAAATGTACCTGCCTCTAATCATTAAATTTATCCAAATTAAATATAAGTATGTATTAGGTATAACAGTGCATCAGACACTACATCTTAGTCCCCAGACTGACCACCCATGTGTAATCTTTTGCTTTGAACAGTTTGAACGTTAATTTGTTCTATCAGGTCGACAGAATGCTTGTTTTTCACTCGGTAATATAAATTAAAATTATACCTACAAATAATTAAATACACTCACGAACAATGAATTCTGGTCATTTCCTATTATAATTGTCCTTAGAAAATGACCCGAATTAATTGACCGTGAGTGTAATTAATCTCGTTATATGTATACCATATACCAAATACATCGCGCTAGACACTTGCTAACTAAATTATCTACGAAAAATGGTTAATTGTCCGAAACTACTTTTATAATCCGAATGAATCCGTAACAAAACAACACAACAACCTAAGCAACGCACAAAAGCAAAAAATACAAAATCATTGTGCGCAGCATACCGAAAAACAAAATATCCCGCAGGCAAACTCAAGGTAAAATTAGAAATAGCAACTCGTTCTATCTTGTTACGCAACGAGAAAAACGTTTAATTTCGTTCCACAGAAACGGAACTTAGTAAAAAACGGTATCGCAAAAGAACGGTTCTTTAACCGGTGATCACAAACAAAAACCAGAACCTTTCCGTTCTCGTGTCAATGAACAAAACCGGTATTCTACTCGGAACGGTTTCCGATCCCTGGATATCATTCATCAACATTGGGTGTGTCGCTGAGTAGTTACGAACGGACATACATACATACCAGTAGCGTGGCGTCCTAAGAATTCGATTCCTACCGGCTTGCCTAATATCAGGCATTTGAACACCTTATTCTACAGCTCTTAAGGAAAATGTACGCCAAATCTGCATCGGCTCGCCCAAGGATATCTTTTACGCCACGCCACTAATACATACTTACATACAGGTCAAATATAAGCCTCATTTTGGGCATCGCCGCAGTCGGATAATAAAGTAGCGTAATTATTGCCCGTGAATGGACGATGGGTCATTCATTACTATTAAAATACCTGATGCGTGGGTGATATCGAAAACCGCTGCAGATATTATAATTAATGGATGGAAATACGCCTATACAAATTAAGAACAATATGATATAACACTTTATATGAAAGAAACATTTTGTTTTGTTAGGTTTTTTTTAATCTTTATTTTTAGGGAGCTTTTGTCAGACTGACTATGCCAGCTCCGTTAAGCCTCTACCGTACAATCTTCAAAGCAAAAATACAATAAATAATTTACATAAATACCTAAAAATAAACAAAAAGGTTACCTGTACACTACGCTTTAAAAAAACCGTATACAAACTTGGCGACGTTTGAGTGGGGCTCCGTCAAAATGGAATTAAAGAGGCCTACATTTTCGTATGTTAAGCCCCAAACTCTAGCTAACGTATCCCTTTTCTCTCGTGTCCGGACACACTCCACCAACAAGTGCTGCACATCCTCGATGGAACCACACTCTTCGCAGTTGGGCGACTCTCTCTTCCTCATCCGATGTGCAAACTTGTTCAATGGAACGTGTCCGGACCGAAGCCTGTGCGCGCTAACAATTTCCGACCTGCTTAAACCTCCTTGTTCAAACCAGGGAACGCGAGGAGGCTCGCATTGTAAGTTTTGTTAGGTTAAAATCCTAATAAATCAGAATGATACATTAGTCAAAGTAGATGGCAAAATTGAGGGCGCTTGCTGGGTGCTCCGGTGGACGAGTGGTTGAGTAGCTGGGCCGGCAATCCAATCAATCAATCATCAATGTGTCCAGACAGGGAATCGAACCCGGTACCTCTGGGTTCGATTCTTGCTCTGGACACAGGTGAGTGCCATTTAATTGGCAGGTGTGGCATAAACCGATTTTTCGCGAGAACACGATTTACGCGATCCTACCCGAACATATACTCGGTTTTTGGATAACCCCATACAGCGCAGCGGGAACGCCTCAGGAAGTCAGGAATGTACGTTGTAATAAAAACATTTAGCAAACACTGTGAACGCGAAATCCCAAATATAGGCCATTAGGCCGGCGAGGTCCGAAGTCGGGCCGTAACGAGCGTGTATCGGGTGGCGTCATTACAGCTAACAACTCATTACTCCAAATGAACTGACAAAGCTGTGGTATTTTTGAACAATAGTGTTAGGCCCCATTTAAACGGGGCGAGAACTCGTATGCGATTTTCATTTCATTGCGGCGATTAATCGATCAACTGTACTCATCGTACCTAGGTAGTCCGCAATGTATTTAATCAAACTTATGATAAGGAAATTTATGATATAATACTTTCAAGCTTTTCAGGACCTTTAGGGAATCTGTAAAGGTGTGATCGATAAGGAAAATTTCCTAGATAATTGTGAAAAGCGATATATTTACAGGATTTAGGGCATATAAAAAAATAAAAATTGACGGAGCAATTTTTCCCAGTGAGTTATAGCCGAAAATCTATAAAGGTGTGATCGATTAGGGAAATTTCCTAGATAATTGTGAAAATGGATACATTTAAAGGATTTAGGGCATATAAAAAAATAAATATTGACGGAGCAATTTTTCTGAAGAAGTTATGATACGAAATAGGTATTTTAAAATTTCTACCTATTCGAAATCGAAATTTTCCTAGATAATGTTAAATATATACTCTTATTAATATATAATATCATATACCGATGGAATTTCGAACGGAGGAATTTTTCACAAGCAGTTATAAGTGATTTTCATGTTTTGGCAGAAATACCTAACTTCCAAATATCAAAAATCCTAGATAATTTGTCAAACGTATGCTTTAAACCCTACTTTATCACACTGCAAAGTTTCAGCGACAGAGGAATTATTCCGAGCAGAAATGCTTTATTAATCGGACTATTACGGCCAGATGTGTTCTTTTACGTCACACCTGGCCATAAAGTGACAATAACCGCCCGCTATGCGTGCGGAACATCCCACTTCATGACATCGGGAGACATAAAATATTGTACTTACCACGCCACGGGCCGTAATAAAGAATGCCTCAGGTCGCATATTTATCGCCCTTGTCTTCGGCACTGGCGTCAAATACCTGCGATCTGAGACATTCTTTGTTTTACCGCCCTAGTAATGAACTCCTTTTGCTTGAAAGGGTAGCCTCCCAAGCGCTCTTACCAGGTCAAAATCTGACGATAAAATCACTCTACAAATAATATACGCATACTTTTAGCGGTAGCTTCATAGTAACTATTGGATTTTTTAATTATTTCCCTTCACATAGAGTCTACCTCCAATCCAAAGGTGACAGTCTTCAGACTCTTGTCCCAGCTATGGCGGTCATGTTAACAGTGCTGGATTTACACTAGGGGCAATAGGAGATAGTGCTAAGGGCGGAAAATTACAAAATTGAAAGCTTGAACCATCGAAATATAATAAGTATGGAAGCGTGACTGACGCTCAAAAGCGGCCCCACGGCCTACAGGCTAAGGCTGAGTTTCCACCGAAGCTGTGCGGGTTAGCGGAGCGGTGAGCGAGGAAAAAAACCACCAATCAACGTGCCTAGCCTCGCTCAGCGCGGCCCGGCATTGGTGGATTTTTTCCTCGCACACCGCTCTGCTACCTCGCACAGCTCCGGTTTAAACGCAGCCTTACGGAGGCGGAGCTAATACTTAGTGCTAACGAAAAAACTATACCGTCAAATCCTCCAACTTTGCCCACCCGTCCAATCTTTGCCCAACAATATTAGGTACAGCTATATTTCAAGCAAATATTCCTGAAGTAATTCCTTCTTGGGTAATGATTGGGTCAAATGAATTTCTCACGTCAGTGTAGGTTAAAGGTCAAACCGCACTAGAGCGGCACTGCAGCGGAGCGGCGCGGCGCGGCAGCCGCGCGGCACGGTTTTTCATAGAAAAAACGTTCTGTCGCGCTACTGCTGCATAGTGCGTTTAGGCCGCGCCGCGCCGCTCCGCTGCAGTGCCGCGCTAGTGCGGTTTCAGCTTAGTCTTTTTCATAAATTACTTTAGACGCAAACATAGTCTTAAATATTAAGTTGGTTATATATAACACCATTTGATGCATAAGATGTGTTGATTTTAAAGAGTGAGCGTTATGGGGCAAATAACGTGCATTTTGTTAAGGGTATCATTTAATCGATCAGCAAAATATTCATATTTTGGTCAGCAGAAATATGTATTTGGTCAGCCAAAATAGCTAGTTGGTAAGCAACTTATGGTAAGCAAACATTTATAAATCAGGCTGCAATTAATGATATACTGATCTGCTCTAAATTATTTTGGTCAGCAAATTAAATATTTGAGCTGCATTAAGCGATCTACGGTAAATCAAATTTTGGTAAGCAATCAGTAGGTAAGCAAAATATTTCATTTTGTTCATCAAAAAAAAGGGGGCAATAAAAGCTAACTGGGCGCAACTATTCTGCCGCCAATCGTGTGCGCATTTTGTCATTCGGTAATTGTCAGCTGTCAAGTAGCAGGTATCACTGTGATATATACAGGGTGTCACTGTGATATATACAGGGTGTCACTGTGTTATATACAGGGTGTAACTGTGATAGATACAGGATGTAACTGTGATATATACAGGGTGTCACTGTGATAGATACAGAGTGATACTGTGATATATACAGGGTGTCACTGTGATATATACAGGGTGTCACTGTGATATATACATAGTGTCACTGTGTTATATACAGGGTGTCACTGTAATGTATACAGGGTGTCACTGTGATGGGCTCATATAAAATTGGTATTTCGATTTTTTATACATCTCATAATGTTTTGAAGTTATATTATTTATTCACAACGTGTATCGTTTCGTTTTTAGGGTCAGCAAAAAAAATAACCCTAACCTACCTATTTTTGAGAGCCGTTTCGTTTTTAGGGTCATCAAAAAGAAAATAACCCTAACCTACCTATTTTTGGGAGCCGTTTCGTTTTTAGGGTCATCAAAAAAAATAACCCTAACCTACCTATTTTTGGGAGCCGTTTCGTTTTAGGGTCATCAAAAAAAAATAACCCTAACCTACCTATTTTTGGGAGCTGTTTTGTTTTTAGAGGGACACCCTGTATACATTACAGTGACACCCTGTATATAACACAGTGACACCCTGTATATATCACAGTGACATCCTGTATCTATCACAGTGACACCCTGTATATAACATAGTGACACCCTGTATATATCACAGTGACACCCAGTATATATCACAGTGACACCCTGTATATTTCAATTAAACTGCTTACAGACATATTTTCTCTGCTGACAGTGACATCCTGTATCTATCACAGTGACACCCTGTATATAACACAATGGCACCCTGTATATATCACAATGACATTCTGTATATATCACAGTAACATCCTGTATACATTACAGTGACACCCTGTATACATATAACACAGTGACACCCTGTATATATCACAGTGACATCCTGTATCTATCACAGTGACACCCTGTATACATTACAGTGACACCCTGTATATAACACAGTGACACCCTGTATATAACACAGTGACACCCTGTATATATCACAGTGACACCCAGTATATATCACAGTGACACCCTGTATATCTCAATTAAACTCTCTGCTGACCAATTGTAAAATCTTGCTACCCAAGTAATTATTTTGCAGCTCGTCTGTTTATTAGGCAGCCAAATGATAAAAAAAGCAGATTAATATTGGTTAAAATGTTAACCGTTTTTAAACTGTTTGCTGAACAAGAGTTGCCGCCCGATTTTATTTATTGCCAGCCAAATCTTTGTATGCTGCCCAAATGATTTAACTGCTTATTTTTTTTTGCGGATCAATTTTAATAACGGCTGACCAAAAATTTACTTTCCTTTTGTTAAGGACTATTTCCACTTCCACCAAACGGCCCGCATCGGCTCGGCACGGAAAGAATTTTATGGCCTTTAAACGATACTGAATCATATGTGTACTGTTTTTAAGTACATTACCAAGCTGCGCACAACAGCTTGAAGGCGGGCGTCTTCCGCGACACGTGATCGTAACCGAAAGTATGCTGCGACACGCGATCGGCTCCGTTCGCTACCGATCGGCCCCGTTCGGGTGTCGACGTGTGCGATCGGAACCCTTCGGCTGTCGATGCCGCCGCCGCGAAACTAGATGACTGGGTGCGGATACGTTCCCAAGCAACCGTACGGTGCCGATCGTGTGCGTCGACAGTCTGTCGGCCGCGGACGGCTGTTACCGACCGATCGTATGCGTCGACACGCTGCCGGACGCGATCGGTTGTCGCCGCGTCCGTTCTTATTCTTTCCGTGCCGAGCCGATGCGGGCCGTTTGGTGGAAATAGTCCATTAGGCGTTATCGTTCCATATACTTTACAGATTGTTCCTAAAACCAACGCAACGTACATACGAACAGGGCCTGTTGACCCGTAACCCATATTTGCCGTACAGATATCATACAGATGTTGCAAAATATTGATACCATTATTCTAATAACAAATAAACCCGTGTAGCCCCCCATAAACAGTGACATTTGACATTTCAGAGACCACACGCTACGCAAAATTCATTCGCGGTAGCCCTCATTAGCTTCGCGTTTTCATATGCTACTGCAACATATAAGTTTTCATAACTGTCCTCTGCCCGATAACACACCGTTATAGTATCTAAGTACCTATCTATTACAGCAATCAACTTATGTGTTAATGGACATACGTCAGTCGAAGCCACCCAGGTATCAATTGGTACCAATTAGTTATTGAAGGAAAAGTACTGAGTTTTAACGTCCGCGCCGCGCGGAAATGTACAGTCACCGTCGTTAAAAGAACGAAGACTGTGTTTACAAATTAACTGGGCAGTGTAAAGAAGAAGTAATATAAAGTAAATAATAGTCGTTTTCTGTCCTCCGGACGGAAAGCGTTAACCTCCGGGCCGCTGCGTTTCGTAATTTAAATAATAGAAATAGGTGTTTTTCAATATTTGACACTTGTTTCATTTATGTACATCATATACTATTCTTCATAATACCTGGCTGTATTAGCAATATCCGCTAACCCGTCATAAAAATATTATTATCCAAAAATGGTGATTTTTGCGATATTTCACTCCGTTAACGTCTTTATTTTTCATGAGTTTTTACGAGTTCGATCTAAACCCGAAATTGCTATTATTTTCAGTGTTATTTTTAAGATAATATATAAAATTAATTAAAGACTTAAACGGGATTCAATAATTGCACAACCCTGGAGTATTTTAGGAAATATGGCGGTAGTTCACTGACCCGAAATTTTTGATCGCGATTGTACTATGCCATACGTTTGGAGTTTCAAACCTCTTACTTTAAAAATTGTACGGTCCCTTAACAAGCTTTCAACCCCTACTTGGGTTTGAAGGCTTCGGAGAAAATTAAAAAAAAACGGCTAAGTCCGACTCGCAAGTAGAAATATACATTCTAAGAACATATCAAGTGTTACCCCATTAGTATCGAAATAGAGTGAAAAATGCCAAAAAAAAAAACACCAATCAAAAGTTAGCTATTTTAGCGATAGTTACTTTTATGTTGCGAACTCCAAATACCCGCTAGGTACGAATACGAATCATACATAATAGTCCCGGCAATAGTATCGTCGAGTTATTCCTAAGGGTGGCTTACACACGTCCAAATGTACGTACACACGAATGGTAAACAACGGCGTATTTTAGTACAACTTTCCGTGGCGGTTACGTCGTTTTTCGCACGAATCCGGAACCCTTAGGTAGGGCTCTACGTGGCGTGAATATGTAATAAGTGATATGAAATGCTCCTCGGCCCCCGAGAAGCATTTCATATCACTGGAAAGAAGTCCAAGTTGTGCGTACGGATTCTATAGTTATTTTTACTGTTTAGTTGACGTTGTCGTGTGGTTGCAGTGTGGTTCTAGTATAGACAGCGAGAGATAAAGAGTGAGTACCTACCGTTCTCTTTGACTGTACAATCACGATCTTTAATATGTTGCCCGCTGAAGGTTGAAATTTTCGGCCTCCCGAAAATTTTAAGTTATTGTATTAAGTGGGGTATCAAATGAAAAGGCTTAATTTGTAGAATCCAAAACCATTATCATTATTTTCTCTCCATCAGGTACTTTTTGATTTAGAACCAAAGACGTTAAAAAACCATTCCCCCCTCATTATCTTCGATGAACAGAAAATTCTGTAATAATTACCAATGGACTAGACGACTAAAAAAGACTGTTTAGTCCGTCAGTTAGATATTAAAAAATATTGTACACGTATTTTTTCTTTTGTTTGACAAACAAAAAATGACGAGGATAGAGTGCTTAGAAGTCTCGAGTGACGTCACTACTTGATACAAATTTTACCTAGGAGTGACGTCACAAGCCTCCACTCCAAAAGTTTGATGATCTATAACTTTGTCGATTTTTAATATTTTAATAAAGCAACAAATACGTGTCCCATATTTTTCCATAATATAACTGACGGACTAAATAGAATCATATAGTTTTAACCCAGTCGTCATCCCTATTATTAATACCATCCTAAATATTACAGGAAAAATAAACGGTTTTCCTAACTTGCAGTTTTATAGAAATTCGCAAAAATCCTAACACAAACTTATTTGCTGCTACTGAACTAACCGCGACCTATTTCGATGTATTGGCACAACAGTTTTTCAACAGCAAAGTTAAGTTTGTCCCGCCACACAGTTTTTCTTGAGATATTCACGTCTACTCACGAGTTTGCACGGAACCGCCGGTGCGCGAGTCCGGCTCGCACTTGACCGGTTTTATTTACTGTAGCCGTAACCGCCGCAAACTTTTGCAACCTTCAAACACTATTGGCATTTGATTTAGAACCGTCACAGACACTGAACTAAGTCGACATTCCCTCGCGATAGGATCCTGAAGTGTAGATATGATAATTATTTACGCTAGTTTCATCGTGTTGATGTATTTGGCTAGATAACTTTTAAATATTTGCCCACAACAGGTGGATGAGTTACGGCCGATATACTAGTAATGTAAACAATGCCTGCATTCTTGGTTATTTATAATTTGCTCTTTATTATAATCTCGTATTTTGCAACATCATTTAGTTCATCTTTTACTAACCTCTCTAACATATTTTTTGGTTAAATTATTAAGATTCCATCTTTAAAAAAAATGTTGTCAAAAAATAATTTCATTCGTTTTGCATAATGGAATACAACAAACCGGGCGAGTATGAGCCGGGTTCTTCTACGAAGGTTCCATACCATTTTATATTATAATTGTTATAGTGGCAATAGAACATCGAAATATAATGTAGGGAACGATAACATCTAACAAAACTAACGTTAAAATTTGCCCCGTAACACCCACTTTTTATTCAATTGGTCTTATGTATCAAGCGATATTATTAACCAACCTAGTGTTTACTATTTGTGAGTCTAAAGTTATTTATGACAATAATATTAGTCTTAAGTTTGAGAAGACTGCATATTCAAATAGGTTGCATCGTTTAAAAGACAAAAGTTACAAAGCTACTTACGTGATAAATTAATTTGCCGCTATAGTTTTTTCTTTAGTACTAAGTACTGGCTCCGCCCCGTTAGTACGTATTCCGTGGGGACGATTTTGAGCGTCGGTTACGCTTCCATACTTATTATATATCGATGCAATAGCAATACACATGTTGTGAATATATCAAGCGTCTACCTAATTAAAATAACCATAATTAAAATCGGACAAAAAACACGATTCTTGTATTTATAGCGGGGTTTTAGGAATACCTACATATTCTGTGAAAATTTCAAGTCTCTCTCTCTATCTATTATAGGGGTAAGGAACCCTAAAAAGTAACATTTCCACCACAAGCCCGACGTTAGGTCAGTCACCTTCAGCGATTATTAGTATGTTTGTCATGATAACTCAAAGAAGGCTTGTACCAATTTTCAGAACTACCATTTGGGCTATTTGGAGTAGTTGTTTAGTAGAGGTAGTCATTTTAGCCCTTAGGTGCATACGGGATCCAAAATGATACTACTGAAATTATACAAGTAGAAATAAACTTAACGACAATTTTGAACCTTGTCAAACTGGTCACGAAATCTCAAAACGTGGATTTGATTTTCACGTGAGACTTTTCAGAAATAAGATGCACGATTCGGTACGCATCTAAGGGTTAAATTTTCTCACATTATAGTACATTACACAACTAGGGTGGTAAAACAAAGAAAGGCCGAGATCGCAGAAGTTTGCGGCCTGAGCTGCAAGCGAGGGACGTAAATATGCGAACGCCACGCTATGCTTTATTACCTCCCGTGTTGTGTACATCATTTTATGTCTACACTTCGCCAGAAAGCGGCTTTTTCCGTACGCGCAGTCACTTTATGGCCAGGTGTGGCATAAACTTGTTTTAAAGCCAATGCATCGGTATGTTTTGATATGCGACAGTAAGAAACACGCCTTATCTCACCGACCATTGGCAAGTCACGTTCCTAACTAGAAATAAAAGTTATACCTCACAGGGCTGCCAATGCCGGTATCCCGAAATCCCGATATTCCGGGATCCCCGCTATTTTTCAGTCTTGCTTATTGTGGGATTACGAGCGTGGTCCCCCTGGGATGTGCGGGACTGTGACGAGGCATATACACGACCATTGGTAAGCGCAATCGCTTCTTCTCGAGATAGTCTTAATTAGTTATTTTTTTGTATATGATTGATCTCTGAAGGTAATTCCATCGAAATATAATAACTGTGGAAGCGTAACTGACGATCAAAATTGACCCCACAGAATACGTAACGTGGCAGAACCAGTAACTTACAATTAGTACAAAAGAAAAAAACTATAGCGTCAAATGAATTTCTCACGTCAGTAGCTTTGTGATCAATTACAGTTTTTTGTCTTTTAAACGATACGAAACCTATTCGAAATTATAGCCTTCTCAAACTTAATACTAAGATTTGTCATAAATGACTTTAGACTCACACATACTTAGGTATATTTAGGTTTTAGTTTATAGTTTATTCTTTATTTTTGTTTGTTTTATTACCGTTGTTCAAATAGTTTTCTAAGTTTAGTTATAATAAAGAAATATTTGTTATTTTTTCCATATCACTTAATACTTAAAACTTATTGATTTTAAAAAGTGGGTGTTATGGGGCCAATTTTAACGTCAGTTTTGTTAGATGTTATCGTTCCATACATTATACAGGGTGTCCCTAAAACCAACTTTTATACGATCAGGACTGATAGACCAGCTCATAAGAACCTAGATTAAGCAAATTTGACCTCAGTAAAAATCTCTTAGTTTTCGAGATATTGACGTTTTTGTAAAACTCGTGCTAAGTGATACCCTGACTCGGTGTTTTGAGTGTCATTGCTAAAATATCAAGTATTTTACAAATCTGTATTTTGCTATGTGTGGCCAAATAACTATGCTATTGAACGTATTTTCTATTTTTGCTAATTTATTCATGATGTGGACACAGTACAATAACAAAAAAAAATTATTCGATTTTTTTCAAATTTCACCTCTGACTTCGAACTAGCGTGGTGAAAAAAAAATGTACCAACATAACCAGGCACCCAACGTAAAAAAATTGCGCATTTATTGTAGTTTCTAAAATGGTATAAAATTTACTAAACACTGTAATAATTTTTGAAATAATGATATTTTGTAACAAAATTAACTGTCTGCCGCCTTCATCTCATACGATCCGGTTGAACTAAGTTTGCACCTGGCGTGCTTGACATCACATACAAATTAGGTGCAAACTTCACGTAATCGTCAATATCTCGAAAACTAAGAAATTTTTATGAGGTCGATTTTACTCAGTCTCGTTTTTTATGAGCTGGTTTATCAGCCCTGTTCGCCATTTTGTAAAAGTCGCGAATTTTGATAGCCTGGATCAGTCTTTCGAATGTCATGACTTCAAATTTCAGTATTTTCTTAATCTGCTTTTTGTTAAACATTACTTAATAATTATGCTATCATACCTTTTCTGTTCGAAATTCAAATTCTGGTACGAAATTTAACCAATGGAATATTGTAGTATAACCTCCTTTTGAATTAAAATGCTATTATCTTAAAAACTACGGTGTCTAGTGTGTAAAATCTTACTATTTTAAACTACATTATTTTTTTTATTTTAGCATGGTAAATTTGTTTTAAGTATTACGCGATTCAAATCCGAGGTCATATTTTGAATCACGTAAAATCTAATTTATTTTGATAAGGTATGATAGCATAATTATTAAGTAATGTTTAAAACAAAAAGCAGATTAAGAAAATACTGAAATTTGAAGTCATGACTTTCGAAAGACTGATCCAGGCTATCAAAATTCGCGACTTTTACAAAATGGCGAACAGGGCTGATAAACCAGCTCATAAAAAACGAGACTGAGTAAAATCGACCTCATAAAAATTTCTTAGTTTTCGAGATATTGAAGATTACGTGAAGTTTGCACCTAATTTGTATGTGATGTCAAGCACGCCAGGTGCAAACTTAGTTCAACCGGATCGTATGAGATGAAGGCGGCAGACAGTTAATTTTGTTACAAAATATCATTATTTCAAAAATTATTACAGTGTTTAGTAAATTTTATACCATTTTAGAAACTACAATAAGTGCGCAATTTTTTTACGTTGAGTGCCTGGTTATGTTGGTACATTTTTTTTTAACCACGCTAGTTCGAAGTCAGAGGTGAAATTTGAAAAAAATCGAATATTTTTTTTTGTTATTGTACTGTGTCCACAGCATGAATAAATTAGCAAAAATAGAAAATACGTTCAATAGCATAGTTATTTGGCCACACATAGCAAAATACAGATTTGTAAAATACTTGATATTTTAGCAATGACACTCAAAACACCGAGTCAGGGTATCACTTAGCACGAGTTTTACAAAAACGTCAATATCTCGAAAACTAAGAGATTTTTACTGAGGTCAAATTTGCTTAATCTAGGTTCTTATGAGCTGGTCTATCAGCCCTGATCGTATAAAAGTTGGTTTTAGGGACACCCTGTATATCTAAAACCTCGATAAAAGTGAACTTATCTCGATTGTTTAGTTGTAAAAAGTATTAACTTCTATGCGGGATCTGGTATATCGATACTCTACTTTACACTCGTATTAATTACGAGAAAAAAACTTTCGTAACCTACACATTCTGCTACGTTAGGCTGCGTTTCCACCAGAGCTGTGCGAGCGGAGCGGGTGTGCGAGGACAAAAACCACCAATGCCGGGCCTCGCTGAGCCGTGTATAATGTTCAGTCCCGCACATACCGGGATTGAAGATTGCGGAGTGTACATCCCTAGTCCGTTCAAAAGCTCTGTTTCATCATTATCGCTAAAGTCCGTGTAACATCACACCGCGGCAAAAGCGACAGTCAGCGAAGACATTTCTTAGAGTTTATGACGTCACTCATAACTAACAATGATGAGTCTAACCTCGATTCGTTACTGAAGTCATATAAAGTCGATAACACAGAAGCAATTTAACACGGAAGTGTGTCAGCCAAGTACGCTCGCAATAGGGCGAATCACCGACCATGGATTTAAATATTCCTAAGTATATTTGGGTGAATCAACTTTTCTTTGTCAACAAAATTTCACCTTCTCCGACTAAAATTCGTAATGCAAATATTTTTTATTATAATTTGTTTATTATAACTTGTTTATAAGCAGTGACCCAGCGGACATAGCTGTCCCCCACTTTTGTATGAAAATAAGTGTTCGTCCGCTGGGTCACACTATTTATTCGTTAAAAACGATTTTTATTTTTACCTAATTTATCTCTAAATGTAAGATCTTATTCCATTTAAATCATGTTAAGACACAAATAAGGAGAAAGAGCAATCTTTGCATAAAGCAAAAAAAGTTGATTCACCCATTTATGAGTTTTGTGAGCTCTTTATTAGCAAACCTAACCTAGTGGGAGGCTTATAATCTTGCAAACAGGTTTGACAGCGACCACTAGCTACATTTCGCTGACCGGTCAAAGTGAGCGTACGGGCCAGCGGGATTGGTTGAAGCGGTTCAAGCGGTGAGCGTGTAATGAGGGCTACCGTTTTTGTGCTCACCAGTTGGCGCCACTGTCGAGTAGGGTCCCGAAGTATAGCTGTCAGTTTGTTATTACGGGTGTGAAAACGAAGATTACATTTCAATCGTATTAAATGCCTTAAAACCGTGCCATAAAAATATCGAGCATGCCGCAGTATTGCGTTTAGTTCGGAAAAAAGAGGATATCAGTTTTCGAAAGATGAAACGTCTCAAACCACTGACATACGTTGAACCGTAACTCATATTTGCCATAAATAGTCTCAGCTATTGCAAAATATTTATAGCATTATTCTAATAACAAATAAACCTGTGTAGCCCCCCCACAAACAGTGAAATTTGACATTTCGGGGACCACACGCTACACTAGCGCCTCTAGCGCCGGAATTCATTCGCGGTAGCCCTCATTGGGCAAGGCTACACGGAGTTTTAAATGTCACTTCGCCTTCGGTCTTCACAGCAAGCACCAGAGTTGCCAAATGGTTGGTCTCGTGAGGCTTTAGGACATTTGGAATGTTTCCATCTACAACATCACATGACAACATTATTGAATTGATAATATCAGCCAACTGATTAAAGCAAATTATAGTTTTGTATGAGTTTTAAACGATGGGCAGCTAGTATAGTGGAATAGGATAGTAAAACACACGATTTTAGCTTGAACTCTGGCAATTTCAGAGATATTCCTAATTAAATACTATATCACACATCACACCACAAGTACCAAGAGTAGCAAAATATAGATCACAGGTTTTTGTGGCTCGAACCCTAGTCAAAGGGGAGGAAATTAAATGTATGTTTGTTACTTTAACTTTGTGTAGGTAGTTAGAAATACACTATCAGGAACTTGGCCTATTTCTTAGATTTACGTTTTTATTGGAAGTCTAAAGAGGAACCAGGCTTCCTGCGGGGGATACCTAAATGGATCTACTCTATACATAGCCAGGTGCACTTCACTCGATTTTGGCCTCCCGCGCGTTGGGCGTAGCCGATCCGGTCGCCGGCAACCAAAACGTCACAGTTTCACAATATAATTATCGTGACAGTACGCAAACGCCGTTGATGCCGCCCGAACGCCGCTAGCGAAAACTATGCGAGAACGTATTGTACTGTGCGATGGTTTCGTGCTGTGGCTGTGGCGGTGGGAATTGCCACGCTCGCGTCAAAACAATAGGCGACACGAGCGTGGGAATTCTTGTTTTTTGTATGGAAACGCGTGACACTGAAATATCTGTTTATAATCATCGATTAATTGTGAGAATTTTAAAAGGAATGAAATAGCAACATAACCATTTTCCGACATAGAATTTGATTCTATGAGTGTCATATAAAATATGAATTTATTCATTCAATCATAAAAACTTGGTAGATAATAACGACTCCATTTTCGTCTTAGTTCTACTTTTGCCACCACATGTCTGTACGCTGATAATAACTTACTCGGTAGCACAAACTGATGATGATGATTACGTCAATTAAGATTAATGTAATGTAATGCGATTGATTAATCTGATTACATTTGTAATTGATTAACGCCAACACTACCACGGGGGCACTTTTACAGGTCTGAATCTACCAGCTTTGGAAAGTGACATCCGAATGGAAAAAATGGCACAATAAACTCTTCAAAGTTTTTTTAGCATTGCTTATCAAACATTAGCCAATGTCTCCAAGTATGTACCATTTCCGCTTTCAAGTAGTTCAATTTATATCGTGGATAATTTTCTTGATTTCATAGAAACAGTAGCAAGGACAGGTTTCTTTGATTCGTTTGCGAGCTTTTCTTTTTATAATGAGCTAACTACTAACTAGTTTACTGTGTATTATACACAAAGTTGCGTGGTTCTGTAATATCGTTAATGGTAATATAACTTGATGATATTTGATCGCAGAATATAAGGTAACTATAGCTAAAATGATTAGCTTTTGATTCAAGCTTAAAGCATTACGAAAGAGAATCGTCATCACTCTTTTTGCGTGTGATCTCCGCAACCTGCACTTACAATATACCGGGTGTCCCAAGGACTATGTATGCCACATGAAGGAAAAGTAAGTACCTGAAATATTTTAGATAGGATGTTTCGCTGAAAGGGAGCTTTATTTTATTTTCAAAAGTAGATCATACTGCATTCAAATACTTTCTAAAAATTACTTGCTTCGTCGGAAAATCGAACCGATTCAAATGTGAAAAAATAACACCCCGTATTTTTATGATGACAATCGAAAGAGTGGACAAAAACAAATATTTCCTCTTAAGTAACATACCTACCTAGTATCTCATAAGAAAGGAATAGCGTAAAATATTTGATTTAAATTTTAATTATGATTTCGCATTCAAAACAAGTAAAAGATCTTTAACGCAGTATTACTAACTTTTAAAAATAGAATGAAGTCTCCTTTCAGCAAAATATCCTATCTCCAATATTTGAGGTACTTTCTCTTCATGTCGCATAGTTTTGGGACTACTTACACCTATGTTTCAATCAGTATTTTGCCTGCATTAAAACGTCGAACGCATTAAAGTTCAAAACGTGACTGTTCTCCATCGATTCGATAAAAACAAAAGTCCACTTGGACAAACGTTTCAAAACGGAACGAGACTCAGCAATCTAGCCGGGCGCAGCAAGAAACTCCCCGTTCTGATAAATTTGCCAAGCCACAAATCAAATCAACGACTTATTTCGTCAACCTCATATCTCCTTAAGCAGTTTCTGGAAATTCAACCGTAGCGCGCTGTAATAAGGTCGACTATACAATCACATCCTGCGTAAATACGAACTTGATAACGTTACCAAGATGGAACGTTTTATTCGCACAATATAAGTACATTTTCGTTAGTCCTGTGGGCCAGGGGTGATCGAGCTTTTCGGCCTAAGGGCCGCACGGCAGCTTATACCGAGAATGGAAATAGAAAAGGATAGGTAGACAGACTTGTAACTATTGTTATCAATAATAAATCATTATCATGATCATCATTATCAACGATACTTTATTCATCCACAAACATACATGACACAGAAAACACAAATAGAACATGAGAAACTCCAGACAGAGAATTGTAGATATAATAATAATAATAACGCAGGGCAGCTTGTGGCGAGCTGTTGGGGAGTAGCGACCCCACGTACCCGAGTGCTCCGGGGGGTCCTTAGGGAGGGTCATGGGATTTAGTGAAAGGACCTCCGCCTCTGGCTTGCCTTCACCGGCCGTCCAGAGTGGAGTCGCGAGAGCTATATGCTCCAGGCGTGGAAGTGATAAAAGGCATAACGCCGCGAGTACCCTCGGAGAAAGCGCAGCAGGCCTCTCGACACCCTGCAGCCCTCGGCAGCGGTGTTGCCCCTGGGCCATTGCTCATAATGTCGCTATTTAACAGGGGCCCATCAGCGGAGGGCAAGTCACGGTCTGTCAGTGCCGCGAAAGCCATGAGACACTTTTCTTGACAGGCGCCGTCATGTCTCAATCCATAGCCCAGTATCTAGTCCATAATTCCACCACCATAACCCAGTAAAGTTAGATTCCATTAATCAACAATAAACCTTGCATCTGGCGAGGGCTGTCTCTGCGTGCGTCCCGTAACACGGGCAGGGACAGCATCCGCTGGGTGTACACGTTGCCTTTCAATTTATTGTCGAACGGGCCTCTACGCGTTGGTTTCGGCTCCGCGCACGCCTCCCAAAGGGCCGGGACACTATTGTCTCGTGTACGGGAAATACATACATAATAATAATAATATATTTTTATTTCAGGTAGACACCCATAGTAATAGTAGTAGTAGTATAGTACATTATCAAACAAAAACTAAAATACAATACAGAGACCGAGAGTCATGTGTCGTCGTATAGAATAGGCGCTGACTCAGTATGATGCTACGGGTAGGGCGTGCAGTACCGGGAAATTGGCTTGACCCTGTGCTGCCATACTAAATGTTCCCGGCACTGCACGCCCTAGCTGCGGGGTACGCAGCGTGATCTTCCGTCAGAAACTTTAAACCTAACACTACTGGATACTGATACTACAGTCCAGTAAATATTCGAAATATCCAATACCTGACAGAACTACTATTAATGGGTTTTTAGGCTTTCGTACCAAAATGGTAATTCACCAAAATATCACTAGCGCATAACGAGTGTTAGAGAGTGGATGACTCCCGGTTAGGGAATGGAACCCGGGTACTCAAAAACCTGGGTAACCGAGTAACCGACGTTATTTAGAGTCTGGTAAACCCCGGGTATTTTGACTCAGATCCCGGAGCATTGTAGGTAATGCAACCCGGGTACCCGAAAACCCGGGTTTTGTAACTGCGGGCGGGCGGTTTGAGTAACTGACTTGTACATACGGGTTTGGTATTTGACCTATCCCTACTCCCGATGTCTTTGTCGGGCCTTATTTTACGGCCCTTCTACTTCCACAATTACGTCAGATGCTAAAGAGGAAGAAGGGGGAAGGGAGGAGGGAGAGAAATGTAACATAGCATGTATAAGCTTAGTGACGTCATATTAGCTAAAAAAAATAGTACACAAACCTTAACAATGAAATCGAAAATATTTTTTATGCCACACCTGGCCATAAAGCGACAATTACCGCCAGCTACGCGTGCGGAATCCCCCCTTCCTGTCCTGGGGGAGACGTAAAATTTTGTACCTACTTACCACGGGCAGTAATAAAGAAAGCCTATCTAAGACATTATTTGTTTTACCGCTCTAGGTAAGTAAGGTACTATTATAAGGACCTGTTATTTTGCATCGAGCCTACACGTCATACGTAATAGGACTAAAAACATTATTACACGACCGTCCAAAAAAAGACATGTTATTTTAAACTGCTGTCTTAATTTTATATGTTATTTTTTTTTTGATTGCATTATATATGACATCACGCCGGGAAGGATGGGACGGCACTAATGTGATCGGTGTCAAAAACAAGGGCAGAGCAGAACAGTTATGAAACTCACGTACTACGTGGATGGTCCCTCAGGGGCCCGCGGGCCGTAGTTTGATGCCCCCGCTATAGACGTTCGCAGATCCTGTAAGCCTTCGGGGCTATTCGGGTTTTGTCGGGCGCTCTCGGAATTTGCTTAGCGCCGCACATTTATATTAGATGCTGGTCAAGATTGAACCACGTTGTTTTCTTAGCAATTTTGGCGATTTGCGTTGATGTGCTATTCTTCAGAAATATGTCTGCGACTCATTCATCTGTCTCCATACATTTAGTATGAAAAAGGGCCAGATGAATGAGGTGACCGCAGACATAGAGTCAGACTACGCTAAGTCTGCAGAGGTCGAAAAAAGGTTTTATTGCAAAAGCACACATGGCAACATCACAAGCAAGATGATTAATTAATCTTGATACTAATCAAATCTTGGGCAAATATCTTTCCGTTTAATAAGTGTATAATGTGTACATACCTACTGAAATAAATATTTGGGACAGTCTTACTAATACTAATTGATCTAATTCCAACCAAACTAAGCAAACATATTTAAATGTAATATTTAAATACATTGTAATTTTCTAGGACCCTAAAACAAATCGCTTAGTTTGGTTGAAACTAGATCGATGTGTGCGAGATTTATACCCAGATATTTATTTTAGTAGGTCCTATGTAGCCACATTTTGTAATAAACGAAGAATTATTGCCAAGGACCAAGATTAAATAATCCTCTTGCTGTATTTTCCGCATGTTGCCATAAATATATTTTTTTAATAAAAACTTTTTTCGACCTCTGCAAACTTAGCGTAGCCCGACTATATTTCTGAAGAAATGCCCTGTTATGATAGTGGCACTGCGGCTGGCGGTTTGAGTAAGTCTGTAGTATCTGTTTCAAATGGGTATGAAACAAGATCCAGCGTGCAGGTTCTGCCAAGAGTCAGAGGAGACTGCTATGCACATCCTTTGTTCATGCGGACCACTCATGCGCAAACGCAGTATCCATCTAGGGCGACACATTCTGTTTCTGGATGAGATACAACTACTCACTGCCCAAAGAATCTGGAACTTCCTAGACTCAACGGGCCTCAGCAGTGAGATATAACAAAAGGGCTGCCACAATAGATCAGCAATGGTCGAAGCGGCATATATAAGGCCCAAACCTACAACAATAATAATAAGTCTGTAGTATCGTAGACACGTTCTAATATATATAATAAATGCTGAAGGGGCGTTCCAGATATTTAATAGTTCATATTAGAGAGGAAATTGGATGTCAACGATCTTAAGGCTTTCGTATTAAAGTCTTATATGCTTATCCCAGCGCCTCGATATGTAAGTTGAGTAAAGGCATCTAATTGACAACCTTTCATTTTTTTGAGCCTTTAATTTTAATGGTTCACTGTATTTGGTTTGAAAAGACGAATACGTTGATAGTTTATTTGTTTCACCAGGATTTGTAATTAATTTATAATTAATATATTAATATTTACTTATTCTAAAAGGGCGTAACTACAGTTCTACGGTAGAATAAACCATTACTTTAGTCTTATTGCGATCGAAAAAAAGTAAGCTATCTCACAGTATGCATTGACAATGTCAAATTCAAAATTATGACAGCTTATTTTTTCTGTGGCAAAAGGCACTGGCATTTCATCTATTGTGCCGTAGAACTGGTAAAATGAGAACATATTTTTTATTCATTTGTATTTTTTATATTAAGCGATATAAAAAAATTATAAAAATAGTGTAGTGTTCAGGAGACAAAATGCTTTCGAATCGTATATACATTTTAAAGTGTTCTTAAAATGAAATGTTGTCAATTCCTGGTAGGTATGCTATTAATTTCTTCACTATTTAATACGTATACTTATTCATTCATACACTATATTATACAGAATGAATTTTATATCATGAATTGATTTCCCCAAACAACGTACGAGTATGTCTCGTGACGTCACGTTACAATGGACTTCAGTATGGGGCGTTTCGGCACGTTTTTGGGAAAGTCTAAAAATACGATTTTAACATTGTAGTATCTCGGTGAGTTTTTATGATACTGAAGTGGTTTTTTCACTGATATTTCTATCATTGACAGGTTTTTCTATAACATATCACAGAAAAAAGCTGTCAAATAGCCAATGGTATCGAATACTGCCAATACACGAGCAAGAACACGGCGCAATACATCGAGTTAAATAGTCAATGTTTTCCACAGATTACCGATTAAAATTTTCGTAACAACAATGATCAATCAAGGTTTTTCAGAAAATATATTCACTTAAGAAATGACAAGTAAGGATTATTAGAAACATTTTTAGAAACAAAGAAGAAGGTCGGGAGTTTCATTTTTCCAAACTTTTGATGTTCATTTCACTTTGCTCGGTTTCTGAGTCTCACTCATGTAAAAGCCTTATATTTCAAAATTCATCAAAATCGGTGTACCTATATTTAGAGGTTGGCACAAAAGGCGTTCAGTGTATCAACGTCAACATTCAAAATTCAACTGTAACGTGCCGTCTTTGTCGCTCTCCTGTATAAAACTGTTTGACTGAGTGGAACGGCATGATACAAACTTAGAAGCCAGCTCCGAAGTCCTGTAAATGCCCTACCCTTCCAAGCTTAAATTAAACCGGGAAAGGAAAAACTTAATTAAAAGCAGGAAAAGGGTTGAATAGCATCTGGATCTAAATAGTTATACGATTTCATTAAGATTTATTCATGTGCCTCTAGCGCGACTGTGACGCCCGGCTCTACTGCCTATCCCTTTCCATTCAATAGAGAACGTGCACGGCGAAGGTGCTGCCAACTGGTGCCGCCAATCTAAGTCTTGTACCCTCTCATGCTGGGGCCACATTGAAGGAAACGTCGTTAATTATTTTTTTTAACTAATGGCTTTCACTCTTAGCTGATTTAGCAAAGGGTATTTTGCCAATGTCGACGTGTAGACATTTCACGCGAGAGGAAAGCAGTCGGTAGAAAATAAATTATATTTGTACTTATGAATTTAATAAGCAGTAAAACAATGGGAGCATTATATTTCGTATCCCAACCGAAGACGATTACTATAGTTTACATGCAGCAGTACATGATATGGTGCTGTCCTTGTCACACATTTAGAGCTATAAATCTTAAAAAGCAAAACCATACTTCCATCTCTCTCCCGCCGGCATCGGCATACCCTCGCCTGCGCTTACCTGACCTCATTACATTTTTTGGTGTTGTCCGAGTCGCACGAAATTTAACGTTAAAAAATAGTGTAGTGAAGTGAAAACGAAAGCGATCAAGGGATCGAAATTACAACCAGGATTATGAAGGTAAATTTGTAATCATTTTAACAAAAGTACTAGTTACTATAAAGTGTTTTTAGATAATACGGCACTGCCAATAACGGTACTTTCAAATCTCCTTTACGCATCTTACCTACAAAATCATTAAACCTGGTTACTTACATATTTACGAATAAAAAGTAAAGATACGTGTATAAAGTTATATAATTAGGAAAGATGTATAACGGATTTGCTGAGTTTTTATGTAACTAACTTCATATCACTGTGTATGCCATGTGAAGGACAATTTGTCTCACCTATTTTCACAGTACCTAAACCTAACGGAACTCATCGTTTCATACTAATTGTAAGTTTAAAATAATTAAACAAATTCACCACGGTTCATCACTTTAAGTTGGATGACTGCGGTAGCCCTACCGTAACGTACCGATTATTTCATTTCATTTATTAATTGCTTACATGTAGGTACATTTTATGTAAGGTATTGCAAGATATGGCAACAATAGATCTACATGATGCCTATTTTCTGATATCTGTTGATGAAAATGATCGCAAACGATTGCGTTTTAAGTGGCGACCACAATTGTTTGATTCGAATGTCTTGCTAAACGAATTTGTACGGCTCCATTTGTTTATATAAAATTATTAAAAGAAATATCTACGTACTTCGGGCCTATTGTCATTTAACTACTTAGACGATTTTTTATATATAGTAAGATCATAGATTTAATTACTTAACAAACGTAAAAACTACAAGACTTTTTTAAGTCGTTGGGGTTCGTCATCAATAGTGATAAAAGTGTTATGACGCCAAGTAAAATTGGCAAATTTTAGGGTTTGTGTTATGACTATCACCTTGCCTGGCGAAAAGAAACAAACATGTAGATGTATTTACACGTGTATAGCTCCACGAAAATCGTGTTGAAGATTTCAAGTGTGATCATATTGATCATCCACGTTACAAAATGTTGACATTTGTATACCTACTCCATGCGAGCCGTGTAGAGGACTATTATATACGAATGTTTACGTCTACCTACTCCATTTTAACAGTGTCGAGGATTTCATACTCCACGTAAATCGTGTAGAGAATACATACGTTTCATTCAGAACATCTGCTCCACTTTAATAGTGTCGAGGATTTCATACTCCACGTAAATCGTGTAGAGAATACACACGTTCTATTCAGAACATCTGCTCCACTTTAACAGTGTCGAGGATTTCATACTCCACGTAAATCGTGTAGAGGATACACACGTTCTATTCAGAACATCTGCTCCACTTTAACAGTGTCGAGGATTTCATACTCCACGTAAATCGTGTAGAGGATACACACGTTCTATTCAGAACATCTGCTCCACTTTAACAGTGTCGAGGATTTCATACTCCACGTAAATCGTGTAGAGGATACACACGTTCTATTCAGAACATCTGCTCCACTTTAACAGTGTCGAGGATTTCATACTCCACGTAAATCGTGTAGAGGATACACACGTTCTATCCAGAACATCAGTTCCATTTTAACGGTGTCGAGGACTTCATACTCCACATGAACCGTGTAGAGGATACATTCATATTTACGGGGACACGGAGGCCTCGGACCCTGAGTTGGCCGAGCCGGGCGAAGCAACAACTACCTACTACTGCCGAGTACGTCGCCCGCGCCGATCGCGCCGGCCGAGCCCGTAACGATCGAAGCGCCCACGCCGCCTGGCGGCACTTGCCGTGCCCATAGATAGAGTGGCGAGACTATACCGTCATTGGAACCGAAAATATTAGAACTACTGGGCGAGGTCCCAACTAATAACAAAAAATACGGCAAAAACCTACATAAGGATATTGCACCCAAGTCGGCACCCATTTTGGCAAATGGATTAGCTAAGGACTTTCACCTGGAACTAATCAGACGTTACTTGCCTCCTGAAAATTGCCCCAATATGAGGTTTCCGATGCTAAATCTTGAGATCAAAGCAGCCCTTTTGGAAATCAATGTATAAAAGGACTTCTACGGCCAAAGTAAGCAGAGCCAGCTGTTCGGTAGTCTCGGTGCAATAGGACAAGTGTTAAATTAGGCACTGTCATCTAAGAATACAGTATCTCAAGACATAATAAAGCTATTATAGAGAAGCTACAACAGCTACTATAGAGAATCTCAGTCACGTCGGTTCGCAGCCCTAAATACTTTTAATTAAAATATTAGAGATACCGTCAAAAATACCAAAAATGGATGAACATCTCTTCCGTTCAGCCTTAACAGAGCATATCAAGTTTTCAAAGGCGATCATTGAAACCGGTTCAGAAATGAAATCGACAGTTGTGAGTCCTGCTTACAAACCATCAGTAGAAAGAAGCACAGCAACAACGGGGTGCTTTAAACTCGAGGGGGATGCCGCCACGAGTAGCAGCAGCGGCCGAGCCGCGGCCGCCCCCTGCACCTCACCGGCCGCCGCGGGACCGTCGCACAGACGCGCCGCGCGGCCGCCGCCCGACCAGCTACACGCGGCATTACGCGACCACGTGGTGGAGGCGATACTAGATGAACCGCACACATGTTACAATTTGATATTTAGCTGAATTCATCAGATTTTTGCCCTCCGTATGTCCAGCCGTCAACTACGGATGGATGTAGGTATACTAAATTCTTCGAACGAGAAATATTTTAGCTCTGAATCATTTGGAAAATTACAACAAACAAATGAAACTAGAAAAATATTTAAGTCCACATTTTTCATGGCGGATTAATAATATAATGATACATTCTCCTCGATCCGCAAGAATAACTACTTGTTAGAAATGTATAGTAATGCATCTATCTATAACTGGTTGGGGCGCGACATGTGGTGCCCAAACGCTTCTGGCAACTGGACAGTCAGTGAACTGACACTTCATTCATATAAACACGCTGGAACTTATAGCCGCATTTTATGGACTGAAGATATTTACAGCAAATCTAAAAGATTGCAACGTTTTACTGAGAATAGACAACACACCTGCCATGTTATATTAACAGAATGGGGAAGTACAATATCCCCATTTAAATAAGTATGCAAGAAACATTTGGCAGTTGTGCGAGTCAAAAAACGTCTATGTATTTACATCGTACATACAGTCTTGCGATAATGTAGTAGCAGATCGGGAGTCTAGGACTCCAGCCAAATGAATATAGACACTGAATGGGAAATTTCTGGTCATATATTTTCACAGATTGTTCATATGTTAGGCTGTACACCTGCATTTGACCTTTTTGACAGCCCTCAGAACTACAGCCTACTGCAGTAGATATGCGTCTTCGAAATTAGATCCTTATTCAGAAATAGTCGATGCCTTTACTTTTAGTTGGGAAAATATAATTTTTTATCTCTTTCCCCCATTCAGCCTAGTGAGCAAAGTATTAGAAAAATCATTTCAGATAAAGCTAAAGGTATCGTTGTAGTACCCTACTGGCCATCACAAGCATGGTACTCCTTGTGGTCTAATCTTGTCGTACCTGAAAAAACGTTTATTGATTCCGACGGATCTTTATTAGTCTCTCCGTTCAGAACGCGCCTCCCGCTTCATGCCAGCCTTATCCTGGTGGCAGCTAAATTATCAGGGATATGATAATAAAGCGTGGCCTACCACATGAATCACTAAATATAGTGATGGCCTCTTTAGCAAAAATACTTTTAAAGCAATAATTTAAAACTTTATTAATTAAAATCCTGGGAGCTTCTCTGTAAAAAACGAGAAATCTTGATGTTTATGACGCTAATGACGACGATCTTTTTGATGTTGTCTTTTTGACCATAAAATTTTAAGCTATAGCTGTTTGATCATACACAGATCAGCCTTATCGCAATACGAATGTTACGTCAAATGATTGAGTTAATAGATTTCTTAAAGGCTTACAAACTTAAACCTCCGAACCCAAAATATAAATCCACGTACAAATATAGTTCTAAATCATTTCTTAAATATTTATCGAAATGAAGATGTCTCATGAACTGATTTATCATATAAAACTTGTACTTTTATCGCCATTGCTTCGGCACAATGGATGCACACGATCAGGCTACTGATAAAATTAGATAATATGCCAATAAGTAATGATGTAATTATGGCTTCACCTTCATTAGCACTGGTACTGGACAGTATAGCTAATGAGATGATACTCCTCCAGGAGTCATCTGAATGTTAAATATAATCAAGGTTACAAATTTAATTAATACTTCGAGGCCTGGAGCTTGTAATAAATTAGATACCAATATTTTTAGGGCTTATAGTACTTAGCTTTCTGAGTTTATTTGTGTATAAAACAATAAACAAATTATGTATGTTTTTGGAGAGAATTAGGGAAGTAAGTTTGCTACGTAAAGCACCCTGTTAATGAGGTAAACAATAATCAGTGATTAAGACTTTTCTTCCTTTTTTCTTAAGTTTCGGAACCCTAAAACTGACCATCATAATCATCCAGTCTTCATTTTTAAACAACATATAATTAGAGTTGTGCCGTACTCGAGAATTCTCGGAAACATTCTCAGTTTTGTATGGGAAATGTTCTCGAGAACGTTCTCTCTCCATACAAAACGGAGAACGTTTCCGAGAATGGCACATCTCTACATATAATCATTTAGGTTCTGATATTTAGAGTAATCATTAATACAACATATTATAACTTCTTATTTCAAATAGTTTATCTATACTTTTTGAAAACAAGACTGTCCGATCGCAGTTCGAAACTAATCAAATTCAGTTTCGGTTAAGGCCGCAGTTTCGGCCGGATGCCAGCCGAAACCAAAACTATGCCGAAACTCGTTTTTTTGCCGAATCCAGGCCGAAACCGAAACCGAAATTTCGGTCGGACTTTACCACGTAGCTAATTCAATACTTTTACCCCTGAGCACAATTAATTACCTTTTTCCTACTTATTACTTACTAGCATTTTCCCGCGGCTTCGCGTCCGCGTTGTTCCCGTTATTGTCCCAAAGGAAGCGTTTACCGGGATATAAAGTATCCTATGTTTCAATCCAGGACTTGGTCTACTTGCATGCCAAATTTCAGCTTGATCCATCCAGTTGTTACCGCGTTATAAGGTAACAAACATCCAAACATCTTCACAAACTTTCGCATTTATAATATTAGTGGGATGATATTCACGCATATTATTATTAGGTACTTGTTATTTTATCCCGATTCAATTTTGTGTGCTAATTAATTACACTTCTGAGTGCTTGAGAAGAAATCGGTGAAGTTTTGTAGTTTAAAAGAACGGATTAATGTAAAAATGATAATTCATTTGCTTCTAGATATATGTAATCATAAAGAATAATGAGAATCTCACAAAATACGTTTGCTAATTACTTAGAAATAAACACGTATCAAATACCGATCCCAAGAAAAGTCACTATGGGTACTTATACATGAAGTTTATATATACAGGTCGATTCACAAGAGCTGGCACGAATGGATCGAACGAAAGTAATGACACTTATCACTGTTGAGTGACGTTCTTATACGGGAGGCTCCAAATATTTTGTAAACAAGTACATAATACTTCTTCATTATTCAAGAAAAAAAATATATAATATAATGTGGAGGTAAAAGATATGGCAGAAAGATAAATTTGGCGGTTCGCTACAAATATTTTACTGTCATGGAGTTTTTATTTAATTTATACCCTGTTTTCACACTGACGCCGCAGTCTACGAAATCATGGCGAAAATATGCGGAACTCATACGAAATTTTGATGTTTCACTGCAATTTCAGCGCTTTACGGCGTCAATGTGCAAACAATGTTGCGATTGTTTGTTTTTTGTTCATAAACACAATGCAGACTACGAAGTTTTGAAACGAGGTTGTCTAAAAACACGATTATCTTTTATTGAATCAACCTGTATTTCATCATTTTGTGATGCACACATAAACATTATCATTCACTCATTCAATCCATTCGTGCCAGCTCTTGTGAATCTACCTGTACTTAGGGCATTGTTCCCTGCGACATTCTTATATATGAGTTTTTATCAAAGTAGTGATGATTCCCATGAAATAATGTAAAAGTATCAGCACATGTTTTTAATAAAGTTCGCCGATTTCTTTTCCAAACCTCATATGAGGACTTTACCGTACCAAAACAAAAGCAGTGTTGCCAATATTGAATTACTCATGATACAATAGGGAACGTGCACAACGAAGGTGCTGCCAACTGGGGACGCCAATCTGAATCTTGTACTGTCATGCTGGGGCCACATTAACGGGAAACGTTATGTTATTACCGTAAAACGTTCCTACTTTGCTCCAAAATTAGAACATTCGAAATAAATCTGTAAATTTTTAATTTTAAGATATACATGTTTTATATATAACAAGAAAAATGTATTTCCTAACGCGTTATAAATTGAAAAATACGCCACTATCTATTCTGTCAAATATATAGAAACAATAAATTTGGAAAAATAACAACCCGTTAAATGTTTTCGGGTATGGAGCATAGTTATCCCTGTACGGTTGTCCCTGTAGGACGATTAATGTCAGTGCAGCCACGACTTACATTGACAATGACATTTATAACCAGCATGAAATTGTTTTCAGTAGGCTTATGATGCTACGCTTTATCGCGCGATAAATAAATGATAATGCATCCGTCACTCTCACACTAGTGTGTCAGAACGTGACGGATGATTTATCATTTATTTATCGATCGACTAAGTCTAGCATCATAGCCTACGTCTAGTAAGTTTCCTTTACTGTCCACATAGTCTCTTTTGTCGATTTAGTGCTGCCACATAGTTCCTGCACGTCCCCTTAAAAAGGTATACCTATTCACTACTCAGTGGAAGTCAGAAATATCTTTACACTTTTCGACCTTAGTCCAAGCAAATAAGGTCGAAAAGTGTAAATATATTTATGCCACTCCTGACCATAAAGTGGCATTTCCGCACGCTACGCGTACGGAAAAAGCCGCTTTCTGGCTTAGTGTTGACGTCAAATGATGTACACAACACGGGAGGTAATAAAGAAAGCCCTCGCTTGCAGCTCGGGTCGCAAACATCTGCGATCTTGGCCTTTCTTTGTTTTACTACCCTAGTTGTGTAATGTACTATTCTGTACTCTTCATCCCAGCAGTGAACTCGCTGATGTCACGAGAATATTGCCATAGTAAATGAGCTACAATATAGATACTATGACGTAGTCAAGTTCACACGACGTCATGAACTTTACGAATACTTTATTTACAGTAGGTACCTAAGCCAAAATAGTGGTCTGCCACTTTTCGACTTTATTGAGTAGCAGAGTTCAGTGGCCTACCACTTTCTTAACTTACTAGTCACCGTCAAAAATATTTGATGAAATAGGCCATGCAAAAATATCTGACACTGTATCCCCAATAAGATTGAGTTGAGTCAGATATTTATGCGTGTCTGGTTGTCTCATACATCATTGCCTGTGACTGTGCCATGGTTATTACAACAATATCAGCCGGAAAAACCAATAAAATCATCACATATCCGAAACCGAAGGTCAAAGAGTCGATATTAATCAATTTCCATAAAGCTTTGAGCTGTGAAAATACCCAAATATTTGACATGACGTTCGCGATGAAAATGCATTCGCAATCGAAGTAAATATATCCACAGTTTCACTAAAAGGTTTATATTTATCTAAGATAGCAATTTAACACGACCGCTCCTATTAACACTTCTGAAATTCCGCCCGCCTAAAAATGAATAACAACTTTTCAATCTCAGCTCCTGAATTAAAACACAATACTTATTTCCTCTTCGCCGAGCATCAATTAAAAACGTAAATTTGAATTTAGAATGCTAGAAAGGTGCAGTATAATTGAGAATGAGCACAATTTTAAAAAATAAACAGTCGCTGGCGGCGTTAAAACTTAATATCAAGTCCGCGGTGGAAGTTGGCGGCTGGACTCACCCCGAGCGCTGGTGCAGTGGGTCAGGAGGGCCCACATGCGACGGGCCCTGTCTCCACGCCGCTTCATATTAGTCTTTATCACTAACAAAATATACAAAGTCAATACACGACACTCACGAAATTATGATAATTCACGGAAAACAAAACAAAAAACATTCACACCACAAACAATCCTAGAGTTCCACTTTCAAAATGTCAAACGCGGAAAAGCGGATTTCTTTCGCGGTTTTTGAATTTTCTGTTATGGGATTCGTTGGGGACGCGGCGGCAGGGGCACGCGGGTTCTCCCTTCGCGCGTCGATCACTGACTGTCTGGAGCGGAGTGAGGCGCCCAAGCTGTACCTGATACTAAATATTATGGGGTTGGCGCAGGCGTATGAAGTTCAAGATCAGATCCCATACGACTTTCACGTTGTACCAAACGGCGGCATTCTGAATTTGAATTGAAAATTGAAAGTAAACATTTTATGAATAGGGAACCCAATCCCGCAACTCTCGCAAGTGCCGGATACAGCAGGATTTGCGGGACTGGACAATATCGTTTAAAAAAAAAGGCGGGACTCCGCAGACTAATGAAGAACGCGCAGTAGCTGTTCTGTCTGGTGAGAAAATCCTACATTTCAGTCTTCCATCAAGCTGTGGGGAAAATACATGCTTTCAGTATACTAATGTATGCATTTTTTTTCTATTTCAGCCGGAGATGGGTTTTCTTTACTTTTCATTTATTAATAGTTTTATTTAATAAGCTGGGGTTTAATTTCATTAGCTCTACTTTATTAGTTTATTCCTTCTGTTTCAAAAGCTTAGTCACCAAATGATTTCAGTCGCGAAACATTACAAATTTCATTTACATTTGGTGTACTTAATAATGAGCCCTAAGTAGAGATTTCAAAGCTAAATTTTGTTAGGAACATAGTCTTTTAAAACGTTTAGTAATCACCTTTGAGACTTGGGGAACGAGAGCTGCGTCAATCCGCCTTCGCCCACGCATGGCTCCGATGGGGAGATTAACCCGATGCTTCATCAACGGGGACTGCGTCCATCACCATCAGGGCTGCAAGGAGTGTCAATTAGATAAGTTGCCTGTGCATCTCAGAGGTTGGTGAAAGCTTTATGTTAATATTCAGGGAAACTTAAATTCATAGTAGATTTTTTCTGATAGCGTCGTGAACGTTAGATTCTAACTTTGTAAGTTTGTGACCACGGTAACTCTAAGAACTCTATGTAGATTAAGACCTAGTTCTATCGCTGAGCGAACTTTCAGGTGCAACTTTTAAATAGATACTGAAATTGTGGTGTGACGCGGCCACTAGCTCCTGAATACAATTTGTCATATTAATACTAACACGACTTTTATTATCCCAAACCCCTGTCATAAACTATTGAAAGGACTGATCTTTATTGCACCTATTTGTCTTTTAGTAAGGCGAGTTTTGGTCAAATTCAATTATTTTTCTATCATCCATATCACCTTAATTTCTATATTTTGTCGCAAGTGTTTCCTGTAAATTAGGCCTTAGCCGGGCACAGGAACACCTTTAACAAGCTAAATGTATCCAAGCATACTGCAGCTTAATTAGACCGGGCTGCAATCTGGTCAAACGTAATCAATAATCATATGGTTCACTTCACTTTACATTAATTTCCGATTCAGATACCATTTCCAATTAATATGAGGTGGTATACAATTTCGTCCCACAGACGGAATGTAATGTGTAACTAGCATAATGTTCAGTCACGTCTAAAATTATGTATACATTTCGGAACTTTTGGGCATTTTTAAGGTGCTAACAAATTAGGTACCTACCAATATTTTAAGAGATGTTAACTTACATCAACACAATTAACTTTTTATAGAAATTAAGAAAACTTTTTATATTATATTTTTGGTTTTCATTTCCCGAACAAAATAAGTAAATTAAATTTCTACCCAAACTTAATCATACTGTTAATTTAACTGACAAGAACATTTTCTGTCAAGTGGACGTGGTGACATATAACATTTAAAGAGTTCCCTCGATTAGATTAGATTCATTTATTTCACAATATAAAAAACATTATAAATTACACATGTCAATTTACATGATTTCATATTGTGATCGTCAAAACATTAATAAAAATAATTCAACAAAGTAAAAATTGCATTGTTTTTCTGTATTTTACTGTGTATCCACAAAGTAAAAATAAATAATTATATAAAACAAATCATCAAAGTAATTAATTAATTTTCACCTATAGTGGTTCGTCATCTTATTTCTCCAAGGTCATGGGATTATTTGGGAGTGAGAAAATTTCAAACAATAAAATAATTGGCTACAACAGCCCAGCCGTCTTTCTTTCTTTTTTTCTTTCGAGTATTCAGGAAAAACTAAATAAAAATAATACTTACTTAAAGGTTCCGACGAAATAAAAACCCACTCCTTTTTTGAAGTCATTTTGGATGTATGTTACTAAATAAGTGGTAGCAGTCGAGTGGGTTGAGATTAAATTAATTAACAAACAAGTAAACTCAGCCCTAGATTGAATCATAGATTGCTTCTTATCCTAATGAAGAGCTAAAACAAAAAGAGAGCAATAAAGAGATATTTTTTTTAAATCGGCTAGAATTTTTACCGTTAAGGTCTCTGCTACAACAACGTATCATACCATGACCGTACTATGAACGTATCAGGCACGGTATGACAAATGCCGGTCGGTGTCGGAACGTGCTAGCGGGCATAGTCTCATACTTTTTTTTAAAGCCTGACTAACTTGCAACTTAGTGGGCGTAGCAATCATACGACCGGGTGGTCGGCCGTGGCGTTCCCTCGGGTCGAACCAGGTCGCTAGCCGGACCACCCCGAGGCTCTTACTTTTCAATACAAATCATATTTATTTTGCCTGAAACGTTCATAGTACGGTCATGGTATGATACGGTGTAGTGGGTAGAGACCTTTATTCTCATTTGGTATTTTTGTGTTTGATGATCATGGCGTGAATACTTATAACTTTGTCTGTCCTACAAAACGATACTGTTATTTTGTCATGAAATAAATGATCTATCTATCTAGACTTCCCTGGTGAGAGGTGAAAATAGGTAAATACTAGTTGCAATTATTGATGCTATGCTAACCCTCCATTGACTAATCTGGCCGGGAATATCCCCGGCACGAGCAGCGTCAGGGCCACGGTGTCCCGGGCACGGCTATATCCGGCACAATACAGGTACCTGACGCTATCGCAGCCCTACTGTTAAGCCTAGGCCCACGTCCCGTCCACGGTCGCCTGCGGCGTGGAGTAAACACAAGGAAAACAAATACTCACAATCATGTTCGTACTCGAAGAGTTTAAGAACAACGAGAGGCTAACATGGTAATTCACATGATAGCTGGGTCATTCTCATTTTGGGGCACATAGTAGTGACTATGTGCCCCAAAATGAGAATGACCCAAGCTATTATGTGAATGATGAGTAGGGACTCACTACCGTAGATTAAAACAAAAATATTGCTTGGCGATATTATTTTTTTGGCAATCGTAATAACACTTTATGCCAGTAAGGGTGTATAGGAAGGTCGAACAAAGGTCAAAGATACATTTGGAAAAATCTTCCCAATGATGGTGTACTTTTAAACTTCAAACAAAATATAATGCTCTAGAAGGCCATTCCCCGAAATGGTTTTCGAATTAGACAACATTGTAAAAAAGTAACCAATCCCAAACTGTAAGGTCCTTCCACTGGTATAAATCAAGTGCCTTTTCAAAATATGAATAAACTTCAAATTTAATTCAATGCTTGTTATTGAATAGTTTTATGCGCAGCTTGCCCCAGAGGAAGTTTATAAAATCAAGTAGAACAAGATCGGCAGCCTAGGCAACGTTACGGCAGTTCGACGGTACCTTGTTTGATTGCACCACGAAGTCAGGAACGCGGCGGTACGGTAGACTATAGGAGACTCAAGACAAGACAATGTCCGTCGCAGGGTGTAAACGGGTAATTGTTTCATAGAATTAATTCCTGCAGTCCGCCCGCCGATGCTGTATTGACGTGTCGTATATACTCGACGTCCACAACAACCGTCGCGCACGTGATCACATTATTATTGCATCGAAATGTAATAAGCATGGAAGCGTAACTGAAGCTCAAAATCGGCCCCACGGAATAAGTACTAAAGGGGTGGAGCTAGCACTTAGTACTGAGGGAAAAACTATAGCGGTTTAGTCAGTGGTTAGTGACTCTACCTACGAAGCTAACGGTTCTGGGTTCGAATCCCGGTAAGAGCATCTGTGTGATGATATATGTTTCTGAGTCTTGGACGTTTTCTATGTATTTAAGTATTTGTATTTCTTAAACTAATTAGGGACCAATCTGAAAACCAGCGCTGGACCTCCCCGCCCAGCATTCGCTGAGATTGGTACCCATTGCCAAAAAAATATTTAAGTTCCTTTTTTTTTTCTTTGTTTGTAGTTTTTAGTTTATTCATGTTTCTTTTTATTATTTTCTTGTAACATATTTTTTTTGTGGCAATAAATATTTTCTAATTTCTAAACATATCGTCGCCCAGTATTTCGTATCGGAGCGGGGGTCTGAAAGACCTGTGTCCGAGGGCGGGGCGTCGTCCGTTGTTTCCCGTAAATGGGGATTGGTGTGGGACGTCGCATTTGAGAACAACCTCTCAGAAAGGTCTTTCACAAATGCGTTGGATGATGGGAGGCTTGGCTTGGCTTCGTGATGCAATAGGTCAGTTTGGCACCCTCTGGCATGCCAGAGGGTATTCATTGCCCGTCTGAGGAAACGGTAGGGTCGCATAAAAAAGTAGAGCTGACTTTACAGTAGGCTTTTCAAGCCGTATAAAGTAGTGGTTGAAAAAATCGGCAGTAAAATTAGCGAAACGGTCTCTGTGTCGGTGTCTATGGGTCGAAAGTGCACCTGTGCTGGTTCGGAGAGCCTGAGATGCGGGCTCAAATCCCGGGCAGAAACATGTAACCATTAAACCTTCTATTGTATCGTGGGATTTATCGAGAGCCAACATCACGGTATTATCTTTTTCCTTTTAAAAATACGGTTTACAATGAAAAGTGAATAGGACAAAAGAAAGAGATTGCCTCGGCTGCATTTTCTTTTTCCAAAGTATCCCTTAACGGGAACTTGGCTTGTTAAATGATATTATCGGCCCCCGCGAGGCATCCTTGAAACCTACGCTGTGAACTAGCTTAGAACAGCTCAACTATTATTTCGCTTACAAAACCGCTCACACCCAAAAAGGACGTGTCTGTTAATCACGTGAGTATTTTACGGGCAATTTGTTCCCCTTCTCCACCTGCGTGATATTTTAGGTTAACTTTCACCACCCAATATCACAAAATACAAAAAAACACATCTAAAAAATACGTAAGTATTACTTACGATATAACTTAGAAAGCAAAAACTTGGTTTAGAATAAAAGTCGCACTAAAAGTAGGTTTTACAAACTGAACAATTCACATATCATTATTTTATCGAGGCTTAAGAAAAAATACCCATAATGTTAAATCCCAATAGATATGAGCGCCGCGCCGGCACGCCGCCGCAACAAATTGCGGGTTGCTTTCTCGCTCGCACCCGTAGCCCTCCCGCGTTTGCTCACTCAGTCGCGTCGAGTATTTAGTCGAACGAATGTCCATTTATATCGTCTCCAATTGATGTTTAACAAATCAAGTAAAAGATATTCACATAACAACTATTAAAAATCTTCCACGACACAAAAACACACAATTATAAATGTGAAATTTAAAAATTGACAATTACTGTGTTAATATACTCCGCCCTCCGTCGCTGAACATCATATTCGCAAAACATGATACCTATTCTCAAAACACGATATTAGCAAAATATGATAAACGGAAGTTTACATGGAACTCGCTGTAGGCACTACGCTGTAATTTCGTAGAAAATTCCCGTTTATAAGTTCCAATAACAAAAATGCATTACTGGGGGCACGGCAGTGCCCCCGCCAAGTCGAGTCAAACAAAGGCACCACCGTACCATACTTTTCTCAAAGTTGACTCTTAAGTCAATAGCATACAGCTCTGTTCAATTGCTCTCAGGTCCGCATTTAAACTAGGGAAAAGTATACCTCTGATTAATAAAATAATGTGTCAGAAGCAGAATGTTGCCAACTCAAAGTTATATCTAAATATAATGAACAAATAATTTTAGGTACTGAAATATTTTAAGTTACATAAATGCATAAATGAGATCGATGAAAGAAATGGCGGCTACGAAGCTATAGGTCCATTATCAGCTATAGAACCTAGTTCCACCAGCTTCGTAGCACTTCGTAGCTAAATCATCCGCCGGTTTCGTAGCAGCTCGTAGTTAAACAGTAGGTCCGTAGCTACACCGATCAAAGCGAAGTGGTATCACGAGCGCCATCTAGCGGCGAATAGCAAATAACAGAATACAAAACCCTCATACGGGAACCGTGGATTATGTCCCCCGTACACCGACCACAGGACTTCCAAGTCCCCGACCCACCACCACCTCATGACCCTCTTCCTGTTGACATCCCCGCTCCCCGGCAGGGCGGATAACTTAGCCCATGACTTAGTACAGCTGACTCAGACTATTACGGACAATGTCGCACTACGTGCTGCTTTGCGCAGGCTAGTGCGGCGACCGAGACACATTGTCAATGCCAATGATAATATGTAAGTGTCAATGTCGAATATAGTAAGTCGTAGCTACATTGACGTTAATCGTCCTTCAACGCGATAAATTAACGTTATTAACGGCGCTTTCGTCAATGTGGCCCCAGCATAAGAGGGTATATGATTTAGATTGGCGGCACCAGTTGGCAGCACCTTCGTCGTGCACGTTCCCTTATTTCAGCTAGGTACACTGACCTTGGTTCGAGTGCCCTAGCACGCCAACATTTTACTCCCACAGAGCTGAGGTTCAGCTGCGGCTACCTGCCTCCATGCAATCTGAATATGCATAACTGGTGCATAATGAGAGGCATTAATACACGAGAGTGGTTTTATGAAACGAGCCGAAGGCGAGTTTTATAATAAGATCACACGAGTGTTTTAATGCCTCACTTCGTACGGTGCAATAAGAAAATTAAAGTATAGGTTATCGATACTTTAATGTAAACATTAAGCTATAGTGTGCTTTAATGAAAACATTAAGATGCACAGCGGAATTGAGGAATAGCAAACACAGCACGCTCCCGTCAACATGGGTGAGGGTCGTTAGTGTCATAATTGTGTCACTAGATGGCGCTACTTTACCGAACAACTTAGAATTAACACTTTCACGACCAACAACCCGCCAGAGGGCGCTTGCAACTTTTGCTCAGATGCCGGCTGCTTTTTTCGTAACGCATTATTGGCCTCACAAACCCACCTAGCGGGCTCTGTCGGTTTCTGGGGTAGTTTTAAATTCTTTGTCTGGTCGTGAAAGTGTTTAAAACTTCTTACTAAAGATAGAGTTATCTTTAGTAACATTCGAAGTGTTAGGAAGAGATTTCCTCTGTTCCTTCTGTTTTATGGTGTTATACAGTGACGGACAGTGGACAGTGAATATAATATAGATGGCATAGTCTAACCGTTTAGGAGCGCGCGACACGTATTCACACAGGCGCGCGATAGCACTACAGATGTACAGATTAGTGAATAAAACACGACAGCAAAACATTCGCAACTGTACATGGTGGTATCTTAATGGAAGGTTTAAGGAAATGATACTCACAAGTCACACAAATTCAATATTTAATTCAAAAAGAATGTAGATTACATCTAAACATTTACGTGTAGGTAGCATTAAATCAGTCTATCTTTACAAGTTCAATATATTAAGGTATAATATACTCTTTTTATAAATAAATCTTTTATTGCAGACCCGAAGATGAAAGAGAAGAAAGTATTAATAAGATTGTACAATGTAATAAGAAAAGGATAGAGAAAGTGCTATTTATACAGCGGGTCTATCTAGATTAAACACAATATATTCGTAAGCGTACGGAAATTTGGATGTGTTGCGTATCTCGTATTGAACAATGTATTAACAAAATCGAACGTTGAAAATAGCTTTAGATAATTTGGTATAGTCGTTTTAAACGCACACCTGCGTTTACGGGCATTAAGAGATAGTTTTTTCTTACCTGCTTCTAGAAAATGAGGCAAGATATGGCCGAATCATATACCATTATGCATTCGAATGGCGAAAACATTGTAGTCTATTATTTAGGACTTTAACTTCTACACATTGGTCAAAACAAGGTAAGCAACAAAATATTCATAAACATAATCACGACAGTTAATATTTGGTTAAGTACATACATTTTTAGTGTTCCCCTTACATAGATAATAACCACAAGAAACGATTAACGATTGAATCGTCATATAATAGACAAATCGGTATTAGTCATCTAAGTTTAAACTACATTGCACACGATATTAATGTACTAATAGGTATGTACAAAGATAATGTAGAAAATATATGCTCCATGTTTATATTCATGATCGTAGTGTGACTCGGTAGATCGGATAGTACCGTCCGAACTAACATTAGACACTAATCCGCACATGTCCAGTACGACTACTGGCACAACGGAGTTATCTTGTGCCCATCGCGGTAACGCCAATATGCGTCATGAGCCCTTGATAGTTGAATTATACTGACCAAGTCACACTACAAGCTCTCGCTCGAACCCGGTCATAAGATGCTACTGGACCAACCTTAAAAATGCAATTTTGTGACCAATTCAAGCGTGGTAACACGTACATGTGTGCACGCACACAGATACACACACACACAACGCATGTGCCTGAAGAGGCATGTGTTACGCACGGCACTTTGATATTTATAAGGGTACAATAAAGTGAATATTTGTCAAAATAGCTTTGTATTCGTTAATAATATAACTACTTTCTTTAAGATTATTTACACTTAACTAGACTACTGAAGATTATAAACTGATGACTAATTTATACTACGGTTTTAAAGTATAAATATTCTCTCAGGGAGGCCAGTAGCTTTTACTGTGCTAACACTTGCGATGTGCGGGCGAGCTGCGGGAGGGTTTCCATACAAAACCAATCGCGCCGAGAGACATTTGTATGGAACTTCGCTTCTAACTCGACTGTGACAAGGCACAAAATCCCGTACACGACTTTTTCGTCGGCGACGACCTTCTGCAAGCGGGCGGCAGTATCGTACAAGTGTTGTGACATGCCGTTCCCAGCAGTATTCCAAAATTGCGTATTTTGGTTCGGGAACGGCACATCACTATCTGGGAGCGACCTGTCTTATCCTAAACCACCAATGCATACAATTTAAAAGTCTCGAAAGAAAAATGCCAAAATAAATAAATCAAAACACATCAGTCATTATCTGATTAAGCTAAATTTAAATTTTATGTGTTGCCAATAAACTATACATAGTTCAATTTAATGAGATCAAAAGTGGCATTTTTTATTAAATATATTTAATTAGTAAACTAGAGAAGATTATTGCATATTTTAGTTACAATATACAGAGAATAGGTAACACCTATTTTTCCGTCTACACCTTACCTACGCTGCGTATACGTTGTGACGCGTCGTTGCCGTCACGTTTTCTACATACATTTGTTTGCGTAAACGCACCGTCAGTAGTACGGTCGGTCCTTAAACGCACATATACGGCATTCGGTGACTGCCAAGAACGCATATGCGAGTCCGTGTGAGCGAACAACTTAGACCCAATCCCGGGCACCATTCTAATCCAATGATGCTCGGTATTCGGTCTGTGGTTTTCCCGATATGTATTACCTTCCCTATGACTACTTACAATTTCAGACATAACTATTCTGGAAACTACATTTGATATCCTAGTGTTTTTGCGTTAGCTATTAGTGCTATTTACCTACCAAATATCCCCCGATCACGTTTGACTGCGTCGTATTTAGGTATTTCAATAACTCTATCTCTGACATTATGACGTTCACGGCTTTCACTTTGTACAACCTCTGTGCACTATTTGCAAGATAAATTAATTTGAATCCACAGGGTACTGTAGGCGTGTTACGTATTCTATTCTAGGGCATTGAACCAGTAAGTGTTTTGATTGTGAAACGATTCCTAACGTTCTAAACGTTACTTCTTGTCTTCAATATGATTTCACAACCTAAAATTTACCTTTTTATCTATTGCTTTTATAAAGATTAAAACTATTCGCCAACCGACGATACTGCTATTTTTAAACAATTACAAATGATTACTGGAAGATTTAATACAGTCATGTTTAAGTATTGTAATGTGTGCGTCGGAAATATATCGCTACTTCTCACATGTACAGAGATATTGAACAAGTTAAAAAAATACGCTGAAACAGAAAAAAGAATATTAATAACATATATATAATTTTCACAAAAACACCCCACAAATTATAACCTTTACATTTAATGTTTCGATAGTATAACAATCTAAACGAAAACTCTTCAAAAACCCGTGTAATGTATTTGAAACATATATACGAAAAGCTTCACAAACTAGAGTAAATTATTCCAAACAAAGATTCTTTGTATTCTTGGATAGCGCACGCAACCCAATGTTCGTTTTACCTTACTTACGCCGAGCCCTCAACACGCCTGCCGTCCTTATCCAACATATAAGTTAGTATATTAAGTTAGAAAAGGACGGGATACGTGACGGGTACCTTGGTGTTCACTACGAAGTTCAAAATTCGAAGTTCGTATTGTGTCGTTCGTCTTACTCTCATGCGCTACTCACACAAGATGGCCGCAACATACCTCGCGTGGCAGAGTGTAACAGCCAATGACAATGAGGCACTGGTCTCACCGCCGGCGAGTAAGTGAGTAAAGTTGGGCGAGTAGCATTACATTGCGGATCTGGAAAGGTCGATTGATCACACTCTGCCTGGTCAGCCCGCAATGAACTGTTACTCGCCCATCTTTACTCGCTTGCTC
The DNA here is from genome assembly GCA_947034925.1 of Eudemis profundana. NCBI lineage: Eukaryota > Metazoa > Arthropoda > Insecta > Lepidoptera > Tortricidae > Eudemis > Eudemis profundana. The sequence continues at coordinate 736,675 of OX344794.1, read as the reverse complement.
ACCGGCGGTGGGAGCAGTGCCTTACGCTTCGTTCCATTGCATGCTATACGCTGTGCCGTGCGCTAGATATCGATACCTTTAGACTCAAAGGGCATAAACGCCGCAGGACCTAGTGGCGTTTACGCCCTTTGAGTCTAAAGGTATTGATATGTTGCGGACATCCTGTGTTTTAATACAATATTCGACTATCGGCACATTACTAAGTTCGAATTTGAAACCTCGGAGTATGAGACCAGTGCCTAGCACAACTAGCCGCAGCGTGGCTTGTAGTATTACAAAACACAACCACTTTCGCAGTATATTTAATGCAAAGGGTGACGGCACCAGTCATGGACATGTTCAGCACAGTAGTACCCAGTAATGGACAGCAAAAATCCAATGGCTTATAACTGACCTTCATGGACTTTACTAGTTATGACCATCAGTTATCTGAACATTTTAATAGTATAAAAATGTGGGTCTTTCGAAAAAGAAATCCATAATTGGTTCTCGTTCATTACTAGTACCGTCACCGTGGGGTCGCGTTTTACAATTGTGCTAGAGGTACAGGCTTAAGGCATTCTCGTAAATACTAACACAATAAAGTTAAATAAATACACAATATCACGCGTTTTATACTCAGTATAATTGAAAAGCTTAAAGGATGTTGTTGCTAGCCCTCCCATTCAAAATGAACTCAAGCTTAGCGATCCCGTAATGTTAGCACTGTGTCGTAGTCACCTAATATTATAGCGACAGTTTGAATCTGTCATATGCAGCTGCAGTGACAAGGTACTAAAATGCCGCTTACCAGTACAATCACCCGCAAAAACATATCGATACCTTTAGACTCAAAAAACGTAAACACCGTAGGTTCTAATGGAGCTTACGCCCTTTGAGTCTAAAGGACTTCCTTTAGGTCGTGTCAATACGTTTCCCGTTTTATCGTACATTTATGTCGGCTACTGTACGATCGGCCAATAATGAGAATGATTAAAGGCAAAATTCTTTAAGCTTTTATTGCGTGAACTAAACTAGGTACCTAATATAAATTATATTATATAAACACTATATTTGAACATCTAAAACATATGTACACGATAGTAAAGTTTGCTTGCTGTAAAATGCAATAGAAACAGTCCAGCTTCTGCAATGAACTAACGTTCACTTATTATTCAACTAAACTAAAATTCTAAAAATAAAGTTATAGTAATAAATTACAACGCCGGGTGTTTTCATTTCGCCTCGCTGTGAAAAGTTTTAGTTGACGTGTTGCAGCCTATCCACCTACAATATAATTAATTGTGCAATATCGTCTATCCATCACACTCGGTATATGTTCAAAATGAGGCAGGTAGATAATAATACCAATAACATTGTAGGTGAGTAGGTCGCCTACGAATCAGTACTAGTGATGTTTTGTTTCCGGAAACTTGCCCAATCGAGTGGTGAATATTCCCGAGCTGGCTATATTACCCACACAGCTAGAGAATATTCCACCACTAATCTGTACACTGCTTAAATTTCAATAAGCTATGGGATCCCAGAACATTGGTTAAGTCACCTGCAATGAAATTACGATGAAACGTCACGTAAATATATCTGACACTACCTAGTTGTTATAGGAACGTAGCAATATCAGGTATTTTCGCATGCTTTGTTTCATGATATATCATTGGCCGGTGACTCTACTATAAATTACATATTAGTACGTAAACAACATTTTTTTCTGCTCTTTCTGCAGAAAGAGCTGCAAAAAAACTGCGATTTTTAATTTATCTCAACACTATTTCACAGCCGGCAACACTTATCACTCGTTTATGGTCTGTGCACTATGGTTTATCGAGTCTGTGGCACTTGGATATAATCTGTGGCACTGCGGCACGGTCAGCAGACGGAGTCACTCAAAGTGTCCACAGAGACATGATCGGGTGTACACTTCAGAACGTGGTCTGTAGACTTACTTAACCGAACACGCGTGGAGGTCGAAGGCGCACTTATGGGCGTGGTCTACAGATGGAGCCACTAACGTCTCGAGCGCGTAGTGTCTTGTGTGCAGTTATCTGAGCGTGGTGTGCAGGTTGAGCACGCTCTGGCGCTCGCGGTGCGAGGGCGACTTGGAGAAGACGTTCCAGAAGCGCAGCGTCTCGTCGCCGGCGCCCGTGACGATGGCCTCGCCGTCGGGCGACAGCGCCAGGTACAGCACGCGGTACGAGTGCCCGGTCAGCTTCGCCACCTGCCATAGTTATTAGCTTCAATGGGGATGTTGACTAATGTTGAATTTTACAACATAATATAGTCATTTAGATTGGGAAATACTAAATTATCATATCACAGAAGAAATAAACAAAAAATATATAAAAATTATAAAGTTATGAGACCACAAAGTTTTAAAAAAGTTCGATATTTTTTTATCGTCTTGAAGAAAAATTAAAGTTAATTTCGGAATGTTTAAATAACGCTGAAAAAATAAATGTATGACATATATATGCTTAAACGCACTTTTTCGTGCTCAAAATGGCAAAATGCAATTTTTTTTATACAGACAGTACAGCGAGGACAAGAGATGACGTCACAGGGTGCGTTCATTTTGTATGGGCCGTTTTCAACGCTCGGTGCGGTGGGCTACTTTTGATTGCAATTTGTGGTTATTATAGCAATCTAAGTGTAGTAGTTATAGGTATATATTTGTTCCTCATAAATAGTAGAATCGATTTACATTAGAAACAAAATTTAGGACACAAGCCTATTTCGTGTGAGACAAGTGCTGCGTCAACATCTTAATTAACTACATTGAGATAAATAATGGAATTACCTGTGAAAGCGAGGGGTATTTCCAGACCAAGATCTGGTTCTGCGAGTAGCCGTGAGTGGAGACCAGCTCACTCGAGTGCTTCGACCACGCCAGGTTGCACACCTGCGAGCCTAAGGACAAACCGACTCGAATTCAATATACAGATTAATACTAAATTAAAATAACCGACAACCAAGTCAATTCAATAAGAAATGCATGAGTATAAGGATGTGTCCAGATGTGACTTCGCGAGCGGCGCGCGCGCTGCGCAGGAGCAGCGCATACTTAAAATGCACGCGTAATGTGTGCCTATAATATTTGAAGGATTTCTTCGACTTCCCCAAGATTCCATCATCAGATCCTAACCTAGTCGCGATGGGACCAACTGGAAGTTTGTCCTCACAAAGAAACTGAGAACCTCTCTCCTTTTTAAGCCTGTTAATCAATGCACTGGATTTTTTTTCGGCACGCTGCGCTTACGGAAAAAGCCGCTTTCTGGCCAAGTGTAGACATAAAATGATGTACACAACACTGGAGGTAATAAAGAAAGCCCTCGATCGCATAATTACGTCCGGCCACCTCGGGCCGCAAACATCTGCGATCTCGGCCTTTCTTTGTTTTACCACCCTAGTTGTGTAATGTACTAGTACGTACCCGTGTCGACATACTGCATGGGCTGGCCGGTGAGCGTGTTCCAGAAGCGGATGCAGCGGTCGGCCGTGCCGCCGCCCGACGCCAGCAGCCCGTGCTGGTGCGGCGACCACGCGATCGCCTTCACCGCCGCCACGTGCGACGAGTACGTCTGCACCGGCGCCGATGTGTGCTGTGCCACAACAATACACAAGGTCAACATTACTAAACTTCGATTAAAATCCAACCCATAGTACAATAAGAGCGGCTGGTCGTTAGGGTGGTCCAAAAAAATGATATTTTGTTTTACTTTCCCCAGGAGGTTCCCTTTATTCCATTAGACATTGAACGCTCTTTTCAAAATATTATCAAAATAACTACATTTAGGGGTCGCTATGATTTGCAAATAATAAATAATAAATTCATTTATTTCAAGTATCACGACTCATAGAAATAGAATTACGAATTTGTTCGTTTTCAGTATTTATTCTTATATCTAATGTTAGTAATAGTTATATATAATATATGCTGCAGGAAACACGCATCCCACAGCAGTGCCTCAAGTGTGGACAGTCGAACCTGTCCGCAATTGAGCGCAGTGGGGTTGGGGCGGCCCGCACCCGGCGCACCAGAGATGTGCATCGCTTGCGCATGGTCGCATAAAAGCAATCCATATGCGCCTCCGCGAACATCCCTGATACGCTACAGAATCGGGGCACCCCAGTAGCACCCGGAACGCGTTATTTTATTGGACCCGGAGAGCTCCATGGGCTCTCTGCGTATAATACCTCCACAAGCTGCACGTGTATAAAGATGCTTTGAATAATGTAACTTCAACTTCCTTCGTACATCGTGCAAACTTACGGGCAATCATGTTAGCCTTGACAAATAGAGCCCTCCGTTTCCCATTATTGAAGAAAGCCACGAAATACCTGCTTACAGCGGTTAAATTTCTTTTACTTTCATTATTATTCGCGAAAGTGTAGGTAGGAACTTGTATTTTTTTTAATTTACTACTCAAAAAATCTTCAATGCCTAGCGACCCCTAAATATTGTTCAATTTCGCTCAAATTTTGCAGGAAGACGTTTAAAGTCTAATTGAATAAAAGGGACCTCGTGGAAAAAGCAAAACAAAGTTTTTTTTGGACCACCCTACTGGTCCTGCAGGGAAAAGTGGAGGAAACCAGATCGCGCGGCAGGTCTCCTATGCGTTGGACTGACCAATTGAAAGCCGCTGTATCAAACCGCGTATCTGACTGTGCCAGACAGTCTGCCAACGGGGAGAAATGGCGGGAGATCATACGGAGAGCTGTCGACTGATGTGGACGCCTCAACGTGACCACGACCGCTCAGCCAAGAAGTACAATAAAACAAGATATTTTCTTCCCGTAATAGTTAACGTCGAGTGAACTTTACTAAGTCATAAGATAATATATTGAAGCTCATATACAATGGTAACACTTTCGTGACATAGACAAATCCACTCTCGACTGGAACATTACTGCCTTGCTTATTGTGAACATGGGTAAAACATAATAATATTTTTAATAATAATACAGTACTATAAGGGAAATAGCGTACGTTATCAATAACCGTACACGGTTGCGGTGCGCCGACGGCGGTCGCATACGAGTATCAAATATGTTATCGCGACCACATTCCCATCGTTTTATCTATTAAAAACTAAACACATTAACAACCGACTTCCAACAAATCTCTTCAATAACAAATACAAGAGATAGGTGTGCATATAATCTTTATGCCACACCTGGCCATAAAGTGACTTTTTCCGCACGCTGCGCGTACGGAAAAAGCCGCTTTCTGGCCCAGTGTAGACATAAAATGCTGTACACAACACGGGAGGTAATAAAGAAAGCCCTCGATCGCATATTTACGTCCCTCGCTTGCAGCTCGGGCCGCAAACTTCTGCGATCTCGGCCTTTCTTTGTATTATCACCCTAGTTATGTAATGTACTATTAAAGACCTCCCTCGATTTTTCCAAGATCATCAGATCCTGGTCTGATGCTAATGCCAACTTTTCAAACGAAGAATTTTTCTAATCGGTCCAACCGTCTTTGGGTATTTGGAAAACTCGTCTATAGCTTTCCATACCGGTAATTTTTGTAAGGGCAATACCGGAATCCCTATAGACGTGCACAACAGCGTCAACTGGAGCCGCCGATCCGAATCTTGTACTTTATCATCCCGGGGCCACGTTAACGGGAAAAACCGTTAATAGGGTATTTCATATTTCATATTTGTTTATTTAGTAATATTCATACATCGTCAGAAGTAAATACGAGTACATGCAACATGCTACTATAGGTCAATATAGTCACACGGCAGAATACAATTAATTAATCAAATAGGTAATTACAATACAGATTTCAATAATGTCAATAAATTAGGTACTACATATAAATTAAAACTAATATTATTCAAATTTCAGTCAGGAACTCATTTATTGAGTAATAGGCCTTTTGAAGCAGCAGTTTTTTAAGCGGTATTTGCCTGTAGTCAATTTAAATTACTACACGCTACCCATTAAATCAACTTCAGAAAATTTGCAAAAATTTAGCGTCTTAAACGATTTTTAAAAGATCAATACATATAAATAAGAAGATGATTTGATGTTTGAGTAAAATGACGTCATATCACTTTTATTCCATACAAACTTCATACTATCTGAGCGTTTTGACACTTCATAAAAAGTAACTGATTTGATGTGTCAGGAAAGTAGCCTATTATCGCGATGAAGGACGATCAACAGTATTGTAGCCACGACATAAAAATAATCTGACACTGAAAAATAATCTGTTTTCAGGTGCTTTCAGGCCCGATAAGTTTCCTTTACTGTCCATTTAGTGCTGCCACCTATAGTTCCTCCATGTTCCCTATATTAGCCAAACTAAAGAAATATTTGAAATCCTAGACGCGGCCGTTTTCAGCTAGCGGCGCTGGTTAGTTTGTTTCGCTCTGTAGCAGTAGAACTCACCAGCGACCAGATGAGAAGCTTGTTGTCGTTGCCGCCCGAGGCCAGCGAGAGCCCGTCCGGGGACCACTTGAGGCCGCAGACCTCCTGCCGGTGCCCCTGCAGCACCCGCACCGGCGCGTTCGTCTCTGCAAACAGCGAGGTACGAGTAATGACCAGTGGCGACATGTTGTCCAGGATACGTAACATAAGCGGTCTAAAAATCTGTGAGATCGTTTATGAATGGCCTCCAGGTTATAGGTTTACGGGGATTTGTTTACTGCAACTCGACGTCTGATATGCACTTATATTTTGAGTGATGGGTTAAAAGTAATTTGCCAACCCATCTCCGCCGGAAATCCTAGCAGACCCTTGATGTTGCCGACGACTTCCGGCAGTGACCTCGGTGTTCCGAAGTAGTGTGGAACGTATTTATTCGGACACATATTTACAGTTATATATATGAGGCAATACGGCAAAAGAAACGAAACAGAATAACAGATGCTACGAAGCTAGAGGTTTAGATGTGCAACCGAAATTGTCTCCACTCATTCAGCAATGCAGTTGGCAGCAGTTGGATAAATAAATAAATAAAAATACTTTATTTCAGACCAACTTCGATCCATAGAGAGTTAGTTCCGAACAATGCGAACTTATAACTATGTTAGTAAATACAGGGATTAAAAAAGAAAAAAACAAAACATGTGGTCAGCCGCGGTTAGCTATGACAGAATCGAGTATAAACAGGTGTTTATCCTACTTGATCCTGCCAATGGCCATAAGTGGTGGTGACTCACGTGATATCCTGGTGTCCCGCTGCCTGATGTAGCGGTCGCGGGAGCCCGAGCTGAGCACGTCGCCGTTCCACGCGAGCGCGCCCACGCGCGCCGAGTGCCCGTGCAGCTTCGACAACTGATGAACACACATGTTATAGGTAAATTCACTAAAGCTTTTATGCCACACCTGGCCATAAAGTAACTTTTACCGCACGCTACACGTACGGAAAAAACCGCTTTTTGGCCATGTGTAGACATAAAACGATGCACACAACACGAGAAGTAATAAAGAAAGCCCTCGATCGCATATTTACGTCTCTCGCTTGCAGCTCGGGCCGCAAACATCTGCGATCTCGGCCTTTCTTTGTTTTACCACCCTAGTTGTGTAATGTACTATTATACCACACCTGGCCGTTTTAAGTGGCTTTTTAGGTAGTTAGGAGATAATAAAGAAAGCCCTCGATCGCATATTTACGTCCCTCGCTTGCAGCTCGGGCCGCAAACTTCTGCGATCTCGGCCTTTCTTTGTATTACCACCCTAGTTGTGTAATGTACTATTTAATTTTGTGTAATGTACTTATTTCACCACGGGCGTTAACACTTGAATCCCTCACTACGTTCCGGATTCTACTTTACAATTCTATTGTACAATCCTTCGCTTCGTTCAGGATTCAATATACGCAGTTCGTTGTACGTAATGCAGACCGGGTACCGAAAACCCTGACTGACTTGACTGAAAACTGACTTTATTTAAAGTCGGGTAATATCCGGGTTTCATATTTAACTAGGTGTTGCATTCCCTAGTCCATATACAGAGGTACAAAGTCTGTAAAAAGTATTTGGGCAATTGTTCTCGGCTTAGCGTTTTAAATCTCATTTAGACACGACACTTATTCAAGTTTTTGCTCATAATTTTTTTCTGGCGATGGGATTCAGTTCAGTATAGAAAAAGCCGAATTTTCGATTAAATAGTAGAAAAAAAAAAGCTTTTTTTACTTCGTGGCAATCAATACAATATCGGAATTTAAAAAAGCATCTTATCTCATAACCATAATATATTTTTTCCTTAATCAGACAATACCATGATTAAGGGATGATACTCCTTATCTACACAACAAACCAGATATTTGCCCCATCTGTTGCGACCACATGTTTTAGCTCATATATCGGAGCAATTTAGTTATTTTAATATGCTTATCTGTACTCTCCGGATTTATTTTGGATATTGGATAAAATGGCGTGTATGCAATGTAAAACTTTGATATGTGTAAGAGTTTACGTGTGAGTTTGTCGATCTGCGGCCTTCCCAAAAGACACATCACATACCGTACTAGTGTTACAGGCGACTGTTTACGAAGGAAATACTAAAAATAAAAAGTCAGACACACACGGTGCGCCGTTTGTTAGTATTTTACCTCAAAAGCAAAAATTTCTTGGGGTCTTTCACCTAATCGCACTTTATCTCAGTAAAACAAACCTCTAAAGATTTTTTTTACTTCAAGCATTTTTTCGCGTGGTTTTTTACATTAGTATAATTAAATTATTGCATTTTATTTTCCGTGTAATATCTAACCCTAGACTCATTTCGCCGCGATCGATGTTTGTTTTGGACTCTATTTAATTTGACACGTTACACGTTTGCTGCAAGTTGTAAAAATATTATTTTTGTCACTAATAAATAATAGACAATACTCTGTCATTTCGAAATTTAAGTGCTATTAAAAAAAGCTAGCGAAGAACACTGCGACTAAAGATACTCTCATAACAAAAAAGACGAATGAGACACAAGGCGAAAATTAAATATGCGATCGAAGTGAACTGCGATAAGGTGAAACGGTAAAAGATTTTTTGCTTTTGAGATAAAATACTATCAAACGCGGTATGCAAGCACGGCGGGTCCGTCCTCCATTCTGGCTGTAATGTGGTTTTTCTTTCTTGGAAAGTTAGTAAGTAGGACTAAATAATATTATTAGCATGTTGCATGCTTGAACAACATTTGTATGTCGATTGGCCGAATATAGTGATACCTCATTAATATCTGTACCACCTTTGTAACCTATGCTTCACAAATAAAATATACTTTACTTTTTTTTGAAACTGACAAACACGCGACCCTTATTGGGCATAGCGATTATATGACCGGGTGGCAGGCCGTGGCGTTCCCTGGGGTCGAACCAGGTCGCTAGAGTAATGTCGTCTACGGTCTCACCTCCTTGTTGACGGCGACGTCCCACACGCTGATGTGGCCCTTCTGCGTGCCCACGGCCACGATGCTGCCGCGCTCGCTCCACGACACCGACGTCACCGCGTTGCCCTCCGACGACAGGTCGCACAGCCTGGTCACCTGCAAGTTGCGATCGTGGTGTAAGAGTCAAAAATACAAAAAACATGAAACGCATGCATCTGTAACAAAAAGCTATGAACGCGCGTTCTCGGGCTGTTAGGTACATGGAGTGTCACGCGCCCGATATAACCGCCATACTGAACTAACTTCTACCATTATACCATATTGAGAGCCAGATTTGCTAGCTGGACCCCTATAGGCAAATAACCCTACTCTTCTACTTCTAGGCCTATATCAGCGGTCGGCAACCTGCGGCCCGTGACCCGCTCACTTGCGGCCCTATATTCCGGTCTGTATTGCAGTCGCTATATTCCGAATTGTATAAAATCACAAATTATTAACAAAGTGCGGCCCGCGTCAATTTCCTTAGTAACTATGTGGTCCTTGGCTGCTAAAAGGTTGCCGACCGCTGGCTTAAATGATAAAAACATAGTGATGTGTATTCAGGTCGTTAACTATCATAGTTTTGTCCACAGGAAATAAGTTTTTTTATAGGAAATAAATTTATAGTACAGCCGGTTATACAATGAGGGTGTTTAGAAATCATAAACCCACCAGCTGGTAGCAGGGTGGCAAAAGGACTTTTTGACAGTAGGCGTCAAGATCCACCCATCACACCACCTGATTTTAACATCTACTGCCAAATAGACCTTTCGCCACCCTGCTGCCAGCTGGTGGATTTCTGATTTCTAAATACCCTCATTGATTGAGTGTTACCTGGCTCGTGCACGCGTTCCACAGATACACGCAGCTGCCGAGGCCGACGCTGAGCACGTTCTGCGCGGACCAGTCCACCAGGTTCAGATAGAAGTCGTCCTGCAGCTCCGGCGCGTCGAGCACCTTGAACGGTATCCGCGAGATCTTGCGCATGGTCTTGCGAGGCGCCCACAGCAGCTTCTGCGACGGCGTCGAGATCGCCGACAGATTGTGCGGGGGCGTGTTCATTGTGTCCTGCGAAAGACAAGTTCTGCTTAGTATGTACTTAGGTTCGTTTTGCTCAGAGCATCCGATGATCCTCGTAGACCTGATGGCAAGCGACTACGAGGGCAAATGGTCAAATTCAAAATTATTGATTTATATACAAGTAAATTCACATTAAGATGACAGGTTGATAGGTAACGTAGGTACAGTCGAGGTCATAAATATGTTTACACTTTTCGACCTTATTCAAGGAAATAAGGTCGAAAAGTGTAAACATATTTATGACCTCGACTGTACATGTGAATTCTCCCTATACCGGCGTGCAAATTTAAATTATGTGCTAAAAATTATACATTAAATCTATATACTACATCAATTCATTCTCTCTCTGGTCTATTTTCTTTTGGCTTGAAACCCTTAGGATATATTTGTCAGGAAATACCGTCGACTGAAGCGAGTGCGCATTATCAATGAAGCGAAGCACTTCGTGCAAATGAGTGAACTATAGAACATACTCTCGGTACCCTCCCCTGGCCTGGATCTCCGTTAATAGAACGGAGATGATGGAATCGAATCTTGTGATTAGATAAGATAAAGATTGAAGGACAATCTTACACAAATCAACCTAGTCCCGCAGCAAGCAATGCTTCTACTAAGGGTACTAGACGATGATTTACAAACTTGTATAGATAAATACATACTTAAATAAATAGAAAACATCCATGACTCAGCTCAGGAACAAATACTCGTGCCCATCACACAAATATTTGCCCTTACCAGGACTTTAACCCATTCATTGCCGACGCTTCATATTCCTACTTTCTTTCTTGCAAGCGACGACGCGAATTCGCGTCCACGTCATACAGATAAAGTTGTTAACGACGCGAATTCGCGTCCGCGGCACACAGATAAAGTTTTTAACGACGCGAATTCGTTTCCGCGGCATAACGATTTACAAATAGAGTGACGCGAATTCGCGTCTTCGGCAATGAATGTGTTAACCCGGGACCTCACGCTACGTAGGCGGATTCACGCGCAGTTTCTCCTTTTTTTGAAGCCTGACTAACTTGCAATCCTTACTCGTACTGGATGTAGCAAAAATCGAACCAGGTGGGGGCCGTGGCGTACCCTGGGGTCGAACCAGGTCGCTGGCCAGACCACCTTGAGTGCAGTTTCTCCAAAATGTACTTTATTCTGCACACCTGGTTATATTTGCCTTGCAGCATATAATAAACATAACGAGCTTTGCCGCGACGCGATAAAAGCAGTGCACATCAATAAGGAAAAGATAAGTACAAATTCTGAAATATTATAATAAAACAAACAATGGTAATTGTAGGTATAATATACAGAAATATTCGCTTAGGTTGCATAGTGCATTATTTGCGGTATAAATATTTTCGTATAACGCATTTTTGTTAGTTTGGTTTGACGCCTATGTTTGTGACATCATACATACACACATCATACAGCGCTAACGCGTACGCGTTGAGTAATTTGAATGGTGTTTTTATTATGGGTTTGGTCAAGTGCAAATACATGTGTCGAATCGTTTCAAAAATATGGTACGAAGTTCTTATTGCCACTGCTGCAGGCGTGAGAAGTGGACCTATTTTTGAGCATTTGTATCCACCTACAGTTTTACACTGGACTGTACAGCTGGTTTGCGTGACAGGAAATGTGTTTAAACGCGACCGACTATAAAATATACTCGTAGTACCTTTAAAATAGATACATTGAGATTTCTATGAGATGTACAGTCGAGTTCATCATTATCTGAGCAAAGATTGGGCCAAAAATATCTGAACAAGACCCTATTGTCAGAAGCATAAGAACTAGATCAGATATTTTTGATCCGTTCTTTGCTCAGATAATGATGAACTCGACTGTATTTAATGGCAACTATACATGTAATTTACTTTTTGATAATTCGTTTGCGATCGAATTGAGCCTGCCACAGTTTTATAAGATGTTGCGACCATGACACATTCATTTGTGATAAATAGAGTTACACATTTTATTTAGATACCAGAAATAAAATCATTAGCTATAATTAAGGCAATTCAAAAGACGCCTTTGAAAGAGTTGCAAGAAAAATGAGTCAATTTGTCTAAAAGCGCTGGCAGCATTAGAACAGTGTGAACTAAAGGATGGCTCCAAGTCCATTAGGCTTCAGTGTGTTATTAAAAAATATGGTCAAGTGTGAGGCGTCTCTCGCGAAACCGGGTGCCGTGCGTAAGGAGCTGGAAAATGTATGGCTTTGGCTGGATAATTATGTAGGCGCGGAGGAAAGTACAAAGCATATTAAATTTGATTTGTTATCAATTTCATCATTTGTAAACCAGTGATTGTCGAGGTGGTCAAATAGACACCCGCCTCTTTCATGCGATGGCATCGACAACATTATCGAAGTTTACTATGTATATGTTCTAGCTCTCTTACGCACTATAGGTATAGGTAGTTCCAGGACAGTTGAGGTACATGATTACACACACAGCTACATGAAGTATTTATTGCAAAAAAAATGACTGAATGAGTTAGTAAATAAACACAAGGCTATAGATTAAAGAAACTTTTTGATGTATCTTGCCATTCACTGTTGAACTTGCTATCGGTACGAAAAAATAACAGTAATTTCAAAATCCCGCTGTCATTACATGACACGTTGTTGTGTGCGTGACCTCATTTCTTTTGACGACCGCTTTAGCTTAGTTGGTAGTGACCCTACCTACGAAGCAGGAGGTCCTGGGTTCGAATCCCGGTAAGGGCAATTATTTGTGTGATGAGCACGAATATTTGTTCCTGAGTCATGGATGTTTTCTATGTATTTAAGTATTTGTATCTATTAAATATATCGTCGTCTAGTATCCATAACACAAGCCTTATTGAGCTTACTATGGGGCTAGTTCGATTTGTGTAAGTTTGTCCCCTAATATTTATTTATTTATTTATTTCTGCTGGAACAATCTATACTAAAGGATAATATGTAAAACAGCCAAATCATCTAAGACGGGCGACTAAGGAACCCTAGCCGCAAAAACAATCGCATTGCTCCAAAAAACATAACGACACAAAAAACACAGACAAATCGCAATGTATTACAACACATAAAATTACGTCGAGTGATAAAAATGACAATACGTATACAACACAATCGCTGTCATATTTTTTGGTATATCTACCATATGACATATGAGAATGCAATACCGGTAATACCCGGGGTATTAGCCGACTCTAAATAAAGTCGGTTTTCGGTACAACTTTTTATAAAATGGCCCAAAGTTTACGGATTGTAAAAAACCGCAATTTATACGAGAGCTGTCAACCCACGACACGACATGCGCATCCAAGAACACGGAAGACGAATGTGTGACAATGCCGTGACACGACCATTTATCACCCCTTTCACTCCAAACACCATGTCCCTATTATATGGGGCATAGAAATATATCGAGGTAGAAGGAATAAGTGTACTCGTATGTACCTCGCGTGCTAAAAAGTGGCGGCGACCTACTTTGCACGCCGTTAACTTCAGTTTCCGTCAATATTATTAGCAGATATGTCATGTTGGTTATACACCGTGCCCCCGAATAACCCGAAAATGTTTAACCACGTATTCCTGATGGTATTACAAATAAATAACGTTATATCAACATACGTCGAATTTTGTCATTTTACATTAATAGTCTTATGGAACAAAATAAATCAGTAAATTGAGCCCCTCCTTATAAACATGTCCTTAACTCCTTAGGTGCTTGAGGAAAAGATATCAATAAAAAGAAAAAAAAAACTAAAATGGAAACAAAAGGTATTTTTTTTGGACTCGTAGTCACTTACCATCAAATACTGCGAAGGTTAATTGCTGTTTCGTTAAAAGATTTAACAAAAAATGTAAAAGTATCTTAGTCACATTTATTAGGGCTTGTTACACACTTGGGAGTATTCATTTAAAAAATAATGAATATCTCGGAAAGTAACCGTTTTTCGACTATAAGTACATCATATAACTTTTTTTACTCCTAATAGTTGTTAGAATCTATAGTTACAGTTTTTCGGGTTACTCGGGGGCACGGTGTATAAGGTCTTAATTTTTACTGTGCATTGTGCAGAAGAAATTAACAAACAATGTTTTTATTTATTATCCATACCAACCATACTTTTACCAAAACCCATAATTTTGCCTAATATTTACAAAAGCTTCCAAAAAAGACGGACGGACGGACAAACGGACAAAAAGTGTCCTTATAAGGGTTCCGTTTTTTTCCTTTTCAAGTAAGGAACCCTAAAAAGTAGTCCAACATTGTCGTTGCTTTCGCGTATCCCAGCTCTTTGAGTTGTTCATGTACACCATTTTCCTCAAGAGCTGTAGAAAAAGGTGGTTAAATGCTTGATATTAGGGAAGCCGGTAGAAATCGAGTTCTTTGGACGCCACGCTACTGATGTACACCTATAATTAATTGTACCTAGTACCGTAAAACTTAAGGGTTATTGGGCACATTTGAATGATATAGCAATTACGTAAAAAGTAGCCCTAAATATTCACATTTACTGTCAGTATTCGCAACAGGCAATAATAAAGAGAGCATCACGAGCAGTTCGGGAGGCCGCACGCGGCTCACAGACCCCTGAAGCGTAACGAGTCCTTGAACAGTTCGAAAACCTCAGATTCCTTTGTGCGAAGCTGAAAAAACTGCAACAATACTCGACGATTTGTCATCGATTTTTTTTTGTGACAATATCAATTAATAATACGTGGCGATTGGTCGGAGCACCTGCTCGGTTCCGGCTACTGATTGTTGATAGACAATAAGATAATAGAAGAGACCGCGTGGCGAGACGCGCTAATGAGATTAACACATGCCAATCGATCACTTTAGATGTCGCCACTGTTCAATGTTCCAACGGCGCCGATTGTTAAGAAACGGAGCAAAGTCACAGAATAAGTAATAGTACAACGCGCAGAAGTCTCCTTCTCTGAGCATTATCCATAGCATTATGCATAGTCCATAAAGCGACACGGCTAGATAACAAGATGTCTAAGTACGTAAAATGTCAAATATTTAAAACGCCCAAAACGCAAATTACCTAATGTTGACCACGAAGCTGAACACCTAAATATCAAAACGTCCAAAACGTATAAAGTTACGTATGTCACGAAGTAAAGAGATTAATTATAATAAGACGTTTTGCTTTTTGGTCATTATCCTACTTGGGCTAACTGCTTTCGATAAGATTTGACAATGTGCTATTTGTGGTATTAGCTTTCTTGACATTATGTACTTCGGACATTATGCTACACAGACGAATTGCTATTTTGATGTTCTGTGTTATGGACGTTATGTTAATTGGGCAAAATGCTAACTGGACCATTGACATTTCGCTTTTTAGTCTTTTTGCGTCATTGGACATTTTGCTACCTTGCTGCTTGCGTGCTCTTTCGGGTCGCTGGCTAGAGCCTCCTCGTGGAACCTCTGACAAGAAGCAATAATTATTGTTAATAGAACTTTATTAACAATTGGATTGTTTACTCTAAAGCTGACTTGGGGCATCCTCGTGACGACTCCGAATATTGGCATTCTCTTTAACGGTGTACCATATCTTGTTTTACGTGTAAATCTCCTTTATCAGAGATATTTATTGGGCCGCGCTTAACTTTAACATTCATGTTTATGTCGACTTGTCGCCCTTACGTTTCCTTTTGTCGTAGGCGTTTCAACCCAATTCTTTAACCCTTTTTTTGAGACCCGAGCGCGACAGGACATCTTTTGTACAATGTAACGTAACTACCAATATTTCTCACCCACGCTGCCGAATTCTATGTTATACCACTTGTAATATAACAAAAATGTGGTCAAGTTCGAAGCGGAGTCGGAACGCCAAGGTTACGTATGAAGATACAGTCACCCGTCTATAGCATTAGCTATGGTGCCAAGCTTCTCTTAGGACGTCGTGCGATTGGGGAAGTGGAAGATGCGTTGGCAGGTGGCAATTTTACCTAGTATTTGTACCATACTATAGTCTAAAAAATCTGAGCCAACTAAGAGAGATTTTCTCTTTGTTGGCGTTAACTTAAATAAAACAAACAAGATATTAAACATATCAACGAAAGCTGATTAATTAAAACAGCAGTTCATTAGTGATTAAAACAACAATTTAGATTCTTGATCATTTTAACAAATACATTTCTTGTTTCTATCATTACTTTCTGCTTTGTATGATTCGATCATGTTTAATTAGTTACCTTATACATCAATGTTTGTTGAAACAAATCAGAACATGGTTAATTGAACTATGATAAACAATCAATATCATCTTAGTAGGTGCATCTAACGTCTTGTTAGGCTCGTATGGAATCAAGATGCTTGATTATAACTATCACAATCTTGTTAGGAGCAACCAATTTTTTTTAGAGTGTATTTTTAGGCAGTCTTGTAAAAAATTTAATTAAAAAAATAAAAATAAAATAAAATAATTTATTTCTGTAAGTAGTAAAAGAAGTAAATAAGCCCTTTTGAAAAGACACTTGTCGTCTAGTCTCTTATTCGAGGTTAATCGAGCATAAGGTTAAAGTTTTTGAGTCTATTAAGTGCATGGAGCGAGTCAATGACTTTCCGTGAAATTTCGGCCACCTGCGTCTTCCAGCCTAACGCGCAATCCAAATGAACACTTAAGTCCTTCACACTAGGACTGTAAGGAATAACTAAGCCAAACTTTACTGACCATTGTTGAATTTGCAAGAGGTCTAAGTTTAACCTGTCAATAGTGGCCGAGATGTCTGTTACACTACACTGGTCGTAGAGTTGTAAGTCATCAGCATGCAGATGGTAAGAACAGCGAAAATCGGGGGTGATGAAATTAATAAAAGTAGAGAATAGAAGTGGAGAGAGAATTCCACCTTGAGGCACACAAGTGGCTAGGTCACACCAGTCGGATAAGGACCGATCAACTCGAACTGCCGTTTACACATTGTTGTAAGTAAATGGTATTAGTAAAAGATCTCGACATGGATTACCGCCACCGATTTGTTGTGAGAAATATTTTAGCCATTATTCTAATATTATTTTATCGACAATGATAGAAGATAATGAATATTTGGCACATAAGTAAACCGTATCAACTCCACTGCCTGAGCGAAATGAGTTTTGCAGTGTATAGCGTAGATTGGGGATGTGGATTAATGTTGAATTTTACAACATAATATAATCATGCCAATTGTTTAACGTGCTACGGCTACTCCATCAAGATCAAGTGTATCCGTCAAAGAAGAATAGACACGGAACCCTAAGAGGGATTATTAAGACGCCATCGCATATGGTCACGGGCGACCCACGTACGCGAGTTAGCTTTATGAAGGTGTTATTTATCTAGATGGCGGCAATAAAGGCGGGTTCACGGACGCGCCCGGCTATAGACAGTTCAACAGGATTGTGCATTTTTTGCATTCGCGGGAAACTGGCGTTTGTCGGCGAGACATACAGCCGTCGACAAAGATGTTGCACAATTTATTAATATTATAGTTTTTTGTCAAGGCAACGTCCACAGGAGCATTCCATGAAAACATCTACTTTTTGTCTCTTACGTAACACTATGGTAGCTATCCTAATAAAACTTATTGACTACTAAGAAACACTACCCTACCAATCTTAAAGCCAAGTTATGATATTACCCGTACCATATCGATATTGAACTTCCTAATTTTACATGTCAAAAGTATTAAAAAGGTAGTGTCGCTTACGTAACATTTCCGTGGTATGCTCCCACAGAGAGTATGGATGTCCACTAGGTAATATAAAAAGCTTTTGATTAAAACGGATTTTCGCACTAGTTTATGCATCGGAGAGCAACAAGGCCTACTTCTAACCTTGGCAAATGAAATATACTAGGATTCTGGAATACCCTCATCCTTGTTCAATTCATTATATTGTTAATGTAGCTTCAAACCCGCACGTTTGTTATACCCAAACCATTACTCCAGCTTACGTTGGACTATCTCACAATTACGGTCCAAAACTTACACGTTGAACACCGAATGTAAGTAGTTACGTGATAAGGCAAGTGCGCTCAATTGTTGTTCTTAATTCAGATAACAATGTTCAAGATGGCACTTAATGTACACAAGACACTCGATATTTTGGATAGTGCTTTGTTCAATAAATAAATTCATATCATTTCATTTTTATCCTTTAGAGTTTAGACCGTGACTGTACTTTTGTCGGTGCGAAAATATGACTATAAAATTCGTCAACATAATGTCGTTTCGGACGGCAATAAACAATGTAAGTGCATATACCGACGTGCGGGCACAAACTTATACATGCAGGCGGTGAGACCTGGATCTAATGACACTGTGTACGGCGTAACGACACTGGCGAGTGCAAAGATAAGTTTGTCGTGTGGTAATATAATTGGGATGTATGAATTAACGTGTCTGAGAAATGATGTGTTAATGTTAGCACAACAGAAAATTTAGTGCTAAAGTCAAATTTGCTCAAAAACGGCACGTTTTGTAAATGTTTATACAGCTTTAAGCTTTTTATCGTGCGGTCAAATAATTCTAGGTGTTAGCCTAAACTGGTGGGTCTAGAAACGTTTATCAGGCACCGAAACGTACCTCAGAAAAATGACGAAGTCGTGTAAAGCCGGCTACGAAACCCCAAGTGACGTCAGGTCCTTTGTTCAGAGTGAAACTAACAAAGAATATTACATAGCGACACTACTAACCTCCTTGTAATATCATGTTCTCTGTGGGTAGAGATTTAGTATTACCTACACTGACTTGACCAACTTTGGATGGTTCTGTCGATATAAATTATTTTTACGAATCTGAACCCAAAGATGAAGATGTAGACTCATCTAAAAATTAATCGTCAAAATGGCGTTTATGTCGACTTAATAATAAATCACGAAAGAATCAATACAATTGTGTATACAAAAGCATACGAAGTCTAGGTACTGCATCCAATAATTCCACTATGGAAATAGTATAGTAACTGAGAGTGCGCGACTGGTCAAGTGGTATACTACGGTTACTACGTCCATCTAGGACGTCTAAAAAACCTAAGCAAAATAACACTCGCTCATACTCGTCACCTATTAAATTTTATGAATGACTCAACGGCACTCCGTATTAAGATCGAAAGTGCAGCATGCACGAAAACCCAGACGCGTAATTCCTGATAGACATAAGTCTCATGAAGCCTCATAAGTACATAAGGCGTTTCGGGGCGCAATACGTGTTAGCACTTAACTTGGTATCGATTTGACCACGCCCCCTCGTGTCAGCGACTCGGTGGCCTTGGCGAAAACAAATGAGCAACCACTCGGTTACGTAAGTCGCCTGCAGCGATGCAACTGGTTTTAGATGGAGCCACGCGAAATGAGACTTTGCTGTGTTGCCAGACGTCCCAATTTCAGCGGAGCTCTCCGATTTTCCGGTATTTATGGTCCAGATTTTCTTTTTATCGGGATGCTTATTACCTCGATTTTCAGACGGTTATATAGTGAAGTGTCTACGGGATGTCCCAAAATGTATACATCAAACATTATAGGGCAGCGGAGCAGGTGAATTTCGATCATTTTAAACTTATAAATGCTTATTCAGACAGTTACCTCGTCATTTAGGCTTTTTATTTATGCGGTCTCAATTTACACTGATATCCCCATTATTAGTAAATTGAACTGGGCAACACTGACGCGCCGGTGTAAGGATGTGGTGACGTAGGAGTTGCAACTGGTTTTGAGATGCTACAGCCGATGTGCTATTGGAGAATGAGCTTTGCTGAGCAGGGAATAAGAGCAAGACGGGTTTGAGCGTGTGGGTCAGCTGATGTGAGGATAACGTCCGATATGGCACGTGACATCGTTGGAGGATTCATCTGGTTGCATACTTAGTTGCTCTATATAATTGTTTTATATTGATGTACGTTTTTCACTGCGATTTGAACGATGGAGCTGAAGATCAGTCTTAGGCTGCATTTCCACCAGCCACACCAGCAACACTTCATTTACCTATCCTCGCTCCGCTGAGCTGTTTCCATTGGTTACCACAAACACATCCCTCGCCACGTATCCCTGGTGGAAACGCCGCCTCAAGCTTTTTTGTCCTATGACATTGTGGCAAAGACCTCATAGAAACGAATAGTTCAAATTCAAATCAAATTTAAATCATTTAGTTCTGCAAGTAGGCCCTCAAGGGCTCTTTTACTCGTCTGATTCTGTTCTTTTCTTTTAGCGCTTCGGGAAATGACCTTCTGGTGAAAAGAAGCGCCGGAATGGAAGAAACTAACCAGTTTCATTTCAAAAATATTAAGTATTACGACAATCATGACAATATTACAAGAGATTTCATTAATAAAATGCAACAAGCAAATAACTGATATCGACGGCGAAGTACCTACCATGAACTCCTAACTAACATTTTGACGAGATTTGAGATGTTTATGTGGTTACGCTCGAAATTTAATTTACCAAACAACATAACCCGGAGACAAAACCTTTTCTTCAGTCCAATACGATTGAAATTATCTATTGTGGACTCGTGGCACACGTTCTGAAATTTAAAATGTTGAGCAGTCCTAGCTTAGTGAATAGTTCTGCTAAAAAGATATTCTCATTATTAAAACTATACTTATTACTTGAAGGAAGGTATAATTTCGACGCTAGGCAGTTTTTACATGTATTTTACTTGTCGATGTCTCGTTCATAAACATAGAAAACGACAGAGACAAGAGGCTTTTGTGTGAGCAGAAGTAATTGGTGATGAGCATGCAATACCGGGCCCGTCATTAGACGCGATATAAGACGGTGCATGACTAAATTCCGGATGTGAAAAAACAACTATTGCAAACAATGTAGACGGTAGCTGGGCCATTCTGTTACACTTACAACTGAATACGAGCTCAATACTCGTAATACGACCGTCAAGATCCTAGAACTACCAGAAATTAAGCTATTAGGAAAACTACTTCTCAAATAGTTTTATCCACAGAAATATATCGAGGTAGAAGGAAAAAGTTCCTCGCGTGCGAAAAGGAGTGGCGGCGACCTACTTTGCACGTCTTTAACTCCAGTTGCCGTCAATATGTATGTATGTATGTAAACACTTTATTGCACAAAATAAGACAAATTACAGGGTTACAATATTATTTTTGGAAATCTGACAATAATGGTATAATAGGTTAGATGACTAAAAAAAACTGTTTAGTCCGTCTGTTACATTATGAAAAAATATTGTACACGTATTTTTTGTTTTGTTTGACAAACAAAAACTGACGAGGATAGAGTGCTTAGAAGTTTCGAGTGACGTTACTCTTGAGTACAAATTGTACTCAAGAGTGACGTCACAAGCCCCCACTCCAGAAGTTTGATGATCTATAACTTTGTCGATTTTTAATATTTTGATAAACCAAAAAATACCTGTCCCATATTTTTCCATAATCTAACTGACGGACTAAATAGAATTACATATTTTAACCCAGTCATCATCCCTATTAATTGTTCATATCGTCGGCCTAAATTGCAAACCTCCTGAGTTACGAGGTTTGCGATTTAGGCCGACGATATACCACCAAATTAAATGGAAAGTTTATGTTTTCCACCACTAAATTACAGTTTAGCGTCAAACGCCGAGCGAACAACGTTACACGCTTGGTTCCCGTACCAATCGACGAACTCTTTCCTTCTATCTCGATATCTTTCTGTGGTTTTATCACTCACCGGCGATGACTACGGCGTTCAATACAATTTATATTGTATACAGGGTGAATTTTAAATCGTGAATCGTAACCACGTTTACCGGTAAAGCTACTTAAGACTAATACAGAGCACTAGTGTTAATTACAATTAAACACCCGCTTAATTAATTATTAACAAAACGGTGGAGGCGTTTATTACCATTAATCGTAATAAAACTGAATTATTTTATGAGTAAATACGATTTTTAAATATCTACTTATGTTGACAATGTCGACGATGTTGACATTTATTGACAATACGTGCCAAAATTCTATCCAGCCAACTTCCAACATTGGGAGAATGGATATCTAATGTTGAAATTTTCATGACAAGTACGAAACATGAATGTAGGGTGACAATTAAGGTTCTTTTTAAAAAAAAAAAAAAAATAAAAAAAAGGTTTAAAAGCATTGTAAGTTATTGTTAACTATGTATAGACTTCAAAAAAAATATAACGGTTCACGATTTAAAATTCACCCTGTAGATTTTGAGCACCTAGAAACTTTGGGAACTGTCCTTATAACGTTAGTATAGTAAGAATTATCTAAATTGTCCGAATGTTAATTCTCTTTACGAACATTCGGACACCTTAGATAATTCTTACTATAGCTGTAGTTAATAGACTAATGCAAGCAACACGGTGCGCAACAAGTGACAGCAGCCATCATTCGACATCACTTGTCATCAGCTAACACGGGCCAAAGGCCAACCAAATCAGAATTCTAAATGCTTACCTACTTGTCTATACTTTTTTACAATCCCCAGAATCAACTCGACAGAAACGCCCGTCTAACAATTTAGCTTTACTAATGCTATTTTGATTACGCGAATTACATTTTTTACGCAACCTCAAACGTTAGATATTAAGTAGGCAAGTTCAGAGATGGAGATTTAATTCAAACGTCAGTCACGGTACGGGCCAATGATACAATGTTTAAGGCTTCCTATAAAGAAAATACAGTAATCTTCGATGCTAATATCGCCATATGTAGACATATTTGGCCAAACTAAAACCTTGCCAATCCGTTAGGGGACTTGAGTCCGGACTATGTTGGCCTAGCTCCCTGGGACGCAAGCCCCTAGCTTCGACTTCCCTTGTGACAGGGATTCTGTCACTTTCCCACTATATCGAATCAAAAGGGATGTCTAATTTTTGTCACATCTGTGCTTATACCTCTAGGTATAGGCTTTAGTTTCGCAACGCTGATTAATGATGGCATTCATAGAATCAGATTCCCAACCACTGAACATAAACGCATAAACTATATTGAATATGTATCTGGCGCATGGCTTTTGCGTGGCGTAGGCGAATGCCCATACGGATAAAACTCAAGTACCACTTAAATATTGCGAATTGCTCGTTGAATCATCTGTTCATGCATTGTGATCCAGAACGTAATCGTTACTAATTAGTCGCTACAGTTGGCATAATTTTAACTACCCTGCAAAATGTCTTATAAATGTCGATCACTCTGATGCGCTTAAGCCGTTATGGTTTATCCAGAACGTACATTTATGCCACACCTGGCCATAAAATGGCGTACTCAACACGGGAGGTAATAAAGAAAGCCCTCGATCGCATATTTACGTCCCTCGCTTGCAGCTCGGGCCGCAAACTTCTGCGATCTCGGCCTTTCATTGTATTACCACCCTAGTTGTGTAATGTACTATACTACTGCAGCGACCGTCTGTGATCCAATGTAGTTGTAGGTCTGGACGATTGAGTCTATTGTGAAAACTTTTTTGTCTATTCTCCTTGAATAGGGCAATTGAGCTGGAGGAAGTGGGCAATTGGATGCTCTCAGCATAATGTAGTCACGCCATCGGATATCCATTATGAAAGCGGTAAATAAGAAAAAATAACGGGGTTTCATGGGACAATCAGAACCACGACAAATAAGACTGAATCTACAGATTGCAGGCCAGGACTCCAGGAGTGATATTGGTGCCCATAACATGACAATGCCTTTAAAAAGATTTAGTAATGACGTTAACGGACCTGTAAACAGTTCTTCAAGAATAACACTATAGTTTTTGAAAAAATCGTCAATATGTACATGGCTATAGATAGCCATTAGAAAGGTTACGTTTGGACTCGGTTTACCTACATAAAACGAGCTCACATGATACACCTTCTAAATGTGTGCATTCTCAAGAACACAAGTAATCAGAGCCCCAAATAATATACTTTTTATCGGGCTGTATTGTGTCCATGACGTAATATCTGCCATTGTGAACCTTGTGATTTGTCTTGCTTCAAATGATGTTTAATAGTCTAGTTGTCTGACAGGTCAAATCAGCTATATTTTATGCAGTGTCAGCATACGCAGCGTAGTTAGCTAGTTTATAAGAATAATTTTTTATGATGTCAAAAGGTACATCGCGCGCTTGAATGTGTGCGCGGCGTGTACGAGCGCACTACAAGTAAAGAAATAAGAATGCGTAGGAATGCCCCAGTATGGATCGCACTCACGCAGACGTGCAATCGCGCGTCTATGCGAATACGTATCGCGCGCTTCAAAACGGCCGAAGTTGGACTACTTGTTCGTCTTTAGACTTTGGTGTAGACGCAGGCTTGAGATAGCGCTTTCATCTCGATAATTGCTGACACATGTTCATTTTTGGGGATCGAATTGAATGGTCTAGTCGGATTTTGATAAAAACATCAGGAAACATTGCCAAGCACATGTGAATCGGATGGACTGTATAGACTAAAGGTGCCCAGCGGGATCGTAATGGTAAAAAGCCTTGGCAACCAGGAAACTAACCAGAACACCATTAGCTTATTAAAAATTCAATTAACCAACGGCAAAAAACCATTGCGGTCCGATACGACTGCACGTACCGATATTGCAGAAAAAAGGTAAAAGAAAATCAATCTCGGGCAAGAATGATGTAAGATGAATGAGCAATCAGTGCTGGTTTGTTGACCTTGGCAGACGCATAAAAAAGGAGCTAGATAGCACCGGGGCTACAAATTGATTGGTGCCATAAAGATGAACACTGTGACCTAAGCGCGAGGGCCGGCTGGGATCCCGGCGCGGCCGTCGCCTCTCGCACGTGGCCTATTGTGCCGTTGTTCAATTCACTATTCTAAGTCACCCTTCTTTCTAAACCCCTGTCTTCTATTTTCAAACTCCTGGTGTTTTGAATAAACGAAATTAGAATATATCTGACGTGCTAGCGATATCGGCAGTTACAAAAAGAGTGTAGGAAATGTTATAATTATTCCGTTTGGCTAACGCTAGTGCGGCTGACATGCGTATACAATATTTTAGGTAAAGGCAAAAAATAATCAAGTCGGACTACTTTCGGCTTGTAAAAAAAGTAGCCGACCGCACCGAGCGTTGAAAACGCTCCATACAAAACGGACGCACTTTTCGACGTCATCATGTATCCTCGCTGTACTAAGTCTGTATGAAAAAGAAATGTAATTTGTCATTTTGAGCATGAAAAAGTGCGTTTAAGCACATAGTTGATATATACTCGTATTTATCGTTTCAGAGTTATTGAAGCATTCTGAACTTAACTTTAATTTTCTTTAAGACGATAAAAACATCGATTTTTTTTAAGCAGTCTCATAACTTTATATATTTTTGTTTATTTCTCCTGTGTTATGGTTATGATAATTTAGTATTTTCCAATCCATGTGACTATATTATTACAATCCAACACTAGTCCACATTCCCGTTGTAATAAAAACGTCGCCACATGCACCCGAGCCCGGCTCTCGCACTCGACCCGCGAGTACTCCAGTCACGTTGAGCTATGCTATAAAATACATGAGCTATAGCACCTGGACTGGGTTTTCAGGCCGCCGCGCATACTAATACAGCGTCGCGGAACTGCTTAGCCCGTGCAAATACTAGTGCAAACTTATCACTGCGGTCAAGTCTCGGTAAACTAATTGGGGACTAACCTAGCTAGCTTGTCTGTTACCTAATTCCATTCGACTTGATGTTACTTATACGTAAGGCTTAATTCAGATGAACACGTGAAAAGGACTAACTTACTGTAAGTAAATCAGTAGATTCGAGCGATTTCGGAATTTTATATTAAGTTAAATACTAGCTAAGCGTCCATCCCACCACATCTTGTCATAATCATAACTAACCAAGACTCTTTTCAGAAGTTTAGCAAAGTAAAATTTTACTAGTAACTTTGATATATGGCTCCTCAACGCCAAATCCTGTTGAGGTTGCTAACTGCACAGATAACTTTGTAGTACTAAGTCAAACGTCAGAGATAAACATCTGATATGTCAGTGCGCGATCATTTGCAAGAAAGATTCCTTGCTATTGTTCGTTGGGTTTCGAATCACGTATCAAGTCTGAAGGGGACTTTTCCCATTGGCTTGACGCATGATGGATTTGTGACGGAATCTTAGGATGCAATGCGTAATCCGGGCATACACTCATGTCATCGTTTGATGTTCGTATTAATCTTCTGCCGACCCGCTCACCCGAATATTCAAAATCTAGAGACGACACGTTGCGAAGACTCGCCGAAACGACAAAAGCTTGTATTGCCACGACTGCGCCCTGATGAAGTCAGCGTGCTGTCATCGCCACAGTCCCATCTACGTCACGTTATTTATAGCATAGAAACTAGTATAGTTGGGTTCATGTAGCAGGCAATTCAATAGTAAAGTTGTCACATGTTTTGGGACACAAAAATAGGGTGTTTAAGCGCTCCGCACCTTTCGTTTTCGAGAGCCACTTTTGCACTTTAGTGATCATCTTGTTACCGAGAGGTAAAATCTGCAATCTAATCTTATTTTCATCAGTTGTCCTGAATAGAAAACAAGGCCCTACTCTCACGACGCACCTTTTTGCCGCAAACAGATTGAATATCATTGTGCAATTATCGGATCTAGGGTACATTAGTCACGAGAATAATAGGTAGGTAACTAAACAAACAATTATTGGGGGACAATCTTACACAAATCTACCTAGTCCCAAAGTAAGTAATGCGTATACAATGGGTACTAGGACGACGACATATACGATAGATAAACACATACTTAAAGAGATAGAAAACATCCATGACTCAGGCACAAATACTCGCGCTCATCACACAATTTGGCCTTACTAGGATTTGGACCCGGGACCTCTAGCTTCGTAGGCGGTGTCACTCCCACTAAGCTAGACGTGCCGTCAAACTTCACCAGTGTTCAGTTATTAACTGCGTAGTAAAATGGTTACCTAACTTGTCGCTTGTCAGTTGCCGTCCCGTAGGCGTACGTACAACCCTGCCGTTTCCGCAGTCCGCGACAAGCTAACTGTACGGCTTTGTGGCCGATTTCCACGGTCCGCCTCGGTGACAATCACTGCCTACAAACAACGGCTTACAAGAATGTTCACTCCGTCGCTTTCCTCCCCGCAGATGATTTAATGTTGCACTTGGACAATTTTCGCTGGGATGATTTAGCCGATATTTTACTTTGTTTTCCAGAGTTATTAAATGACGCAGTCAAGTTCGTGCATTGAATACACATGGACACATTTAATACATGTCTGTGGGATAGTCCGGCTTGGACTTCAATAAGCAAGAGGCAATTAAAGATATTTTCTAAGTAACGTAAGGACAAGGACGGTTGTAGATTCACATTCACATTCCATTCGTATCTACCAACCCTTACAATACACTTTAAAAGTTGACAAAATGAAGTGTTCCATCGAGAGAACTTTCTTCGCTTTCAATCTCTGCGCACATAACGGTGGCCGGTGGAGAGGCGCTAACGAATGGCTTATTTACGAGTTGCGTAACTCATTGTAAGCCACGCAGGCGCAGACACTACGTCTAATTATACCCCCGTCGTGGCGAACATAAAAATCGGGGTGAGGTCGCAAATAATCGCACAACGCTGAATATGTTGGGATGTTGTTAGGATACATATAAGTAGTTTAAACTCGATTTTGCAGTTTCGAAAAAGTTGTGCTAAATGTGTGGTGGTCGAAAAACACCGAAATTTTCGCTAATTTTTCAGAGTTTAGTTTACAACTTCTAAATAATGCGTTTTAGGGAAAAGTTATCTATTATACTATTAAAGTAGATAAAATTCCCTACAATATGAGTGTAATTATAACTCTGTATGTTTAGAAAATGTTGAGTTATAGTATTTAAAAAAATAGCCATTTTTCCTAAAAAATACTAATTTGTACTTTTAGCTATCTTTTAATCCAAATATTGGCTGAATTATTCATTCTTTGATAAAATTGCCTAAAAAAGAGTAATAAAGCTGTTATTCAGCTTTATTTTAAGACTAAGTTGAACCCTGTACAACCAATAGTTCTCCAGTTATCGAACGATAACGAATCATTAGAGAACTCTCATTTCTGAAGAATAGTGCTCAAAAGTAAATTTTATTTTCCATGTAATGTTCGTTATAAATAGTACTGTGTTTACAATAGTACATTACACAACTAGGGTGGTAAAACAAAGAAAGCCCGAGATCGCAGATGTTTGCGGCCCGAGCTGCAAGCGAGGGACGTAAATATGCGATCGAGGGCTTCTTTATTAACTCCCGTATTGTGTACAGCGGCTTTTTCCGTACGCGCAGCGTGCGGAAAAAGCCACTTTATGGCCAGTTGTGGCATAAATCTCATATTTTTAAAATGATCTGGAGATTTAAATATGTGTGAGGTCTGGGTATCGACATATAATGTAAGTAACGATAACGTGTAACAAATATCAAGACGAATGGTATAAGTATTAAGTGGACTTGATAATTTACTTAATGTTTACTATGATTGAGTCTAAAGTAATTTATAACAAATAATTATATGACAGTTTGAGTAGATGACGTTTTTTGGATAAGTTGAATATCATCAACAATTTGAGATTGGTTACAAACTTATTGACTTGAGAAGTGCATTTGACGCTATTATTTCTCTTTAGGCTTACGTCGGCACTCTATATTAGCTCCACCCCCTTGGGCACCTAACTCGTGGGGCCATTTTAGGGCCAGTTATTCTACGACATTTTTACATTTCGATGTTTTGGAACGTAACATCAAACGTTTGTTGCGAGTCCTCTATTGTCAGATCTGGTAAACCTTTAATGAGGAAGACGACACGTTTAGCTTAGTGGGAGTGAGACCGCCCACGAAGCTAGAGGTCCCGGGCTCAAACCCTGGTAAGGGCAAATATTTGTGTGATGAGCCCGAGTATTTGTTCCTGACTGAATGTTTCTATCTATTAAAGTACGTGTTTATCTAAGTATGTATATTGTCATCTAGCCCCCTAATACAAAACACGGGTTCAATTGGGATTACATTGATGTGTATGAGAAGTCCCGTGATATTAATACTAATTTACATTATGTCGCGTATTGCTCCGCAGTACGTCTAGCATAACTGGCCGCGACTTCGTTTCTCGCGCGACAGAGCCTCACCTGTCACTGTCACACGATATTGAGTGGAAAGAGATAGGTAGCATTTGTCGCTCGACAAAGAGTCGCGTGTCACAGTTGTGCTAGAGGTACTGGAGTCAACTAAGGGCCCGGAATATGTGCGTTGCAGTGGAGCGTGCATGTTACGTCCCAGGCCATTGCAATGTAAAAATGTGGTAGAATAACTGGCCCTAAAATGGCCCCACGAGCTAGGTGCCCAAGAGGGTGGAGCTAATATAGAGTGCCAACGTAAGCCTAAAGAGAAATAATAGCGTCAAATGAACTTCTCAAGTTAATAAGTTTGTAACCAATCTCAGATTGTTGATGATATTCAACTTATCCAAAAAACGTCATCTACTCAAACTGTCATATAAATATTTGTTATAAATTACTTTAGACTCAATCATAGTAAACATTAAGTAAGTTATCAACTCCACTTTATACATTATACCATTCGTCTTGATGTAAAAAATTGGTCGTTATGGGGTAAATTTCAACGTCTGTTTTGTTACACGTTATCGTTCCTTACATTATATGTCGATACCCAGACCGCACACATATAACATCTCCAGATCATTTTAAATAAATGAGATTTGTAAACGCAGTCCCATTTATAACGAACATTACATGGAAAATAAAAATTTACTTTATGAGCACTATTCTTCAGAAATGAGAGTTCTCTAATGATTCATTATCATTCGATAACTGGAGAACTATTGGTTGTACAGGGTTCAATTTAGTGTTAAAATAAAGCTGAATAACTGCTATATAACTCTTTTTTAGACAATTCTGTCAAAGGATGAGTAATTCAGCCAATATTTGGGTTAAAAGAGAGCTAAAAGTACAAATTAGAACTTTTTAGTAAAAATGACTATTTTTTGAAGTACCATATCTCAACATTTCCTAAACATACAGAGTTATAATTACACTCATATTGTAAGAAATTTTATCTACTTTAATAGTATCATAGACAACTTTTACCTAAAACGCATTTTTTAGAAGGTATAAACCAAACTCTGAAAAATGACCAAAATTTTCAGTGTTTTTCCATCACCATACATTTAGCACAACTTTTTCGAAACTGCAAAATCGAGTTTAAACTACTTATATGTATCCTAACAACATCCCAACATATTCAGCGTTGTGCGATTTTTTGCGACCTCGAATGTTCGAAATGACTGGGTCATTATCCAATGGGGAAGAAACGGCAAAGAGCTGTTGTCTTGGTGAAAAAGCGTTGATGTCTTTTCTTAACCCGACACTTAGAAACTTGGACCAGTCTAAGGAATATCCTGTCGGGGTTTTGTTTTTAAATGAACTATCTGTGGCCCTTTCGTGAAATGTTTGCTGCGCCAGCAAGGTACATAATTGCTGCCGTTTAGGCAAAGCAATCGTGGGGAGCCACGGGCTGAGACGCCGGTGGGACGAGCCCGAGTTGCGTACGGTGCTTAATTGCTTATTAAAAGCGCAACAAACTAAATTATCATAAGCGTCTGTGTGGCCCGATAGTATGAGTTGCCCTATACTTGAAACCACACTGCCTGTACGGAAGCCGCCCTAGACAGGCGACTAGTGGCGTGGCGTCCAAAGAACTGGATTCCTACCGGCTTGCCTAATATCAAGTATTTGAGCACCTTATTGTACAGCTCTTAAGGGAAATGTTCACTAAATCTGCATCGGCTTGCCCAAGGGTATCTTTTACGCCACGCCACTGCAGGCGACCATTATATATCTCGAGCTAGAGTAGCTAGACGTCTTGTGTCTCTCCCTAATTTAGGCGTATCATTAGTAAATAAACTTCTCGCACGTATTATTCCCTAATCGCATTTGCCACGATTATGACTTTTGTGAATGTCAAAGTTGTCTCACGCATCCACTTCTACTCTGCGTCAACACGAGAACCTAATCGGGCCTCAGACTTTAGCCTTTGCAAACATTAAAAAAAAGTAAAGAGGCCTCGCGAAATTCCCCGGTAGATGTGTTGTTTCAGTAAATACGAGAACGCGCGCGGGGCCCTCTGGCCGGTGGCGCGCGCGCCATTAGGCCTCGTATTTGACTTATCATTAGTGATTGTTTGAGTGGTACATGTCCTTGGTTACCGAGTACGGTGAGCTTGCGATTCTGTAAGAAGTTCGGTTTGAGTGAGCCGACGACTGTTCAGTTCCATATAGCTGCCGCGTTCAGAATGTAGGAAAGGGAGTTAAGTCGAGCCAAAAATTTGTCCAAAGATTCATTTTCAGGTTGGGATAGTTAGCTATAGGCTTAGTACCAACGTTTTACAAAATAATATACTGCATGAAAGCGCTCATTCCCAATATACCGCATTCTTAAAATAACAGATTTTTGATATATCACATTTTCCGTATAACAGATTCCCAAAATAATACACCCACAAAATCATTTAGATCCTTGAGTAACTGGGAATCTGATAAATCGTGAATCTGATATTTTGAAAAATCTGGTATTTTGGCAATGCGGTATTTTGGACATGAGCGCATGAAAGTGATACAACCTTTCCATAGAATACTAGTAGATATCCGTTTCGAACGACCCGGAAATTGGGCCACAGAGACTGACTACACACGGCACGTACACAATAGCCAACGCTACAAGTCTAAGCTATAGTTACATCAGAATACCTAGACATCCTTTACAATTGCACATTCATAGCTAATCAAAAGTTATTGGCCGCGACCGACGCAGATAGACATACAATGAATTCCAGGTATTTTTTCGTACAGGCCGAACAATGGGCACCAAACGAACGCTCGCGAACCTAGGCTCAGACCGGCCCACAGTGACTAACAAGCGAATAATCGATATAGCGATATGATGGATTCAATGTTTATAAGGTACCGTGACCAAGAGCATCAGTGCTGTTAACAAACAGCGTGAAAAATCACTGTTTCATATTAATTTTTGGTACACACATCATCAGCTTATCCCACTGCTGGGCCTGTGCCCTACTCACATACAACATACATGACAGTGAACTGTGGGCACTATAAAAATAAAAAATTAAAAAAACCGATTTCAAACGAATTCAATTAACCAATTCACGAGTTACTATAAAACATAAATCTATAGGTGTGTCAATAATAGTTGAAGAGTCCCCTCGATTTCACCCAGATCCCATCATCTAAAACCTAATCTGGTTAAAAGATATGTACGGACGACCCTTTCAAACAGAAAATAATTTTCCAAGTGTTCCAAGTGCGCCTTTGTGTAATCGACGAACATACAAAAAAAAGATTCCATCGAACTGAGAAGCGCCTCTTTTTTGAAGTCAGTTAAAGTAACTCTTGCTTATGCTCCAGTGGTGCTATACTAGTTTCTTCTCAGAGTCGATACCGGTACAAAAAATCTAACACTAGTAATAATGAAGTGTTGCCAAAACAACGATGGGAAAGCAATATTCACGGGCTAATAGGAAACTGCACGCTTGTTCATTGTTTTAGATAAAGCGAGCGATTCAACCAATGCGTTTATAATCGTGTATCCATCATCGTTTTATAATACCCACGGAAAATAGCTTTTGTAAGTTACATTTTATTCAAAGTTTGACTGTCAGCGCGGAGCAAGGGCGAGTTTAAACACGAAGTAGAACGTTACATGAGCTTCAAAATGTTATACATCGATTATTCTTGAATGTGTTGTTGTCACCCGTCAATGCCTGCGTAATTTAAAACTCATACATATCAGATAACAGTTTGGAACGTCATTATTAGCATACTAGGTTTTGACCGGCGGTTTCGTCCGATTTCAGTCCCGATACGATACGTCGTTAGATCGGACCGATTAGACGGGTTACTGCTGTACGGCTCGCATTATTACAGACCGACTCGGTAACAAACAGGAGATAAACGATAAAGAGGCTATAGTAAAAAATAATTTAGTTATAATTAATGAGAAATACCAATCAGATGTCTTTGAAATTACCAGAGCACCCACACAATGATCCCGGAGCGTGACCGAGCGGCGGACGGGGGACAATCTGAGACGCCAGATCTAGATTGTAAAAAAAAACACTCGCGCCCGTTGAAAAACTATCACAAAGAAACCCACGCTATGCACTGATAAAAAAGGATAAAAAAACTGCATCCTAACACTGGCGCGCAAAAGTTACGAATCATCCCCTGCCAACGACCGCAAGTCTAGACTAAAAATTTGGTGCCAGCGAGTCCCTGCGACAAAAACTTTAATAATAACTATTTGATGAGCAAATACACATTTATCTGTAGGTGTATCGGTGCGGTTTTTTATCAGCACCCATTTTAAAGTATTACTCTGCAAATGTGGCCGGCCTTTTAGAACGATTCGCTGCCAGCTATCTCAATTCGTATGGTGGCTAATTGATATTAATGTTTTTGTTTCGTGCAATTTGTCTAATGGCACTGACGCGTAATATTTTAAGTATTTCATAAAATACCAGATCGCGGAACGGCAGTAAAAAACCATAACGCGGTAAGTGCGCACGAGTCCTCGCCTTATGGTGCTTTTCGGAGCCGAGCTGTGGCTTGGCGTGCAGCCATCGGAATCGTAAAGGCATTTCTACATATTTTTTTCTATCGCTGCGCGTTTAGTCAATTTGCATCAAAAGTCGATTTGGACCGCATGTTTTTGCATCGTTGCAAAAATACGTCACGGTATCGTGCGTTGAAAATTTTAATCACGGACGAGTCCTGAGCTGATGGTAAAAAGAGTCAGCTACGATCGCGATGGCAGGAGACCGTTGAACCTTGGGCACATTGAAATTCGTGGCCGCGAAATCTGTAAATTGCAAACCGTCTAGACTTCACGTTCAAGGACTCCGTACAAGACATTAGACAGATCCGCGCCGTGTCAATTCGCTGCGCTTGCTATCGACGCGCGGGTTATAATTGCACGTGGATTGCCTGACCGCATTGCTAATTTTATGCCCCGTGATAGATTATTGGCGTTATTTCCTATCGCTCTTCAATATGTTTTTATGTTAAAACAGGCAAACGAGCAGACGATAATGCAACACCAGAGGAGATGCGTATACGTTGCAGAGCTCTGCATAAGTACTTGCTTTTTGAAGAACCCAATGTCGCAGCGGAAACATCTCAGGAATCGTTCGACAGCCTGCCCGTTCGCGGCAAATAGTACCGCGACGCCCACTTTTTTAATCTGTTCATCTGATACTTCCTTATCTAATGAAAAAGAGTAGGAAAATAACTTGCTCTGACCGGGCAATTACGGTTTATCTCCATAATAAAACTAGTCGAAGTGATAAATGAAAAGGAAAATTCTCGCCACAAAACATGGCAATTAATAAAACCTTATCATCGAACACTAATACGCCGTACCTACTGACAAAACAATCGATAACTTCGAAGCTTAAATAATAAATCTAATTTATTAATATAAACGGTCGCCGCCTGTTTTTAATATTAATACGAATTCGGTAGCTTCCGATTTTAAAGATTCAGAATTTGTAATCGATTTGAATTCATTCGTTTGGGGAACGGTGGCGAGTCGATGAAACGAAGCCGAACGCTTTGTATTCAAGGCGTCGGTGCGATAATCCTGTGGGTGGTAACACTGGGTCTGGTGCAGAATTTCGTATGCGTATTTTTTTAACATGAAGAGTAATGTGCGCCACACAGCCAGTGGCCTGATGGAAGAATTATTAGGATAGGCTAGCTGCCTGACAGGTAATAAGCTTGTATTGAACATATATTTTCGATTCAAACAGGCTATATTTCGTATATGCATGGATTAGTTGAGTTGTAAAAGCACTCAGCGCTCTATAGCACTCGTAAGTCAAGACGCCAAGTGAGCTAGTAGGTACGTAAGAGCATGTCCAGTTTCGACGATTGGCAGTTCTGTGTACTTGGGATATAGGAAAGAAAAAGAAAATATTTCGGGAGGTCGCGAAAGTCAGATGAAATTCCAACAAAACGCATATACAGAAACCTAGTAGACAGATAAGGCGAGCGGATTGAAGCGGAGGCGTTAGTGTTCGCTGTTTCCATAGAATCGGAGAGGAGACTCGATGTGGATTTCAACTTGTGATTGGTCGACCCTACACATCTCTCCGCTTCGCTTGTCTCGGCTTCAATGGAGTCGCAGCTTAACTGTGGGGAATACCAACCAACTAGACGTCGAATAAACCTTTAAGATATCGACCTAAAAAGGATTTCGCAGTCGAATAAAATCAGACTCACTGATCATTGTCAGTGTGTCGCCCTTTCTAGGTTTTACATACTTACCATTGTATGTATTAGTAATAATGAACTTATGACAAACGACGTAACATTAGATATATCATCCGCAGAACTTGAAAATAAAACCACTTTTAGACTGTCACAAAACGACCGGTTTATGATTTTATGAAACACTCGGTAACCTATCACCCCTGGCGTTCGTTAATGTACGAGCATTATTTTTTCTTTCCTTTTTTCAATTACATTATATCGCCGCAATGTTATTATATTCCGGTGGCAAAATGTGGAACTACAAGGTCCGCATACTAATTCGAGCGCAGCTGTGGACGCTAGCGCCGCGATTGGTGGGGATGTTGAGTTGGTGATGAACGATGCGATGACAGCCGATGCGCGTGATTCGCTGGATCGACTGACAAGCGGCTAATGCATGCCAAATGGTGGCCAGTTGGAAAAAAAAAAACATTAGTTTGATAAGGAGTTTTTTTGGTCGGTAAATGTTATTGTTAATGTTGAGTGTTCGTGGCGGTGTCGTTAATAGAACAACAAAATTGTTGGTAGATACAAACATGTTTGGTTCGAAAGGAAGCAAATCCTAAGAAATGAATGAAGAACTTCAAAAGAGAAGTGATGAAGGTACAAACAAACCAACAAAGCCACTGTTAACTGACCAACCATAGACTAACACGTCTCAATAAAGTTGAAATTCGTTTACAAATATACAGTTAACAGTGTGTTCGATTGTAGTACCATTTTGTCCATATTCAAATTGCTCTAAATTCTGATGTCCCACATAACATAAGTATTTCAAGCGTCTTTAAAAAACATTTTCGAGGCAAGCTTTTATTGGCAACTTATTTTTTGCATTGTCATCTAATTTACACATTCTTGAAAAATTTCAGCTCAATCAGAAATCGGGAAGTGGGTGAAATTGAACTGGCAAGGTTTGATTACAGACACCGGGACAAGTTAAACTAAAAAAAGCTTGTAAAAATGCAACGTCATTACTCCATAATAATATAGAAAAAAAGAAAAGACGAGACTATTTCTAAATTAAAATCCAACGCCGAAAACTTATCGATAGTCAATAAATTCTGGCGTCGTAATAGGCTATAACACAGACACTATTTACCTAAGAGCCAGGATTAGCGTCATAAAACCAGCCAAACGACTCCACGCAAACGCTAGAATTGTTCAATAATTTATTATTTTAGGTCGTTGTCACCGTGAGTGATGTCAGGCGGACAGACAGACAAATGACGGGGAAAAAATTAACATGAAAAAACATACAATGCCATTGTACGGCTAATGTAATGGAGGTTGTATAAAAAGATGCAAAATTTTTGGTAGTTCAGAAAAAGTCAACACGATTTGCATAATGTTCAAGCTAAGTGGCATAACTTACTGTCGTTTTGTGAAATTGTTTTATTGACACTAAGTTTTAAAACGGATAATACATATTTTGACCGAAATTATCCAGAAGTTTTTTTAGAACTATATTAAATACTGGTCTCTTTTCTTAGTGCCTTTATCACACTGGCGATTTGCGAGCAAGTTGTGAGCGTGTTTTCATACAAAACTTGTACGCGAATCGCGATCGAAATTTATATGAAAACTCGCTCGCTATGATAAGGCCCATACGTTTAGTGCTTAAGGGGTCATAAATTTTGATTATTTTCAATCGAGACTGACAAAAGTATTGATTAATATCAACCAACCGTACCGTACTGTTAGGGCAGTAAAGTCCTGGAGTGGCGACCACGCATAGGGTTAGCGCAGCGTGGGGCGGCCCCAGACTCGGTGGACAGATGACCTAGTAAAGGCTTTTTTTTTGTGAAGCCTGACAAACTTGTAAATCTTAGTCTTACTGTTGCAAAATTCGGACCAGGTGGGGACCGTGGCGTTCCTTGGGGTCGAACCAGGTCGCTTGCCCGAACCACCTTGAGAGGGTCGGACTAGGTGGGAGCCGGGGGCGTCTGGGATCAATCTAGACCGCTTACCCGGACCACCTTGAGAGGGTCGAGCTAGGTGGTAGCCGAAGCGCCTGGGATCGAACCAGGACGCTAGGCCAACCTACCTCGTGAAGGTAGCGGGGAGCATGTGGATGCAGTCTGCTCAGCACTGCACTCGTGGCAATGGAGGAGGTCTATGTCCAGCATCAGAGGTAGGTACATAGAACATCAACCAACAAATTGAGTTATATGAGATTTAAACGGTGGAGGGACGTACTGGAATACAAGGGCAAAAAATGCTAATTCATCTTGAATTTCTTCAAGGAAATCGTTTTTCCTTTGCCGTAGTCGGGTAGAAATTCAAGATGAATTAGCATTTTTTGCTCTTGTATTCCAGTACGTCCCCCACCGTTTAAATCTCATATATGGTGTTTATGATTTTAGCACCTTATTGGCAATTTAGAATAATGATAGACACTACATTTCTTAATGAAAAATAAATAAAATACAAGTCAACTGGATACTAAATACTAAAAACCAGAACAGTCCAGAACTTATTATAATAAAACCGCGGAAACCGAAGACAATATTAAGTCCAGAACTTGACCAAAGTATAAGGACAAATAGGTAGTCCAACTTCGGCCGTTTAAAAGCGCGTGACACGTATTCACACAGACGCGCTATCGCGTGGAGCATTTTTACGCATTCTTAAATCTTTCTCTTTGTTTGTAGTGCGTTCGTACACGGCGCGCACACATTCAAGCGCACGCCTTTTGTAGGAACAAAAATTATTTCTATTAGACTACGACGGTAACGGTCAAAATCAAAGACCGTCGACTCCTCTTGAATCTTACAGAAAATAGCCATATAAATCGGACAGCGTCTCAAACTAAAGCCTCTTAAGCATCTCTAGGCTCTCGTATTATTACTAATATGAAGTAACAAACATTTTCAACAAATTGGCGAATTAAAAAGTTGATGCCTTCACGAACCCAGACAAAAAAATAGATAGGAAAATTATCTTCCGAGCTTGTTAGTTTACCTATGAGCAATTAGTAGATAAATTTAAATTCTGACAGCTTATAATTGACGAATGATTGTGTCAAACCACGACGGTCTTTGGCACGACCGTCTCTATTGGGGGGCATACGTAATTTTTAGGGTTCCTCAATCCTCTACGCTAGGCTAATTTCCATACTTACTGGTCATTTATCCTCAATTTTATCGAATACCTCAGTAATAACTATTAGAGCGAGTAATAACTAGCTTTCGGGTCACACTGTGGACGAGATTGACCGCGCAGTTCTGAATCAGCACACAGGACGCTATCGGGTGGCCGCTGATGCCTCAAAGGCGGCGTAACACGACACTGCGACAAAGACAAGCCGACAGGAGTCAGCGGAAATCGGAACTTGACAATCAGCAATTGGTCGAGCCACGAGGACGTGCAGTTAGAGTTAGAATGCATGTGCACAAGTACTGTCGGCCGCGGATATTGTACAACAATTACACTAAGTAACCGTAGATTAGTCCACACTTAAGAAAGCTACAAATAAATAAAATATGAAACCCGGGTATTACCCAACTCTTTTAAAGTCAGTTACAAGGGTTGTATTACCTTACCGGCATTGCCGGCCGTGTTGAGTAAGATAAGCGAGCATGTGATGTTTTTTCGCGTTTGCTTTAAGGCAGCCGACGTTAGATATTATTTATTATTAAATAAAACGACACATGCATAATTTGTAATTATTACTAGTTTTTTTTTAACCCAGGTTCTGAGTCAAAATACCCGAGTTTTACCCGACTCAATATAAAGTCGGTTACCCTTTAAATCTCTGTTTGTTAGTAAAGCTACAAATAAACCTACAAATTAGGGAATGCAATACTCGGTCAAATATGAAACCCGGGTATTACCCAACTCTAAATAAAGTCAGTTACAAGGGTTGTATTACCTTACCGGCAATGCCGGCCGTGTTGAGTAAGATAAGCGAGCATGTGATGTTTTTTCGCGTTTGCTTTTAAGGCGGCCGACGTTAGATATTATTTATTATCATTAAAATAAAACGACACATGCATAATTTGTAATTATTACTAGTTTTTTTTTAACCCAGGTTCTGATTCAAAATACCCGAGTTTTACTCGACTCAAAATAAAGTCGGTTACCCTTTAAATCTCTGTCTGTTAGTAAGGTACCCCCTACAAACAGACAGAGATTTAAAGGTCTTTAACTCGTAACTCCTCTTTTTGTGCAAGGTAGGTTAAAAACAAGTGAAAGCTTCTTTTTCGAGTATTTTTCGATTTTACATAATTCATTTCTTTATTTTAATATCTTCGAATAAATACCGTATACACAACAAGTTGTAGATTAGAAAAAGATGAAATAAGTAAAAATGTAAATGTATGCTAATTTATGCGTTATGACACGGTGTGCATTAAATAATGTTTGTTCGTTATTGTAAATTTAATAAAATGACACCGAGGCGAAAAACTGTAATGCAAATAGTTGTGTGTGTCAATTATCGCGGTCTAAACTATTATCACGCGGGTGACGACGGGCCGTGCTAATGAAGCTGTTTCCGCCATTTTACCTATTTGGACAATCAGCCTAGCGCGACTCGGTTATCCAAGCTATCTATGCTAATATTATACACGCGTTTGATATTGGTAATTTGGTATGCTGATAGTTTGAGATCTGGGAATGTCGAACACTATTTATCTGGAAGAGAGAAATATGGGACAAGTTACGTATGAAGCAGATACCTCGGGTAACCTCTGACGGACCCCGGTAGAAGGGGTAGACCTAAATGCTGGCTTGACTTCGCCTTGGGTGACATGCCAATGGTTTCACAGTTAGAGATGCAGAAGACCGTGCGAAGTGAAGAAAATGTTGGAAAGCAGACCCCGGGCTCCGGAGCTATGCGGCTGCGGATGCAACCGGGAAAGCGCAAAGGGAGAACGAAATAGGGCAGCACGTTTCTTTGGGGGGGGGGGGGGGGGATATTCCCTCAAGGCGATTAACGAGACGAGTATTATAATATAAATGCGAATGTAGCTGCGTCTGTCTGTCGTTTAAACCGCTGAACCAATTTAGATACAATTTGGTGTGGAGTGGACATAGTTTGAGACACCGGGAAGGATATAGCGTGGTTTTTATCATGAAATAAAATTATTCGTTAACACGTTAACAGTCCCCATAGGTACTAAATATTTGAATGGCCTCGTACGTCCAGCATTTTATATGCAGCCAAATAATTAGATGCATACACAGGGGGTTCGTGCCTGGTCATTTTTGATGACCCATATCGTCCCTTTACTTTCTCAACCACGTATCTACTTGAATAGGTTCATAGAAAAAGCACCTGTGTTACGAGTAGAAAAGTGCGATTTTCCTATGAAACTATTCGAGTAGATACGAGGTTGAGAAAGTAAAGGGACGATATGTGGGGCACGGGCGTGTGGCGCTAGTTCGTAGTGATGCACATATGTGGCACTGGACCGCGAAGATGTTAAGGGGGCGAAAAGTACCCACTTTTTGTATATGCAATAAAACACTTCGAACCACAGGAGCTGTTATTACTAGCCCACGGGTCAAATTATATTAGGGGCGAGGTTTAAGGCGAAGTTTTGCATTACCTAGGCACAGCACTTTGAGACCGCCTAGTTAACAATGTAGTCATATTGACGTAAAAGTATTGTGATATTGATATTCAACAATTTTCGCGTCCGGTCGCTCATAAGGTTGTCCTATATGGCACCGTCAATGCATGCAAATTACAGAAAAACACACGAAAACGAGCACACAAGGCGACGCCTATCGCGACACAAACAATCCTAACACCAACGTGACCAATAAAGATTACAGATTTCATTAGCACATATCAGATACCACTATAAAGGATATTTTATTAAACACATCGTCATATTCGAGGTCCGATTCCAAATAACAATAAATAGGTCAAAGGCACAAGCCAAAAACGTACAAAAATCTGAGGCCCGATCGAAAGGCGCTATTACGGCAACTAAATTAGACAGGGATGTCGATTCCGATAAATATTGTATCACCGGCACGTTGTGCATACGATAAAAGTACAGAAGGTCCACTCTGAACACCGACCAACACTTGTACACGCTGGATAGGGTTGTCACATATTAACGCTGAATTCAACTCAAATGTTTTACAAACCAGGGCTCTTTTGCAGGTCTGATTCTTACAGATTCTAGATGCAAATCAAAGTTCCTTAAATGGAGACGCGGTCCTGTAGTGACAGACCGAGGACAATTCATTTTAGTATGAATTATACATTTAGGCAAAACGAATAGATGCTAGATGATGCCTCGAAAGAGGAACCCGAAATGATGTCATAATACAATGTGCAATATAGCTCCTATAACATACACTACACCATATTTCCAGGTATCATGACCATTGTTACTAAAATAATACTACTACAAAGTACTTCGTTACATGTGCCTTTGTAAGTGGCCCCCACTGACCGACATGAAATACATTTGACATGAAGTAATTGTACATTACATACAGAGGCCAGTAAAGTAAGAAATAACTCAGATCATATGTAATTGTCGACCGAAGCGAAGCCGAGGACGACAAACATGTGTTCGACGGAGCCAGAAAGCGGCATCTTCGTTTAGCGCAGCGGTCGGCAAGATGAAGTTTTCCGGCCGGTGGGCAGAAAAGTCGACTTACCTAAATGTGTTGTTTATTTAGTTATTGAATAAATTTGTTTTACCCGTAAGCGTATACATAGTCTAGTGCCAATTCCAGAATGTAGGGTTACCGATTCGGAATTCCACGATGGACACCTAAATAATAGCATCTCAAGAGCTAGCCCCGCCAGAAAAAACCCTAGATACGCCAATGCCTTTTAACCAGCGAAAAAAAAGGAAATCACCCAAGAGAGCTTGATAAGTTAGATTCGTATGAACTGCACCGTCTGTATTATCTTGTCCTGCGCGTCAACATTTGACCCTACAACCAGCTTGTTCGTATTAGCATCTTTTTTTGTTTATATTTCTTTTTTTCCATACGAACAGTCAATGCGGGCATTAGATATGCTACTTTACGCGTCTTTAGTGTTCACGTTATTGGCGAATTCAATTTAAGAACTTATCGAGAGGTCGACTCTCAGGTCACCACTGTCTGGTGGGACTAAAGTGTCGTATGCGGTGTGTGCGGACGAAATTCTCATGTTTCTTTGACATTGCAAAATAGGTATGCGAGCAGGTACGACGGGGTTCAACAGGATACGTTTAATTATAACGCTGCGAGTATCCAAAAGTCCCATTTTAGGCTTAAAACACGCACTTTTAAATGGTGCAAATCGAAGCAAAGTTCACGCAATTTTTAGATTACAGACGTTCGCGTTTAGGTCGATTTTAGCGCACGCTTCATTTGCAAGTTGAACGTTGTTAGATTCGACGCGATATATCACTTTACAGGGTTGTAAATTAAAATTGCATTAGGCCAAAATTAACATCTCGTCAAAACAACTGACAAAAGCCGAATGGTTTTCGTGAAACGTCAATGCAGTCAATAAATCCCTGGCCCTCGTGAAAGAAGGAATTATATTCGTAGTATAATTGAAGCGTTTATGTCGTTTCCATAGAAATAATAAAGTGACATCAAAACGACGTTGGTCTAAACTCTAAACAAGATTTATATGCGACAGGACAATCTGCATAATTATAAATAAAGATGCAGAAAAAACTAGGCGTGTTTCGGAACACGAACGAACAGCGAGGGATTCCGTAGTAAGACTTTAAGTAATAGACACCTATTGCAGATACCTGCAAACGTTATTTAGATAACTGTAGACACAGAGAGTAATAGTTGAGGAGACCGCATAATGATGACCTCCCCTCAAGCTTTTTCTTGATGAAACCAATTTAGTATCCAATAATCATTTTTGTTGTTACAGATTGTCTGGAAGAGATCGCTCTTTTATGTAATGTAATGTGCAATAAAGTATATTTGTATTGAATTGTATTATTGGATGAGGACTCACTAAATGAGTAATACGTTAAAAAAATATGTCCGAAAGATTTGCTTGGTTTCGATATGCTATAGACAAAATTGCTGATATACAAAGCTAAGCGGGGGTTCCATTTTTAGCCGGAACCCGGAAAACCCGTGAGTTGATGTAGGAAAAAACGTGCGAATTGCTAATTACACGTTTATTCTCAAATTTCGTTTTACGATCATATAAAAATGGTGCAATTAGACACAGGGGCATGCAGATATCGCATATTGGCAATAACCTTTATAGTCTGTCAGATAAAAGGACGCTAATTTGGGATATTTTTTTATATTGAAGTAAAAAAAGTTGGCATTCTTTTAAAAGCTGAAAGCTATCCGGCTGTTTTAATTAGTGTTGCCTGCGGGGTAATTTGCAACGTAGCCGCCATCACGTCCCTAATATAATTAGACCCGTGAAATATTCATAATAGTTTGTAATCGGACGTGCTGCTGTTGTCCAGCAAAGACTGAGCGACGAGCGAGCCGACTTTCTTTGACCTCCCATAACGAAGCAACAGGCTACTTAAGTAGTTCACGGACCAAAATATATTAGGGACTACATTGATGGCGAGGTTGTGAGTTATCCTACTGAGCATAGTTATATCAGTCTACAGGCTACACGCATCGCGATAAAGGTCTCTGCCCATTACACCATATCATACCATGACTGTAACATCAACGTTTCAGGCAAAATGTATATTCTTTAT
The DNA here is from genome assembly GCA_947034925.1 of Eudemis profundana. Lineage (NCBI taxonomy): Eukaryota > Metazoa > Arthropoda > Insecta > Lepidoptera > Tortricidae > Eudemis > Eudemis profundana. The sequence goes on along the minus strand of OX344794.1, from coordinate 692,253 downwards.
ATTGAAAAGTATGTCGTCCATGAGAAAGTGAGGAAAAATAAAGTATTCAATGTTTGAAGTCGTTCTTTTAGAAATGATTGGTGTCTTAGATCTAGAAACTATATATGCCCGTTCAATCTGGGCACAATAACGTCAATTAAGTAAGACCGACACGAATGCATTCACGCACGATCGCAGGAGTGTGGAGCGTTAAATTTTATTAGCAATTTGGCATTTCGGCTTGCGCAGGCGACTAGAGGGCCAAAAAAAGACCTAATTTATTTTATCTTAATATGACTGTACCACGCCGCCAATAAACTGTAGTAGCTTCTAAGATAATATTTAATTATCGGTCGTTTTGTTTTTAAAATGCGACACTTTATTTAAATCAGATACGCAAAAGGACAGCGTGATACCTGATCTCGATAGCGGACACGACGGATCAAACGAAATTTAAATGTGCCAATGCAATTATAATTAAAATAAATAGGTACACATTTAAATGGCGAAACGGACAGGCACACTTAGAAAGGTTATCTTGAAAACAAAACCAACAAACACGACTATTACAAAGTCTCAAAAATGGAACATCTAATCGATATGCGCGTAAAGACATACTTTTTTTAGCTAATTGTATCCCACTGCTAGGTAAAGGCCTCTTTATACCTCCCTATTTACCGCTGCTTCCGACCAATCGGCCACCAACTTATGACCAGAAAACTAGTATCTTTTTCTCACACATTCAGTAATGCATAATAACAGATAAGACTGCATCCAGACTCAAGGTGTGGGAACTCGCACATTAAAATTGAAGCTGATAGAGTAACCGCACACACAAAATATTGATACAAATTTCAATTCAATCCTCGTCTCGTCTCGCCCTGCCGGTGGAAAACCACCTTTAGTTGACTTTAATTTATTAGAGTGCACAACTAGTGCAACCTTTCATGCACGATCCTCTTGACCTGTCTTGCCTCTGTGCACATGTACTTAGTATGCAGTACCTACTGAGGATTCCGGCCCTTTTATGCTGCCTAGTACGCAGAAACGACCCGAAGGCCCGCCTCCGCCATAAAGGAGTATTAACAAAACACTCTACAAAAATGCATCTTAGAAAACTGTGGGTGTCGCAACGCAGTTAATACACTCACGGACAATGAATTCGGGTCATTTTCTATAAAATTGTTCATAGATCCTCCTTTTTGCTTCGCCGTAGTCGGGTAAAAATGACCCGAATTCATTATCCGTGAGTGTATGCAGACATAGACGACTTACCTCAGGTTTCTTGACAGGCGAGCTGAAACTGTAGACCGAGGGCATGTACCCCTTGAGGTTCTTGACGGGGCGCAGCGCGGAGCGGTTGCCCTCGGTGCGGTTGGCGGGCGGGCCGCGCAGCTCCTCGATCTGCGTGCCCAGGAGCTCGTTGCGCAGGAGACAGCCGTACACCTGGTAGTCGCGCCCGCCGCCCGGGCTGTCGCTGCTGGCGTCTCGCTGCGCTTTGGGGGGCTGGTTCTCCGCGCCTCGACCTTTCGCTGGAAAAGAAATGAAATTTTATTCAAAAACTCTAAATGGGATGACAATGTGTCGATCTCTGGCAAAAGGTACCACAAACCAAACTATCGTTACTGATATAAATTAAGTAAAAGTCCTTAAGCCTTCTACTATACTATTAATATACATATGGCATATATATAATATACATATGTGCTTCTTCTAGATTCTGCTCAGTTTCAGGATCAAGAATATTTAATTGGTTCTTTAATGCAAATATCGCAATGTTTTTAAGTATTGCCAACAAACTTAATACTGAAAACAATGAACATGAACAGCGATATAGATAGGTTCCAGAGACACACGTACGAAGATAACTATGGTAAATATTTTGCGAGTTTTCTTTGTCTCGTTATCTTATGGTGATATGCTTTCAAGTCTTAATGAGTCACAACAGGCATAGTTTAAAAATGCAAACTTGTAATTCTTGGTTCCATCAGGTACATGAATTTAGTACAATACAATACAAGTATACTTTATTGCACACTAAAAGATAAATTACAACGTAAACTTATATAAAACCAGTGGTAAACAATAGTAGATCTTATCGCTAAAGATCGATCTCTTCCAGACAACCTCACCCTCCCTCCTCCTCCTTCCTTTTTAGTAATTACCTAATCACAGGAATGCAAAAGTTATAAGATATTATATAGAAATAATTATGTACATATATGTATTTATTTTCTGAAAACAACTGAGATTTTTTCTATTGCAGGAGTACGATAGAATTACCCGCTTGAAAAACTCTTAAAAGAAAGAGACCTCTTATTCCATCAGATCGATGATTACTTGAAGTAACTACGTACTAGTACATTACACAACTAGGGTGGTAATACAAAGAAAGGCCGAGATCGCAGAAGTTTGCGGCCCGAGCTGCAAGCGAGGGACGTAAATATGCGATCGAGGGCTTTCTTTATTACCTCCCGTGTTGTGTACATCATTTTATGTCTACACTTAGACAGAAAGCGGCTTTTACCAGCTTTCCACTTTATGGTCAGGTGTGACATAAAATGTATAAACTTACCAACCAAGGAATTTCTAGGAAAACAGTAACTAACCGAAATGTGGCCTTTGTTTTATTGACATCAGTGGCAATCCCACAAGTCTGTTAATATTGAAGTATCATTTCTTTGCCATTAGAGATTAGGTGCATAATACATTGCATTCCACTTTGTATATATAACGTTTTATTACAAGACGATTTTCAGTATAGCCCATAAACAAAGTTATCGAAGAATGGAGCGTCACCAAACCACAGGTCGGCAAAAGTCATTTAACAAGGAAATTGCAAATTTTAAATATGTAAATATATAGCAATAACATTAACCTTTATTTAAGGACAATGATTCCCAACAATAATAAACGTCGAAATCACTGTCTGAAATTAATATTGTGGGTTATTATTACACAAACATATTTACGTAGAAACGGTAATAAATAACCACTTAACTGAAAATTATTAATACGAAATTAAAAACGCCATGTCGCTATAGGTACCACCTGTAATATTGGAATAGTTCCCTTAATTTCTCCAAGATCTCATAATCAGATCTTGTCCTGGTGACAATTGGACCACATGGAGTATACCTTTGGTATCGGTGGTAATACAAGGTGGACGTAATATGCGATCGAGGGCTTTCTTTATTACCTCCCGTGTTGTGTACATCATTTTATGTCTACACTTGGCCAGAAAGCGGCTTTTTCCGTACGCGCAGCGTGCGGAAAAATTCACTTTATGGCCAGGTGTGGCATAAAAGAATTTTCCAAGTCGGTCCAGCCGTTCGAGTAATTGGAGAAAATAAATAAAATAAAACAAAGATCTCGACGAATTTTTTTGAAGTCGGTTAAAAAATATCCCGCGTCAATTGTAGTTTATCATATAATAACATGAATTAGATGCTAGATTATTTCACACAATATAATTAAATACAGAATCATTAAACAACTTAATTATAGTCTAGATATGTATTAAAATGTTATAAAGGAAAGACACACCCCAAAGCACACTAGTCCTTAGTCATACCGATGCCGTATAAAATTAAACTCTTTCAACTCAGGTACTAAAAAAACGTTAAAAAAAGACACTAGTTGCTAATCTCCATAAATAATTTCATCGAGCAAATATCCTATTTTGGAGTCGCACGCGCCGCCGCCGCCATATGCCGCGGATGACAAAAAATGGCCAAGTGCGCAGAGAAACGAGCAGCGGGTTCCATGCCTGTCACAATATTAACGAATCAAAAATGTCAATATTATGTAGTAACGGTTTTTAATTTGTGACCCATTTCTTTAAAATATTCTTTGATCATGATCACTCGTAATGTAATAAATTCGCTTAGTAACCTGTAATCAATTACCAGTGATACTAGATTAGATATCTACATATACAGTTTTGCTGTAAAGGGCCTTATCACACTTGCTAGAGTCTGTGCGGGAAGAGAATAGGATTTAAAATGCTTATCTATCGTATGTGCCGTATTTTCTGTTCTGTGGCCATACTGGTTAGGTTAGTTCCGTTTTTCGCCACGCCTATTCTCTTTCCGCACAGACTCTATGCGCAGGCGAGTTGCGGGCGCGTTTCCTTATAAAAACCAGTCGCGGCGAACTCGCCGCGAGCGATATTTGTATGGAACTTCACTTCTAACTCGCCCAAAAATCGCAAGTGTGATAAGACACTGAGATTCGATCTTAGGATGAGTCACGTCACGTACCTATGGCTATACAGTCCTTTTGAATACGATTCTGTTCAATAATTTTAATAGGATCACAAGTGGCGAAAATATCGCCTAACACAATTATAGAAAAAAGTTTACGTCAGTGCTAAATGCTAAGGCGAAGAACACACTGAAATCGCCCGTCGAAATTTTTTCCGTGTAGCTGCGCATAGTAGTTGCGAGTCGCCTCGATTTACGCGCCAGTGTGCCATACCCCGCAATTTTTCTATACAAATCGATGATTCATACAAAGTTGAAAATCGCTGAGTCGCGTGTCGCCGCGATTTTCGCTGCAGTGTGAGATCCGCCTAATAGTGGAAAAATTACCTGCCTACTAAAAAGTAACATAGTGTTTGAGGAAGGAAAAAATGAAGAGCGGATATCAAACAATTCATATCGCAGTCAAAGTATAAAGACGAACAAGTAGTCCAACTTCGATCGTTTAGAAGCGAGATAGCACGCAGATGCGTGAGTGCGATCCATACTGGAGCATTCTTACACATTATTAAAACTTTACTAGTAGCGTACACGGCGCGCACACATTCAAGCGCGCAATGTACCTTTTGTAGGAAGAAAAAATGACTGCTATTAAACTGTGTCAGAGTGACGATCATCAGCCATAAAGACCCGACTTAGATTCCGAAGTCAAGTCACCTAACATTCAGTTCACACGGCTTTTCCATTAAGAGGCTGACAGATAAACCGTGACAAAACTTTAAATAAACATCTTTTATGCATGGTACCCTAATAAACGTGCATCCGTAATTCGACAATATTTTGAAAGATTCCTAAGGCTAATTAATCGTTATTACGCAATAAAATTTTAGCGTCAGTTTGAGTTTCGTGTCATTGCTCCGCATGTATTAAAAACGTTCAAGGACTCGGACGTCAATTTAAATAAATGCTGTCATCGAAATAATCGCTAGTTGTTAAAATGCAATTTTTCATCGGGAAACTCGTGTTTTTTTCGCCGGGCGTTTGGAGTTTTGTAAAAACAGAAGTACATTTAGCATTTACATAAAACTTTTAAGAAAGCTCCATTAATAACTTTTTACTTTTATTGCGAAGGTGATTTTAGGCACTATAGATATGATTTTAACGCTCTCTGTATGTATGATTGGATTGTGTGAATGCGTTACAAGTATCTGGAAATAGGACTCAAGTATGACTCGATAGAAACAACAACGGAATACGAATCCTCCGTCTACCGTTGAAGCAAAAAGAATAGGTAACTTAAATATAAAAAAAAAACAGACATATTCAAGCGGGCAACGTGTTAAGCGTAACACGTTGCAACTTCAATATCTCAAGAGTCAAGACCATTGGACGTGAGAAAACTCAGACCTGGACTTGCATTCAAGGAATCCGCTTATTTAACCTAAAGCCCTAAGCTCGGTCATTAAACTGCGAAACGCTAATCACCTTCGCAGATCTAGCGAGCATCAATCAGCGACGACGGACGGCATTTCTGTCCGGGGGGCGACCGAAATAATCTTCCCAGTAAACTCTCAGGACACCTAAACAGAGACAGTTGGGCCAAAGTATAAAGACAAACAAGTAGCGGGTGAATCAACTTTTCTTTGTCAACAAAATTTCACCTTCTCTGATTAAAATTGAAAGGAAATCTTTATTCGGATATTTTTTGAATAAAGTGTATGCTCATTTAAAAGACAGATAATAAAGCTACGTAATGCAAATATTTTTTATTATAATTTGTTTATTATAACTTGTTTATAAGCAGTGACCCAGCGGACATAGCTGTCCCACACTTTTGTATGAAAATAAGGGGTTCTCCGCTGGGTCACCCTATTAATTTGTTAAAAACGAGTTTTATTTTCACTTTTATCTAATCAATCTCAAGATGTAAGATCTTGTTCCATTTAAATCATGTTAAAACATGCAAAAGGTGAACAAATAAGGAGAAAGAGCAATCTTTGCATAAAGCAAATAAAAGTTGATTCACCCTAAGTCCAACTTCAGCCGTTTAGGAGCGCGTCGGTGTTAGTATAACTGAATACATTATTTTGAAGTAAGTTGCTTATTTTTTAAATTCTATTTTAATTGGAATTCTGTGCATGTTTTGGTATTCGAAAAGGGCAGGCGTCGCGATTAGACCGGCAGTTGTGTCGTTTTTTATCTACACCTAAGTGATTCACGATGCACTTGTGATTCACATAAACATTCTTGCATAATGAAATAATCTAGAATTGTTGGTGCCGACCACATGCAGACTACACGGGTGGAGTTCCCAACCACAGTATCGAATCACATCGACTGATAGAATAGAATTGTTTTTTTTTGTAGTTCGCTAACTACAATAATATCTTTGGCAAAGCATAAAGTCGAACAAGTAGTACACTTCAACCGTTTAGGAGCGCGCGACACGTATCGCACTCACGCAGACGTGCAATCGCGCGTCTGTGTGAGTGGGATCCATACTGGAGCATTCTTACGCATTCTTAAAGCTTTGCTTGTAGTGCACGTACACGGCGGGGTTCGTACACGGCGCGCACACATTCAAGCTCGCGATGTACCTTTTGTAAGAAGAAAAATTACTCCTATTATACTGTGCCTTTGGTGTCGCTGCAGAAGACGTAACATCTACGGCCCTAATGTCCATGTCAGAGTTTGAGAAACCAACAAACATCCTGACCAAATTGGTCCGGTATTTATATACAGGGTAAATTTTAAATCGTGAATCGTTATAATTTTTTTGTATTCTATACATAGTTAACAATAACTTACAATGCTTTTAAACCTAAATTAAGTACGTTTTTATTTTGTCCACTTTTAATTTGATTTATCCTAATTTTTACATTAATGTTTCGTATTTGTCATGAAAATTTCAACATTAGATATCCAACCTCCTAATATTGAAGTTGGCGGATAGAATTTTGGCACGTATTGTCACTTAATATTTCAGTTTTGTTACGATTAATGGTATAAGCGCCTCCACCGTTTTGTTCATAATTAATTAAGCGGGTCTTTAATTGTAATTAACACTAGTGCTCTGTATTATTCTTAAGTAGCTTTACCGGTAAACGTGGTTACGATTCACGATTTTAAATTCACCCTGTATATTTGTGACCGTGAGATTGTCAGGGTGTTTCATTCGTTATACGTGTTAGTATCATAGTGACAGACGATTTTTTATGCACGCGTGTGTAAGTAAGTGTACGTTCCGCAGATCCCCCGCTGCTAATAATGGCAGACTATTTTGTATAGCAACAATCTGCTTTGGAGACTCTCCGTGTTGCTCTAAGATATACATAGAGGTAGACATATATCAAGGTCATAAAGTTACGCTATCAATTGACCAAATTTCCTGTCAATGCACTCCGGATGTAGCAGTCGGAAGCGGTAATGTATTTTAATTCCTATTCCGTTCCCGCCAGAGTTAACATTCTATTGGCAAGTCCGTTCACTCTTCCCGGGTGCCATACAAGGTGCGGGCGTTAGCTCTGTATTTGGCGTCATACGTGACAAACGAAGGTACGCAATTAATTCAGACCATTACCAAATTCGTCCGCATCCCGTTGCGTGCGAACATAAGCTGAATTGCTTGTGAATTAGAGACTATTTCCCTGGGTCAAAAGGATTCTCTAACCGTCTTTTGAGGCCTCCTCCTACGTGGATTCTACCCACATCCAATTCAGTGTTAGTGAATGGCCACAAATTGGTCTAAATTTCTGGTCTATAGCAACGTAATGTAGATGAACGGAGTCCGTTTCAAATAAATCAATGTTGTACTGGGTTGGATAGAAACTTGCTTTGCACAATAACTTGACCTATTTAGAGTTCTCCAGTTACGTCCTTTGGCCATTGTCTAGAAAGATTCTAACTTCGTCACTAATCCTAAGCTACTTACATTAGTAAAAATACTTTCAATGCATGACGTCACGTCGCTTGAACGCCTAGCAGCCTGATAAGGCACAAATCAAAGGTGTTTGCACTATCAGCGTAGGAATTCTTGAAAGTGTGTCATGCACTTGAGGACGATAGCGCTTCTGGAGTGGAAAGGTGTGTTTTTTAGCAAAATTTACTTAATCATGGGGTACAGTCGAGTTCATTTACATCTACACATATAAGAGAACAAAAATATCTGAACACGCTTTTATGCTCCTGACAATAGGGTCGTGTTCAGATATTTTTGTTCCCGTCAGTAGATGTAAATGAACTCGACTGTATTTAATGAATATAATAATATACCGGATGGAATTAAATAAGGATTTTTTCTGAAAATATAGTGCCATATATTAGGTACATGTAGAATTGACCCGCATAAGTTATATGCTTGTAATAATAAAGAAAAACAAACGTGTCCAAATAATATTTTTTAACATTTGTACAACCCTACTGCGTATAGCGTAGAAGCTATTGTTTACATTTATTATGTTTGATTTGCTATTTGAAACCTCTATTATACTATAACCGGTATATTATAACGATAATATACTTGGTTGTCAATGTGTCACACACATTTATTACCGAAGACGTATTTGAAAAGTTATTTTACATTAAAAATATTAACCGTTTCTTGTATATAAGAGTAACTTCTAGTTGCCTCTAAATAGGGTTAAAACACGCAGTTTTTGCATAAAAGTTCAACAATCTATAACTTGAAAACGGTGACAGATTTTACATAGTTTATTTGGAGAAAATAATGTGCTAAGGTTACACAATGCCACATTAGCAGGAAAGTCCGTTGTACCGTTGCACCCCGTATATCACAGTCAAAAGTAACGTATCGTAGAAGAATATATTGCGTTGCTGCGTTAGCACAGACAACCCGCAGCTTATAAAAACGTACTGAAATACAAAATGGTCAACTTTCCGCAAAGATAATGGCCCCTACCAAACTCGAATAAAGGTTATTGTTTGCCGAAGAATCTTTGACTTGACTTAATTACAGCAATTTACACAAGCAAAATGCGCAATGAATATTTGTCATATTGTATTCCATGAGCTAAATTGTAATTGCATATCATCTTAGTAAAAACCGCCATACATACAGTTCGAGGGAAAACAGGCTCAAAGTCCATATACATAAGGACCAAGGTTCTGTTTATTTGTTTTGATGTTTGCGCGTGTGTGATTTTTAATTTAATGGCTGACCGGCTAAGAATGCTTACATTAAATGGACACTTGCGAACCGAGTAACAGGACATAATGTTTTCGGCAAAGAAAATTCGCTCATTGAAGTAATCGGCTTTCAAGACCAGGCCACGACATCAGCAGCGAGCGGCACGGGTGAGCGACGGCCATAAGTGGAAGTGAAAAGTGTGAGCGTGCTCTCTCGCTCCTACGTATGCCCATCGCTGGACGCTGCCGCTCGCCGCCGTTGACGTGGCCGGGCCGTAAGTGAAATGCATGTATGGGGTCATCCACAAAGTAAGTCACACGATTTTTCAGACTTTTAGACCCCCCCCCCCCCACCCCCTGGGGGTGTGACGTACTATATGAATGACCCCTAACCTGAGTTTTCTTTTGGTGGCATATCCCATCGGAGCTTGGTGGTGATTTGTGATTTATCACGGACAGGTCTTAAGAGCGCTCACGTGGTCGGTGGTGGTAGCAAATCGGTGTTATTAAATTATGTACCTCGTAACATTAGGCACGTGCCCCACCGCCGGGGAGTAAGCGAGTAAAGTTGGGCGAGTAGCATTACATTGCGGATCTGGAAAGGTCGATTGATTACGCTGTGCCTGGTCAGCCCGCAATGAACTGTTGCTCGCCCAACTTTACTCGCTTACTCGCCGGCGGTGGGACCAGTACCTTAAGGCGGTAGTAAAGACTGCGCGTAATATAGAACACCTTATCTACGCACCTGTGGCCTACTCTAAGCAAATTTAATATACTGTGAAATAGTTCGTCGATTTGTATGGAAACGAAGCGTGTAACGTTTTTCGCTTGACGTTTGACGCCAAAAGTGTATTTTGTAATGGAAAACATGAATTTCCCATTTGGTGGTATTTGTACATTTTATTATATTGACGGCAACTGAAGTTAACGCCGTTCAAAGTAGGTCGCCGCCACTTCTTTTTAGTACGCAAGGTACATACACTTTTTCATTTATATATTTCTGTGGCTGATACAAACGAAGACACAGTTAAGTGACCATCAGTTGTAATAAGGGTGACAAGTGGTCAGTTAGCAGTGTCTTCGATTGTACCTTGAGCTCCCTGTTGACCTATACATGTATATGTATGTGACATGCGCGTACTATACCAAGGATTTTTTTGGTCGTGTTCACCATGAGTGATAGTGATAGGGGTAGTTCGGAATTCACTCTTTGAAACGTTGTGTCTGTGAGTAAATCTATCGTACTAATTACTGGTTTCATTATATTATGTTGGAGAACATGAAAAAAAAATAGACACGTGTTTGGTCATTTCACCTCAAACTCATATTGTCCTAAAAAAACACCCTTCAAAGTTTGAGCCCTTTGAGGGTGTTTTGATGAATTAAATCGGAGTCGGACAGTTGGGTACCCTTCCTTGTAAGACAAGATCGAATTGTGTGGAATCGCTTAGCCGAATACAACATACAACTGATCAACTTTGCCTCTTAGGTATCTTTCATATATAGGTACTCATATTACTATACAATTTCTATGAAACAGGTCTATACTTGTCTAAACAAACATTCCTTACAAATTCTCGAAATGTTTACGTCACTGTCACGATAATGATATAAAAACAGCACTTGGTCTCTAAACAAACGCTTGTGTTCGAAGACCGATTACGAATTCGATTACAGAGGGCCAAATCTAGATGTCACCGCCTTTCAACTTAAATCGCATTTTAAAGAATCCCGCTATAGGAAACGATATTTATTGTGACACGGAATTTGCCTGCTATCACCTACAAGGCCTACACCACGAAACTCCAGGTAATCTCCATGTATAAACAGGTTATAGGGCGATTCTCCCGAGCGTTCTGACCGCGCGGTTCGAAAATCGAATCGAAACTATTGGCCCTATCAAATCTACGCGGGCCAGTTTTCCGCAACTCGACCTCTGACATGCGCCTATTTTGTGTACTGGGTATAGGCTATTCTTGCCCAACTCTACTGGAAAGCCTAGCAGACCCATGTAACTGAGTAAAAAGTGATCCAATTGTGCATTTTGCGTCAAGACAACATACTGATTATACTTAGACTGTTGCAAAGTTTAGGTGTTAGGTATTGATTGAGTAACGGCAGGTTCAAGTGAGTCTTACGCTCGGTCGGCAGTCACGTTACTGTGGTAAATTCCATACAGTCAAGTCAACAAATACCTATACGATTTTGTATCTTATTGCACAGACACAATTACCGAAATATATTATACATATTTTTAGGCGTGACTGTACATGCGGTTTTGCCGATTGAAGTATCTAAAGCAAATGATGCCACAATATTTATTACAACCTCTCTTGCGAAGAGTACCAAAGAACCATCACCAGTCCTGCCCCCGGTAGTTGAAAGAGCACAACTACCTATATAGGAAATCTGAATGAGATGTGCCCTTTTAAGTAACGGTGGCAGAATCTAGGACCTAGGTGATAGTACATATTAGGTACTCGTACTAAGTTTCAAGAACCGGGTACCGGCCGCTAACAGTACACCGCGCACAGAATGCATCACAAGCAGCTAATGCATGTTGCAACTCGCCTACACGGACACGTCTAATAGATACTGGGTTCCTTAACCTCGGTTATCGATGACAGTTAGCCAATAACCAATCCCGCCGAGAAACGCCACAAGCGTCACTTTACTCCCGTACACGAGATGACTGTTCAAAAACTAGAAAGTAGAGAAAAGAATTGTGACGTTGTTCTTTCGAAAGCGTTATCAAAAACAATGGCGGTTGTGTGCATTTATCGTTGCATTTCCATTATCAGGTGACCTGGGCACCGTTTCAATAATATAAGGTATTGTAAACATCCATGAGTCAATGGTTCCGTAATGGGTTTGTTTGGACTGATTAAGAAAGGGAAGAATGCTTTAAGGTTTTGGAGTCGCTCTAATATGTGTCAGACTTGTGTCATCGATAGTAATTTACTGTTGAGGTAATGTTGCCCTTTGGAAATTGCTCTTTGACTGATGTCAGATTAGATTAGACTAATATAGATTAAATGTAATGAAACAAATCTAATACGTATCCAAATCATTGAAATTAAAGATTAGCTTACGACCTAAGGAGCATCTGGCTAACCAAATACTTATATCCGAATAAATGTTATAAATGGGCCAAAATTATTTTTTAAATAATTTCAGGGTTGAAAGTGTGTATGGGGAATCAACCATTTCTGAAGTAAGAGAAACTCTAATTCTATACAGATGAAGTTGCGGGCATAAACTAGTATACATTATAATTGTGTCAACAATCTTTCAGTACTGTCGCACTAATCTAGTAAACCTGACCTACAACAGAGATAAATGCTAAATTATCTCAGACTTCATAAGTGAATTCGTAATCGTGCAAACATTTAACCACGATATGGACCAAGCGGCACTAAAGACAAAAAGTAACTTTGCACACGTAATTATCTTCATTTTTATTATCTTTTTCCTCGAGCACGTTATCGCTGCAGTTTGCTCGGTAAACAGGGCATTGCAAATGCGCGAAGTCACTAACACGGGGCAGAAAATTTGAAATTCTAAACGGCAGTGTAGTGTAAGGAAGGCTCGTTTTGTAAAATTTGAATGCATACACGATTCGTAGGTATTGGTCACCATCCATCCGGACTTGTACGAACACGTCCAAACTTAATGCAGTTTTTGTTAATTTATGCCACACCTGGCCATAAAGTGGTTTTTTCCGCACGCTGCGCGTACGGAAAAAGCCGCTTTCTGGCCAAGTGTAGACATAAAATGATGTACACAACACGGGAGGTAATAAAGAAAGCCCTCAACCGCAGATTTACGTCCCTCGCTTGCAGCTCGGGCCGCAAATATCCGCGATCTCGAGCTTTCTTTGTATTACATACAATCTGGCATTATTGCCTGTCAAGTTTGAAACTACGACATCCTGGTAAGGGCAAATGTTTTTGTTATGAGCACGTCGACTAACACCCATAGTACAAGCATAGTGTAATATAATATTTGACATTAATCCTTATATGGTTTGTAAGAAAAAAATAACGGATCACCGGAAAACTATTGACAAAACGCACAACTATTTCCAAGAATAATATTTACTTAAGAATGGTTTTCATGCACTATTGAATGGATTAGTTTGCCAGTCAGATAACTAGAGCAGGGGTCTCCAAACTAAGGGCGTTTTTCAATTTTATTAAACACCCACCCAACCCAAGGATGCTAGCGGCCGAGAAAAAAGATTACTTAACTCCGTGGTCGACCATGTCGTGTGGCTGGTGAGATTTTCCAATATGCAATGTGGCCCTGAACTAGAGGGTCATGGAACTCTACAGCTTAGGAAGTTAAAGTAACGATCGGAAGAAGCGTCTACTGTCACACTTGCCCAATAATGAGTCACGCAACGAATTCGCAACGACCCACGTGGACCGAATTTCAAATCCGTGACATTTATAAATAGGAGACCGCGGGCAGACTTATGCACGTTGCAGAAACGGCCGTTAAATCGGGAGGGTACAAAACACGTGTTGTCACTTTGAACCTGGAGGTGACAAACCAGGGTTCTACCGTCCAACAATGGGCCAATCTAATAAGAGTCTAGAGAGAACTAGGCATAAGGGCATTTTTATGTTAAAATTCACGGTTAGGCGATGTTTCATTACAGTCTAACCTGTCAGTTGATGACGAAATACCTATATGCCGTTTGACATTAATCTTTAGTTTTGTTACGAACCACGAATCGCTAGTCAACAGGCCATTTTAAATGAAAATTTCGAAAATGTTAAGTCATCAGTTCCGAGTAGTTGTTCGTGACAAGAAGGCACCAACCTACTTGTAGACTATTTCAGCAAATAAATAACATTGACTTTGACTAACCAGCAAGCCTTAAGGGCCGGCATTGAAAGAAATTTCTCATTTAAGCACCTCCCATTACCCCGCTACCGGGGCTGCTCCCCTTAAGGGGATTCGCCAATGTCGCCATCTGTTTATAATATTATGAAATTTTCAATCCTTGGACAGCGTAGCGCCACCTAGTAGAATATCTTTTAACCACTTGTGTTTTCTATGAACTTTTCGAACCATGCTCTGAGTAGGGGTCCATAATATGGGCTCATATAAAATTGGTATTTCGATTTTTTATACAAATAACGATTTGTGACTATACTCATAGTCATAATTTCTCCGAAAAATTTTGCTCATAATTTTTTTGAATATTTATTAGTACTACTACCTACATTGCCTATAATAATAAAAAAATCGAATTTTTGTACACGTAATGTTATTACTTAGATGTTATATGTACCTATAATGTTATTGCCAAGAATTACTTTATTGCACAATACAAGAAAATTCATTTAAGAGTTACACAAATAGGAAATTTAAAAAATATAGAAAATAATTAATAAAGCTATTACATATAAATATTTTGCTCATAATGATTATAAGTTATATGTATAATTTGAAATCAACGTGTGGGCGGTTCTCCTCAAAACATTATTCTTGACCAAAAAAATGTCTATTTTACAAACCCCGCGACAGAGCATCTTTATTAAGCCAGATGTATACATACATGAAAAACATAACGTTTTATCATAAAGGCACGGAACAAAACCCATTAATTTTCATTATATTTACTTTTTTGTTTAAAATGGTGTTTCTGATAATGACTCCTTATGATAATAATGACGTTTTTGTAGAAAATAATGACGGCTCGTTGCCAACAATGATTTTCACCTGAGAATCAGGTCTGATGTATATTGATTTAAGTGTTTTTTTTTGTTATGGTTTATGATATGGACGACAAAAATAAAATTCGAATACATCGACACTGGAAATTTCAAATTTCGTAAGGGACAGTTTATCGTAAGCACACTAAATACACCATTGGAATCAGTAGGTATTTCTTTTCTATCTGTTCTATTGAAATTTTGATAACACTTCAAATAAAAAAATTATGAGATGATAAAAATTTGTCGTAACTTCCTAAAATTTAAAGTTGTATCATACAACATAGTGCCCATACGGTCACTTTGTTAAAGGGGTCAATTTAGCATACGAATTTATATTTTCATACATTTTATGGTTAATCACTTATGTGCTACATTTTTAAGTCCTAAAGGGGATTTTAACAATGTAGCAGTGGTGTGGCTTCCATAGAACCCGATTCCCATCGGCTTGCCTATTTTTGCAAAGCATATGACCGGAGTATCTACTACTCCCGAAGAAAAAGTAATCCAAATCTGCTTCGGCTTTTCTAAGAATATATTTGACGCCACGCCACTGCAATGTAGTAATATACGCGTTGTAATCCGTTTAAGTTGTTTTATTACAATGAGTGATTATCGCGGAAAGCGAAGACAATATTATAAACTTATTCTTTTCTTAAACAGTTACGACAATACTGATTAGGTATGGTTATTTGGAACTCTAAGAATTATAATTTTTATGCCACACCTGGCCATAAAGTGGCTTTTTCTGTAAGCGTAGCGTACGGAAAAAGCCGCTTTCTGGCCAAGTGTAGACATAAAATGACGTACATAACACGGGAGGTAGTAAAAAAAGCCCTCGATTGCAGATTTACGTCCCTCGCTTGCAGCTCGGGCCGCAAACTTCTGCGATATCGGCCTTTCTTTGTATTACCATCCTAGTTGTGTAATATACTATTATGTGCAAGTAGCCGAGTTTTGAATATATTACACCACAACTAGGCTTCGGTATTCCAAATAGCCCCAGGAAACTTTACATACCTGTTTCAGTCAAAAAATAAAAGACAAAGCTAATTTTTTACTATTATTAAACCGCGCTTATAATACGATTGAGCACATATGTCGTTTTTGAAATAATACTTGAAATGACATGACAATGTAACTGATTTCAAGAATACCTTACATGACTTTCTCGCGCAAAAGGCATATTATACTGTGCAAGAATACTTAAGTGATAGTATATAGAATAGTTTAGTAACTAACACCACACAATGACATACCTTGTAACTAACGTAATAAAATAATTGTATTATAAATAAAGTAATTGTATTCTATATTCTATGTTTGAAATGAACAGCATGTATGTCATCGACTAAATTTGTATGCCGCAAGGTACCACATAGTGATACTAAGTAATTATTTTTTCATCACACTTGCTCGAAAATGGTGTCATTACACGTAGGTTCTGCGGGCCGTAAATGTCCTATTACGCCCTAGGGCGTAATGGTTTTCTTTTTAAATTTGAAACGCTGGTTCTGTTTTACTCTTATTTGTCATGTTGAAAGGAAACGCCAACTTACTTTTTTAACTTTTATCACTGAAATATTTATTTAAAGAGATCTGTTATTGCAAATACATGTAAACACATATTTCTGTAACATTAATTAAATGTTTAAGTAAAATGTTTCAGTATTTTGCAAATATAAAATCAACTAAAATGGCCGTTAGGTACTGCTATGGTTTCCGAACGTGACTTAACGTTCGCATTGTCTATGGACATATGTGACAAATGTCACTGTCTGTTTTAATATTTTCTTGTCATACTGGATCGAAAAGTAAGGTTATTTTATTAAGATTTCCTCACAAGTGTGATGAAAAACATTGTGTGTGCCACGGGCGGTAAAGGAATTACAAACTCGTGTTATTAAAGCCCTCGGTTTCACCTCGGGCTTATAACAAACACTCGTTTGTAATTCCTTACTTACCGCCCTAGATACACAATGTACTAGTAACATCTTTATTATCTATGTTGGACAAATAAATTATTTTGAATTTGAATTTGACATTGTCAATGGTGATGTACATATAAATGAAAATACTTATTTCAGTACAAAAAAGTTCTACTTGGGAAAAAATCATTAATTAGATCACCTACTTAAATAAAATAATGTAATAATTGAACTTGGAAAATTATTCCCTCATAACATTATCGTCTTCAGTGCTATCTGTATCATCACCTGGCACAAAGAAAATAACATAGACGATTAGTGTGCTAAATAGTGTTAAGTATGTACGTTGTAATGTAAATAATTACGTTCGGTCAGAATTGTATAATGAGAGATTTGTCAAATACTGTCGACTATAATATTTTTTTATAAAACACTCACACACATTCATTCACTCACAAACATTCATTTACTCTCTCACACACACACACACACACACACATTAACTCACTGTCACTCACTCTCTCACTCTCTCACTCACTCACATTCATTAACGCACTCTCACACACTCACTCACGTTCATATACTCACCCATTCAATTACTCTCACACACACTAGGTTACTGACTCACATTCACACACACCCGGTCACTTACACACTCACTCCCGCACAATCACTCACTCACATTCACACACACTCACTCACCCACACACGCTCAAACACTCTCACTAACTTTCACTCATACATGCAATCACTCTCAGTCACTCACTCACATGTTCGAAACTATAAAATACACGTCTATTATCTAGGAATTCATATACTAAAATCATTATTAGTAACAATCGTCATTATACTCCTAACACATTGTCATTTTAGCAACACGCGTCATTGGTGTCTCTGACAATCTTGCCGAAAATGATGTTGCCAATAATGACAAATTCTAGAAAATGCGGCTTTACAAAACAATTAGGTATATTAACAAGACAAGAATGCACTAAATAGTGTTAGTCCCATGTGTACTTTGATATGGTTATACAATAATACTCCACTGTAAATAAAATTATGAAGATACGGTGAAAAATGTGAAAGACGATAATGATGACAAACTTTGGAGAATCAAAATGAAAAGCTTACTACTCGAATCTCGCGATATGTATCATCTCCGAAGTTTGCCGATCTACTGAGGTGCGGGGTGAAGTGTTAATTTTTTTCTTTAGAAAATAATTTTAATAAACGTAACTAAAAATAATAAAAAAAAATAAAAAAAAATATTGCTGAAATAAATCTAATAAAATTGTGACATGACCTAGTCTCGAACTCGATTCAATAACGCGCCGCACCGGGTATAAATCTCGTCACTGCCGACTACGCTATCTCGAGTATTGAAGATGCTGTTGAATTAGAGCATCAGTATCAGCATATGACTTTTGATTAGATTATGGAATTACGTTTTAGGTTTAGTTTTCGGCGATCATTTACTAAGTAGGTACTTGTAGCAATCTAAGAAAATAAGTAGGTACAAAATATGTCCTAATAATTGAGAAGATCAATTCGAAGCATAAAGAAATAAGCATATTATGCGCTGATGGAAAATCAGTAGGTATCTCTAACCAAGGTCACGCGACCATTCTTTTCGTACACCGCCGGCTGTGGGTAGGTAGGTATTTATCGCAACGCACGAAGTTATGCGCCACGTAGTTTGGTAGGTACCTACATATTATAATTTTAATATTTAGGTATATGGATAAATAATAGTACATTACACAACTAGGGTGGTAATACAAAGAAAGGCCGAGATCGCAGATGTTTGCGGCCCGAACTGCAAGCGAGGGAATGCAAAAATGCCAAAACATAAATAATAAACATGTTTTCATATTATTAATAAGTAAAAAAAGTGACCATCTCGAGGATTCGAACTATAGACTAATACTTTGGCCGAGGTGCATTACGCGCCCGCTCGTTGAGCCGTTCGGCTATAAAAACAGTGTGCCCGCGCTCGAAAATAGGAAGTTCTTTCTACACCTTCAGAATGGCCCACTAGTCGCGA
The DNA here is from genome assembly GCA_947034925.1 of Eudemis profundana. NCBI lineage: Eukaryota > Metazoa > Arthropoda > Insecta > Lepidoptera > Tortricidae > Eudemis > Eudemis profundana. Next base: position 673,229 of record OX344794.1, on the reverse strand, counting down.
CGCGGCCGCTGGGACAAACGAACACAGGTCCGACCTCTGTAAAGCCTCACCGGCGAATGGGCGTTACTTGTAATAAGGGACGCATTTATAGTTCACGCGCATCACAGAAAGAGAACGCCATATACAGTACGTGCCTGGGTTTTTTAGCGTAAGCGCCAGATATAAAAATACGATTAAATCAAAGATATTATTATGTTTTATTAACATTTTTTTTAATCATTTAAAAGATAAAGGCATGAATGACATTTTTACATAATTTTACCGTTTATTAATCGGTTGTTTGTTCATACTACACAAAAAACGGAATTTGAAGACGCATTTTCGGATCTCTTATCTATCGAAGAAATTTTAAGCAAACATGTTTCCACCGTAATCACTGAATAGGTTATATAGTCAAAAAACACATATCTGAAAAGCAGCCCATTTCATAATGTAGATTTTACAAAAATCTCACTAAAAAATAGCTTAAATTTGCGATGACGAGCCTTAATTGTGGATATCTGTCCCCCTGCTAGACACAAGCCTAATTATGCACATGAGAGTGGCAACACACTTTATAGATCTCAAATAAACAATCCTCCACGGTCCACGGGTCAATAATAGGCAAGTCGGTGAAAATTGAGTTCTGTGGACACCCCCCCGGTACTGACTTTTAACATTAAGTATAAGAAGAACCGCGTTGCGAGACTTGCATCTTTTTACATGTAATGTTTTTGATTGGATCTTTATTACGGGTAGTCACAAAGATGTGTGACGATGTATCTGTCTCTCAGTGGCGTGGCGTCCAAAGAACTCGATTCCTACCGGCTTGCCTAATATCAGGCACTTGACCACCTTTTTCTACAGCTCTTAAGGAAAATGAACGCCAAATCCGGTGCTTGCCCAAGTATATCCTTTACGCCACGCCACTGCTGTCTCTTTACATGTTACACACTATTTGATGCTGAGCTGACGTTACCAACCGAAAGAAAACTAGCCACATGGCTGTATTTCGAATTGAGAAAACCACTCTAATATTTTAGGCTGATGTATATTAACTTAATTTTTTTTAGTACCTCGTGCTTGTGTCTGTAAATCCAGCTCTGTTGTAGGAATTCGATATAATGAATTGAGGAATTATAGCAAATCCAGAGAAGACTGGTTAACTTTGGAGGAGGCTTTACCTGCAGATATACCATTACAAATATTTTTTTGATACCAACAAAAATATTAACTCTGTATAAAATATAGGCTTTTTTATTTTATTTTATAGCAATTTCAATGTTTGTAATGCCTTGTGAATTTCCTAGTGTTTCATTATATTTTTAAGCAAAGTTATAATTGATTGCGTACGTGAAGCCATTGCAAACGTAATGAGCCCACAAATACGAGTCACGGTGCTAGTTGTATCGTGAAGTCGAGTGCATTGAACCAAAGACGTGGTATGCTACTTAACACATCGCTTCGAACAACGCTTTTTGCCACCAAAACCTGGGACTTTTTTATTTTACCTAATACGTGCAGAATGTTGGAGTTTTTGCTTGTTGGCACCAACTGGGATGTTGATGACTCGCTGACGCTGACGTAAGGTTCTAAATGTTTTTTTTTAATTAGACAAGCGATGGACAGTGCTGTGCGTTTAGAGTTCCTTGCAAAATTATTTTAAGGATATATTTTTTTCGTTACTTCACCGCATATTTTATTATCTCGAAAAACATGTTCAACCCGGAGACGTCTGACAGGATAAGAAGTCTCGGAAGCCGCTTCTACCTTTGTATCTATTATCCCCAATATCTCACACATAACTTAGGCAGCCGATGATGTCAGATTTCCTAATTCCGTCGACGTCTATTAATCACCTCGCCCCAGATCACTTTGACAACTCAACGGTCCTTCCAAAAGGGTTACTCCGTCCGCAACTCTACTGCTGAACCCGACCTTAAGTTTATACGCATAAGATTGACTTAGAAACAGACGCCAATATGGTTTATACGTCGTTTTTAGTCGCCCCGCAACTGATTAATGCTCGACTCAGGTGTCAAAGACGTTGACAACACAAAAACTAACAATTACAAGGCAAGTACAATAGTACTGGAAACATTTATCAAATGCAGTGTCCGTCCTGGGCACGAGATGTACGTGATACCGTGATCGATGGATGAAAAAAACATGGCTGACAATTGGGATCATTTGTTACTGTTATGCCAATGTCGTGGTAACATGTCTTTTATTACGATGTATGGCGAATAGTTATATGTATACTGGTAGTGAAGCTAAGGCTATTATAGACATTTTAGAGGAGAGCAGGCTAACCGCCGGTGCTAGCACAAATGACCGCGACTTCGCTTGTTGTGCGAAAGAGCAGGACCTGGCACGCTTAGCGACCTGGTTCGATCCCAGGCGCTTCGGCCCCCACATAGTCCGACCCTCTCAAGGTGGTCCGGGCCAAGCGACCTGGTTCGATCCCAGGGAACGCCACGGCCCCCACCTGGTCCAATTTTTGCAACAGTCAGTAAGGCTTGCAAGTGTGTCAGGCTTAAAAAAAGGAGTTGGCACTTGACCCCCTGAAGGACTATAATTTAATAGGGAGCCGGCACGTGATGTGCGGAAAAGGGTAACGGTGGCTAATCGAGCTTAAAGAACCTCATACGATACGTGGATACCCGATTCTTGTACGCAGTAGGCCATGAGCGTCAAGGCTGCCGAATGCATGTGGGGGGAGGGGGCGAGCCACTCTCTTAGTGCCATATGTTTGTGGTGCGCACAGGTGCACAGTCACCGCTGTACCAAAGTATAAAGACGAACAAGTAGTCCAACTGCGGCCGTTTAAGAGCGCGCGACACGTATTCACACAGACGCGCGATATTGGACCATTCTTATTTTTTTGCTTGTAGTGCGTTCGTTCGTACACGGCGCGCACACATTCAAGCGTGCAATGTACCTTTTGTTGGAAGAAAAGTTACTGCTATTATAATGTAGCTGTATACAACATACATACACTATCTTATCTATAATCTAAAAGGACAAAGACAAACGGCTATCAATGAAATTGTAAATCTGTAGCACAAATACAAAACATTATCTATCTTATTACACCCTGAATCTCAAAAATATGTAACCAACTTCACATATCAGTTCCTACAAATCAATTTAGTTAGCCTTTGAATATGCAAGTTGAGTAAGGGGACGCCAGATATTAGTAACAGCGAGCAGAATAATGGGAGCTTCCGTGTTTTCCGGGCGAAGCTACCGCCGCCGCCGCCGCCTGCCAGAGGCTCAATGGGGCCAGCTCTGTTGCCAGAGCAAATATAGTAAACCGGCGTATTGTTTACATTCGCTCGCACTCGCCAAAACCGACGCTAAGCACGATCGACACTATCAAACAGTATATTAACTTTTACAAGGCACATAAATCGAGCGTTTAAACCGCCTCACTTCTGTTAACACATTTTTGTCGAAATCCGTGCCGATTTAAATGGGATATCAGATTATTTATTAGAAGTCTGGGATCACTACCAAATACATTAAACTGCCACAAGCAGGGATTTCGACAGAAATGTGTCCACAGAAGTGATGCTAGATTATGACCCACTAAAGTAATCAAATCACACACACACGCTGCCAAGCTCATGAAGTTTGCAGCGGTCTACGAGGGATTAAGGCAAAAACGCGTGAATACAATATAGAATAGTTTAGAAATTGACAAATCAAGGGTGTTATATAAAATATCGCGGTTTGAATACATGGTTAAATAGAATTATATGTCTAAAGCAGGTAAACACTTATTCGGGTTAGAGTTGTAAAAAGCAGGCTGGCTGTCATACACTCACGGACAATGAATTCGGGTCATTTTCTATGAAAATTATAAATAATAACTGGCCAAGAGCATGTTGGACCATGCTCAGTGTAGGGTTCCATAGCCGTAACAATAAGGTAAAAAATACGATGTAAAAAAAGTACAACAACAAAAGAGCGTATCTTCATAGAAATTACGTCCTTTTGTTGAGAAGCGCAGTTTATCGGCAATAACTCAAAAACGGTTAATTCGATCTTGTTGAAAATAATTTTCGTTGAAAGTATTGATTGAGCGTTATCTTTGTAATTTTTTTTATATTTTTCGGACACACGGTTTAGAAGATAGAGGGGGGGGGACACAATTTTCACAACTTTCGGAGCGATTATTACCAAAGGTATTCACTTAATCAAAAACATTACTTAAGAACCTTAAAATGTTTTCAAAAGAGCTGTCGAACTATGCACCACACGTTGACATTTTGTGAAAAAAAAATTTTTTAACTTCTGTTACATGTATGGAGTGCCCCCCCTAGATTTTTTTATTTTTATTATTTAACTACCAAACTTAGTAGCGGCATCTACAAGACATCTATATTCCAAATTTCATCAGTATAGGTCGTGTAGTTTTTGAGTAAAATGCCTGTGACATACGGACGGACGGACGGACGGACGGACGGACGGACGGACGGACGGACATGACGAAACTATAAGGGTTCCTTTTTAGCCATTTTGGCTACGGAACCCTAAAAAAATCTATAGAAAATGACCTGAATTCATTGTCCGTGAGTGTATTTGATACACATAATGATTTAACTTGTCATTCTGACATTTCTGACTAGTATTCATCTCCGTCCGGGACGCGTGCAGTAAGTATCGTCGTTTTAAATGCAATCAATATACTGGTTTACCCCTGATTTGTGTTTGAAAGCCAGTCCATAAAAGAACCGCTAGTCGCTAACCTAACTTCAAGCAAGTAGTAGTTTTAACTACAGTCACGTCTATAAATATGTATACATTTCGGAACTTATGTATCTGGCATAAGATACCAAATCGTATACATATTTTTCATCACACTTGCTCGAAAATGGTGTCATTACACGCAGGTTTTGCGGGCCGTAAATGACCTATTACGCCCTAGGGCGTAATGGTTTTCTTTTTAAATTTGAAACGCTGGTTCTATTTTACTCTTATTTGTCATGTTCAAAGGAAACGCCAACGTACTTTTTTAACTTTTATTACTGAAATATTTATTTAAAGAGAACTGTTATTGCAAATACATGTAAACACATATTTCTGTAACATTAATTAAATGTTTATAGTGCATTTCAGTATTTTGCAAGAATAAAAACACACATTTTAAGTTTTTACCGCTATGGTTTCCGAACGTGAGTTGACATTCGCATTGTCTATGGATAATGTCACTGTCAGTTTTACAATTTTATTTAGGTTAAGTAAGGTTATTTTAATCAGATTTCCTCACAAGTGTGATGAAAAACATTGTGTGTGCCACGGGCGGTAAAGGAATTACAAACTCGTGTTATTAAAGCCCTCGGCTTTGCCTCGGCCTTGTAACAAACACTCGTTTGTAATTCCTTACTTACCGCCCTTGATACACAATGTACTATTGAGACTTGACCGTGCAGCCAGGCCGACGCAAGATAAAGTACCGTAGCAACGTAAACTTCAATAGTACATTGTGTATCAAGGGCGGTAAGTAAGGAATTACAAACGAGTGTTTGTTACAAGGCCGAGGCGAAGCCGAGGGCTTTAATAACACGAGTTTGTAATTCCTTTACCGCCCGTGGCACACACAATGTTTTTCATCACACTTGTGAGGAAATCTGATTAAAATAACCTTACTTAACCTAAATAAAATTGTAAAACTGACAGTGACATTAGTGACATATCCATAGACAATGCGAATCTCAAGTCACGTTCGGAAACCATAGCGGTAAAGACTTAAAATGGTTGATTTTATATTTTCAAAATACTGAAATACACTCATAGTAATAAAACAACTTAAACGGATTAAATCGCGTATATTACTACATTTTTAAGTCCCGAGTAGGTCTACCCGCGACCACGAACGCTGAAAAGGGTTACGAAACGTCGGGACTTGAAATGTAGTAATATACGCGATTTAATCCGTTTAAGTTGTTTTATTACTATGAGTGATAATCGCGGAAACCGAAGACAATATTACTGAAATACACTATTTAAATTTAAACATTTAATTAATGTTACAGAAATATGGGTTTACATGTATTTGCAATAACAGTTCTCTTTAATTAAATATTTCAGTGATAAAAGTTAAAAATGTAAGTTGGCGTTTCCTGTGAACATGACAAATAAGAGTAAAACAGAACCAGCGTTTCAAATTTAAAAAGAAAACCATTACGCCCTAGGGCGTAATAGCTCATTTACCGCCCGCAAAACCTACGTGTAATGACACCATTTTCGAGCAAGTGTGATGAAAATAATATTACCTAGCCGCCGATAGATTATGTCCTTGTGATGTGTGCCCGTTAGCAAAAGCCTGTATATTGGCGGGAGAGACTCACTCCGCTATTTCGCCGCGCGGCTACTATAGCTTGGCAACTTCGTTGGTGACACACACATGTGTGACAACACGAATAGGGGCCTCCGGAGGCTGCCTCCGTCGGTCGTCGTTCGTGTTGGCGGTAACTTGTGTGAGTTTTTACGGCTGCACATAACAAAAAGCACACATGCGAGAAGGAAGTACCAAATTTTGGGCCTACCCAGCGACCAGAAACAGCACGCGTTATGCGACAGACAGAGATGATCGGATCCGGTGCGTTCCGTCCGGTGATTAGACCCGAACGTAAGTTTTGTTAGAAAGAGAAATTTCTGTACGCAGAACTATTACTTATATCAGCCTACTGCACTTTTCTTGCCTTTCGATACTTGTTTCACTTTTTTCTATCTATGAAAATTGGCATTCCTTATCAAATATTAGACCTACTAGAACCATTGGAAGGGTTTCAATTTCAATAGAAATAAGAACGTCTACTACCTATGTAAGAATGTCATATCAGCTCAGTATAATAGCAGTAATTTTTCTTCTTACAAAAGGTACATCGCGCGCTTGAATGTGCGCGCGCCGTGTACGAACGCCCTACAAGCAAATAAATAAGAATGAAGAAATAAAAAGTATGGATCGCACTCACACAGACATGCTATCGTGCTTCTGTGTGAATACGTGTCGCGCGCTCCTAAACGTCCGAAGTAGGACTACTTGTTCGTTTTTATACTTTGATATCGGGGCGGATCTAGTTTGCTTGATGCTGATGAAAAATAAAAAGAATTCATTCGACAACTTCCCAATACAAAATGGCAAAAAAATAATGAATTTCCATGCGTGATAGCTCAAAAAGCCAGCGAGGTGTGAAAACGATTAAAAAAAAGTGCGCAAGTAAGCAACATCTTCGATGACGACTGACGAGCCAGGTCATTCCAGGGTCACACAGAACTCTACAGGCAACATAAATAAAAAATATTAACACTTAAACCGGATATGTAAAGAAATTTTCACATCAAATGCAGACACCTAAAAAAATCTATAAGCCACATAGTAAAAAAATGAACAAAAACCCGTATGTAATGATCACTAAGTCCATTATAAATTATAGAATCATCAGACGTCTCGAAATAAAAAGGACAAGAATCCTAGATGGCTAGGTATGTAGATATGGACGGATAGGCTACAGGCAAATCGATATACCTATATAAAAGCCTCTATAAATATCCGCTACTAATATCTATGACACAGTACTATGACTGACTGTGTTCCGATGTGGTCGCTTAGCGCCATGACGATGCCAAGTACGAGTTGGACTCACCCACCGAGGGTTCCGTACAAAGGAGGACCGGACAAAACGGTCCTAAGAACCAATAGCGACGTGACATATATCATTAGAAAGGTGATTCAATATACTACAATAGTTACTATGGGAGCTCATTTCAAATCACTGTGTGAAAAAAGTTATGGCGATATAAAAAACTTATTTTCATAGACGATTTTAAGCAATAAAAATGAATTATTTCGTATTCCTTGACGTTACAGTCCACCTGTCAGGCCTCCCCGGCCGCTCAGGCTCCCCCGGCCCCTCCGGCCCCCAGGCTGCCGCTAGCAGGGCACCAAAGGCCCTTAAGGCACCCCCCGCACCGTTGACGGGACTTGAGCTGCAGGCCAGCAAGGCGAAAGCCCGAAAGGCCCGAAGCAAACACGCCACTAAGGCAACCCCCGCCCACCCCGCCCCTCCGGCCGCGGATTCATTTAAGAAGCCGCCAGTCCCCGTAAAGACGGCCGCGTCCGTCTCAGCCACCCCGGCCTGTACTGAGGCCCGCTCTCGCTGCCGTTCGGGTCCCCGTAAGTCTCGCCCACGCTCTGCGTGCAGCGACGCTGACGGGGACAGGAAAAGGAGTCGGTCCCCGGTACGGGTAAAAACGCCGGCGCCCACCTTGCGATCGCCTCCTGCAGCCATCTGCGTAAGAGTGTGTTAGCTGGGGGCAAATATGCTGACGCGATCGTTACCGGGTGGTGACCCGATCATGGTGGAAGCTACGGCGGAAGAAAATCGCAGTTCCTTCCGCGGGCCTATCTACCCTATCGTTACTAACCATTTCGTAGCCCGGGATTCGGAAAATTCTGTGTAACAGTTTGTAAAAGGTCTCTTGGACCAATAGAATATCGACCGCGTGTTCCCTAATGAACTCAACTAACTCTTCCTTTTTGCCTCGAAGGCCATTGTCGTTGCAAAAGCCTAAGATAAGCGAGCGTGCTTTGATCTTGAGACTAGTACTATCCATATTAGTTAGAGATCAAACCGCTCTGAGAAGCGACTAACTGTCCTACTTCACGCATGATGAGCGTGGCATGGTAGCAAGAGCTCCGTTAAGAGCAGCAAGGCGTTCACTATACGAACGCACTTGCCTTGAGGGCGTTGAGGACGCCGGGCGCGCAGATTGCGCGGAGGGCGTGGAAGACACGGGAGCAGGGGAAGCGCTCGCCGCAGACGGTGGCAGGTATTTCCCCTTTTGCGGGGCTGATGCAATTGCCGGGAAGTTGCGCGAATTGCGCTCGGGGACCACTCGGCCTTTGTTGCGGTTGTCAAGAGCTCCAGGCTGTGCCTCCTTAGTCTTAGCAATCCGCTTTGGGGCCTTAAGGCAACCCTGCCAGTTGGCAGTGTGGCCAGTAAGACCGCAAACCACGCAAGATGGCGGCACATCTTTCGACTTTTTGCAATCGCGGGTCAAGTGGTCGCCCGTGCATTTCACGCAACGAGGGCGCAGGAAACAGCCCGTTTGGCTGTGACCGTAATACTGGCAGTTGTGACACTGCCTAGTGTATTCTAGGCGACGCGGTTTTTCGACCGGGAAACCCGTCAGCAAGCAGATCTCTTTCACCTTCCAAATCGTGTGGGCTGACGGGTGATTCGAGTTCATTTTGGCGAGGACAATATCGAACTTTTTGCCATCGTTTTTGCGATAGCAGCGGTGAACTTCGCGAACTGCTATCCCCTGTCTAACCAACCAGGTTCTCCTTGACCTCTGATTCGGCGAACTCCTCCGGAATTCCCCGGATCATAAGGCGCAGAGACTTCTCATCGTCGAACTGGTTCCGCTTATAGCCTTAGTGGCGTGTTTGCTTCGGGCCTTTAGGGCTTTCGCCTTGCTGGCCTCCAGCTCAAGTCCCGTCAACGGTGCGGGGGGTGCCTTCGGTGTCATGCTAGCGGCAGCCTGGGGGGCCGGAGGGGCTGGAGGAGCCTGAGGGGCCGGGGAGGCCTGACAGGTGGACTGAAACGTCATGGAATACGAAAGAATTCATTTTTATTGCTTAAAATCGTCTATAAAAATAAGTTTTTTTATATTGCCATAACTTCTTTCACACAGTGATTTGAAATGAGCTCCCATAGTAACTATTGTAGCATATTGAAACACCTTTCTAATGATATATGTCACGTCGCTATTGGTTCTTGGACCAGCCTCCATACATTTTTGCCGGTTCTCCTTTGTAGGTACATATATTTAAGCACCCTATAAATTTTAATTCCGTTAGTAAAGTCTATTTTTATACAGTTTTCAGATTTGTCTTCGTCGTCGTCTTATACTTGTAGTATAAGACGGTATTACTTGCCTTTCATAGTTCTAAGTCAACGGTAAGTACCCTTTGAATATTGGTTTCCTTGAGTGTCGAGATTAGAGGTGTGCGCCGCGCCGGCGCGCCGCCGCCGCCGGCTTTTTTGGCCACGCCGCCGCCGCCGATTTCTGATCGGCGTGAAATCGGCGTGGATAAAAATTTATTGCAAAAGCAGATTTTCGTACCAAATATCAAATCTAACCTTATTTAACACTTTGTTCTAGCAGTTCATGGCATATACTCTGTTGAAATCTAGGTTCATCCCATTTTTGGATAACGTTTTTTCTTATTATCCTCTCGTAGGATTTCAAAAGATGGCAGAGGCTAGTTAAAATGCTCTAGATCATCATTAACATCTCAATCAGGAGACATTAATTGATGAACATAGGTCTGCCCTAAATAATTCCGAACGAACAGTCGCAACGCACACGTTTTCTCTTGATCGAATGCCGACGAACTTAAACATGTCCTCAGATCATTTTGTGGAGGCCAACCCACGCTCCATCTTCCTTCAGATTCGTGGTCTCCCTTTGGGAACCTTTCCATCCCATCGGTCATTGTTGCTCGAGCTATATGCCCAGTCCATTACCACCTCATCTTGCTAGAGTTATGTCACCTAAGTAGGTTCTTTGGAAACGGAACGAAACGGATTTACTAATTTGGTAACGTAAACTCCAAGCATAGCTCTCTCTATGGAACGTTGAGTGACTCGACCCTATTTATGAAGGTGAAAGACTATACGTCTACTGGATATCTCGTCACTAGTCAAAAACTATTCTTGAGACATTGAGACATGGTGAGAGAGAAGAACTGGAGTGTATGTTTCAGTTACATATGTGTATTCGTAGTTCTCGTCCTAGACAACTTCAAGGTTAACTGCCCCAAGACCGACTGGGATCAGGGAGTTCGACATAACTTTCGTCTTATAAACACAGGGGTCGTTGAGCATATCTTTTATTATTTTTAGTTCGGCCCATTTCTAAGCATTTGGCAATATTTGAGTTCAGGAAGATATTGGGCAACAGAGGAACTAAAGTGTCCATCAAAGTGAATGGCAAGTTATTTGTAGCTGGTAGTCCAGCCAGTTTGAGCTCTGCCCTTTTTAATCATTTTGTTCGCTGGTTTATTAACCTAGTTTACTATACTTTTGTTAGAGCTACTGAGAGCTGTGGTTTGCTTATCTGTCTGCTGCTACTTATATGTTTTTCCAGTACAGAACCGTATTAGAGATTCGGCCTCGAGGTACCTTGGTCACGCGCTCTTATGGAGAATATGGAATTACATGGAAGCTTTAGAAAGTCCCAAAAATCGAAAAAAACAAGCCTTTTTGTGATACTTAATCTAATTTTGGTCTGTTTGGGTAACGTTGGAAAAACTTAAGTTCATCCTCGCGACGCTTTAGATCCTGCAACTATAGGCGTTTGGCCAGTGAACTTCTCTCATACAGGCAGTGATGACCTGTGTGAACCTAAGTTGCTCCGTAGAAATGAGGAAATCCGTATAAGCACTATTTAATTGATGTAGCTCCGAATAACCAAGTGGTAATGCCATACCATATAGCTCGAATAAATAATGTCTGATAAGGCCTAAAACCTCTCGAATAGGCCGAAGATGTGCCATGTAAAACCAAGATGAAGCATGGGTCACTTTCCCTCAGTAGATGGCTTTGGCATCATAACGTTATGATCACTAGTGCCAAAAAGGCAAAAAACGCAAATTTTAACCATTTTATTTCAATTTTTTTTTGTAAAAATATAGGTTTATAACATTAAATCAGAGTTTAAGGTGATGTACGGCGATATTTTAAATAACTGTGTCCCTGAGTTACGGTTTTTCGCTGTGTGAAATCATGTTTCAATCACGCCGATTTCACGCCGAAAATACGCCGCCGCCGCCGATTTTTGGCCAAACGCCGCCCCCGACAATTTTTTGATCGGCGCACATGTCTAGTCGAGATTTACGTTTTTTGCGGCATAAACGGCCGTACCATTTTTTCACGTTATCGTAGAAGTTCGATTTTTTCACAGCTTCAAGGAACCGTACATCTGAGGATATGGTTTAAATCAGAAACTCGATATCTCCACGTGTTCCCGAGATAAAGGGTCTTGACAGACGGACAGACAAACAGACAGACAATAAAGTTATCTTATAAGGATTCCGTGTTTCCTTTTGAGGTACGGAACGCTAAAAAGTAAAAAAAACCTATCGAGACTGAAGATGACGATTTAGGTACAAACGCCGTGGTCTGTTAACACTGCATGCATTTGATGCATTTTTTTATCAATCGAAAGAAAAGGCTTACGCTGAATGCTGTTTTTTTTGTACTTACCATTTAGTGTCTTGAATATTTTACGTTTACGTTACGATTTATTCCTTGAACCGGATTCGATCAATTATTTCATTTTGGTTTTACTTAACAGCATTATTGTAAAATATTCTTTTTATATCACAAAACCTGATTGAGTAAACTATTTGAAAGACCATATTACTCACTTTATTCAGCTCGGGTTTAAAAAAATATTTATCTTTCCGTCTCAAATTACTAATTTGATTACGATGATGAAGATTACGACGTTTAATCGAAGTTACAATACTGTTTCCAACATCTGTGCACCTTATCCGCAAATCCCCGGCCCGATGACATGAATGATGAATGTTAGACAATAAATACGTGTCGTATTAGTCGCCCAGCTGATCGAGGTGAAGGCTGGTCAACAGGTCTGGACTGGACCGAGATGCAAGTTGGGATGACATCATAATCCGGCGGATTGATGCTCTGACATTCGCAGACAAAATATGTATTTTTTTATATAGACTAAGAGTCGCACTGTAAGAACGATTCACTTTATATTTGGCTGATGGGGTTCCCAACAACCTCTCACCGCCTAAACCATAGGTTCCCAAACTTTTTTGACTTGCCGCCCACTTAGGCGTGATATTCAACACCCCCCGTGAGGGGGAGGGGGAATGCAATGGTCAATTTACATTATTGTCGTAATTAACACAGCAAGTCGGAAACAGATTTCTAACTTGTTAAGATTGATTGAATTATATTGCAATACTACTATTGCCATGATGCTACAATCGAAGCAACCATGTAGTAATCTATTTGTACTGTAGTTGATATTGTGATTTAAGTTTTTATTTTTAAAAGGGATAGTGCCCCCTTGGATAGCATCCACGCTCCCCAATTCCTTCCAAAGCCTCTAACGCACCCCTGGGAATCCTCAACACCCACTGGGGGGTGGTAGGGACCGCTTTGGGAACCTATGGCCTAAACTAAACCGTCTCAAGGGACTAATTTACAAAACTCCTTAATAACGCACGGTATATTAAAATCAGTGCTAACTTTCAAGTCCAAGTACAGGCACTAGACCTAATTAGTACGTGCCTTGTATGTCAAACAACACATAATTTAGGGTGTTTTTGGTGGATATCAACGCATCCATAACAACGTAGCAAGTATAGTACATCTATCTCTGGTGGAAAGGCACCCTTACAATACACAAGATACGTATACATATAGCAATGGTTAAGGTTAAAAGTTGCGTAAGTGAACGATATAAAAATGCACATTTTTACATTCCTATTGATTCGCCATTACGCTGCGACCTCAAGTTTTCGACTCGGGTTTTTGCCAAAAGTGTCAAGCTTACAATAATATCGAATTCCGAATGTTTATGGGGTAAAAAACGCTTCATTATTGCACCTCGAGTCAAAATATCGGACGCAACTTTGTTTAGCAACTGTCGTTGACACAAAAGGTAAAACAAAATGGGAGTTGACTCAGCTGATAGGTGCATTGAACCTCTTAGGTGCGCTTGCTACACTGAAAGGCAGGCGCGTTGAATCATGCACGGAACATTTCTATGTCTAATTTTGCCCTATGTAAACTCCGAATTCTAATTAAGACCAATGTGGGTTACCACTACAAAAACATATGATATTTATCTAATTATGAAAAAACTACACTGATTAATTAATTTAGCAGTACTTTTTAACATACGATTTAAATAAACAAGGCTCTGTTACTTATTTACATAAATATAAGATACTCGAATTAACTGTGCATACACAGGTGATTTCTGGTAGAAAAACTGTTATTCTAACACATGAGATGTTAGTAACAGATTTTTAACACATGAGATGTTAGTAACATTTGGTACGGTTCATTAAAATAAAAACGCATAAGTTTCATATACATTTAGGGAATCGACAAAATAACTGATCAACTGTATGTAGCTTTCTTTAAAATCGCCAACACCGCTATTTTCATGACATTTGATGACAATGAATAAAAAATATTCGAAAATATGTTTATTTTAATACGAATATTTTTGGACCTATAATTATGTAAACTTGCTAGAATTCTGCTGTATGTTGTATATGAAACACTCTACACCATTTTAATAATTGTATGAACTTGGATATCGTCCATCGTCGATGGAAATAGAGCATTATGATTTTGACAACGTAACCCTTAACCACCAATTTGGAATTGTACAAGCGTGTGTCCTTAGAATCGTGACCGCTTGCAAGGACAAAGCTTGGGAAACTCAGAAACCAGTCATACCTATTCGCACTTCGTTTCTTCAGAAATAAACGCCAATACGAACAGTATCGTCGCATTTTCATACCTCTTATAAGAAATTTTCGGTTTCGGAGTAGTTTCGGCTAAAATACGGGTTTCGGTTTTGGTTGAAGGCGTTATAATATAATATGCTATATTAATTATTACTTCAAATATCAGGGACTAAATGATTAATATGTTATTTAAAAATGAAGACTGAGTAATTATGATTGTTTTTTTCTTCCCACGACAACATGACCTTATATGGAAGTTTCGGCCAAAATTAAGATCAAAGCCAGCCGTCAGAGCACTGTCAGAGCTTCTATACGAGCAGCCTGTGGTTTAATGGTACACAAAAATCGCTCAGTGCCCTAAAAGTCCAATATAATAATGGTTACCGGGCGTAGTTGGGGTTGCCCCGCTTCTGCAGTGCATCACAAATGTCTTCAGAGGCACGCACTGACGGTTTACACGCCATAGTGCGCAAGAGCTGCCTCGCTAATGCATAGAATACGGACCAGCGCCTTTCGATTCTCCAATATATGGTCATCTTAACCATTTGGTGATAAGGGGATAATTGTAATATGTAGGTGCCTTTGTAGTTTTATATTACTAACAATAGATATTAAGGTATTGTAGTACTAACAACATGGATCATAGTTATCTGAATCAATACTTTAAATTATTATTATTAAAGCCGTAATTCGGTTTCGGCCGTGAAAGCTAGTTGGACACTACTTGATAAGCGTCGCCCCCCGAGGAGGCGACTGCGGTCGACTGCAATCTCAGCGCAGCGCATAATGTGCCCTTTCCCCAGCCCCGGAAACCGCAGCCTGCACCATGGAGCCATAGCTTGCAATAGAAAGCCGTTGTGATTGTTAACGAACTAGGCACGCTGGGTTTAGTCATTCAGTTTTATTATCTAGGCTTGTTGCCGGTTGTTGGCTACGCAAACTTTTGCTCGCCGATCGAATATTTATTTACTAACTTAGAAAAGCACCTATCAATGATGCTGAAACCTATGTAAAAAGGGCAGAATGCGTGGCCCCTGTAGCGCGTATTCCTCCCATTTTTCTTTTGACCCCTCCTTTTCATAAACACGGGGTTTTCATAAAATGAAATAATTGTTAATTGAAAGAGTATTAAACAAGCTTTCAATCGACACCAATATTAATAGAGTACAATAAATTAGTTAAAAGAGTTATTTTTGCTAGTGTCGGATTTGCATAGATGTGCGATTTTTTTTGACGCCGAGTGTATGAAGTACTAATAAGTCGGGTATATATACGTTTACGTTTTTGGCGTAGGTGCATATACGTTCTACAAGGCGACTATGTTTAGTAAGCCTCAAATGTGACGTTCCGCAGCTCAAGGTACCTTGTGGACGTTGTCACTTGTGCCCTTCTATCTTGATATCCTATAGTAACGGACCCGGATACGACGCAACCGACAACGTTCATAAGGTACCTTTACCCACAAATAGTATGTAACATTCAAAACGTCAGATACATCGTTTCACATCTTTATGCTTATAGTAATAAAGACGTGTTGCGATATATATGGCGCTTTGGATGTTACGGACTATTTGATGCTGATTGCACGGTCCTTCGTCTCATGGCCCTAGCAGAGAATAATCCGCGCGTAATCGCGCACCGCGCGCATGAACGTCTTCCTGCTGAAATCCGAAATGAAACCTCTAATCAGTCATTCGCACAGCATAGAAGGGTGGCCGAGTGAAGAGGATTTGCAAGAAAAAAAATAGTAGAAACGTTGACTATAATAATATTAACCCAATCGCAAATTGCGCCACAAAACACTGCATTCCTAAACTCGTTTGTGCAGCTGTGCAAATGTTTGCCGAAATCAAATCGCCCGCGTGGGCGGGTGCATATCGTACAATTCGCAAATTAACACTTTCTGCTCAAGTGCAAGTGACGTTTCCTTAAATGTCGGGTTTCACTCATGTTTATCTAAACTATGTATACAACTCGAATATCTTCCGTTTAAAATCATCATAAACAAACAATATTCACATATAAACTAGTATTGTTAATGCATGCGGCACGACATGGTGGCATTCCTCAGGAACTGACAAGAAGAAACGTCAAAAGGGGGTTGTGGAAATATCAGAGGACAGGTCTTTGTCCATCAATGGGACGTTACAGCACTAAGGCTAACTTTTTAGGGTTCCGTAGCCAAAATGGCGAAAACGGAGCCCTTATAGTTTCGTCATGACGGACGTCCGTCTGTCCGTATGTCACAGGCATTTTACTCAAAAACTACACGATGGATATTGATGAAATTTGGAATATAGCTGTCTTGTATGGGCCGCTACTTAGTTTGGTAGTTAAAGAACTAAAAAAAAAATATTTTTAGGGGGCACTCCATGCATGTTAAAGAAACTAAAAAAAAAATTTTTCAGCAAATATCAACGTGTGGTACATAGTTCGACAGCTCTTTAACAACCACTATAAGGTTTCAAAATAATGTTTTTGATTAAGTGAATATATTTGGAAATAATCGCTCCGAAAGTTGTGTAAATTGTGCCCCCCTATCTTCTAAACCGTGTGTCCGAAAAATGTGAAAAAAATCACGAAGGTAACGCTTAATTAATACTTTCAACGAAAATTATTTACAACAACATTGGATTAACCGTTTTTGAGTTATTGCCGATAAACTGCGCTTCTCAACAAAAGGACGTAATTGCTATGAAGATACGCTCTTTTGTTGTACTTTTTTTACATCGTATTTTTTACCTTATAGTTACGGCTATGGAACCCTACACTGAGCATGGTCCGAACATACTCTTGGCCAGTTATTTTATTTCTTCTTTCTTTTCATACGTATGAAAAATTAATATTCACAGACTATAAAGACAACATAAAATCGAAAGCCATTTACAAATTTGCCGATCTTCGCTCCCACGCAGCCTGCATCTAATGCGTTGGATTGCGTCGAGTAGCCAACAAAGGATGTTCTTATCCGCAGAAAACGTGAGCCAATTATGCTAGCACCCCAAAAAACCGGAGATATCTTTACGGTTCGCTTTTAGTGGAAGTGTTTTAGTGATTTAGTTCTTTTTGCTCTCTCCTCATAACGAATGTCAAAATAAAGTGGTACCCGAAAATATGAGCAACAGACGAAGTGGCCTGGCGCCAAGAAGAAAACATTCGTTTACTTAAGTTCTGTAGCCTGATTCGAGAGCCCGTTTGGGGATGTACAGTTGTGGCACGAGAATTGACTTTCATACAATCTTAAGATAGATACATACATAGAAGATAGTCTGTTGTCGTATCATTATTGTTTATGCGGCTGTCTGCGTTTATAGCAAACCTTCGCAGATAAAACGTGATTTTGCAACTATTAGGTTTTGAAT
The DNA here is from genome assembly GCA_947034925.1 of Eudemis profundana. Taxonomy (NCBI): domain Eukaryota; kingdom Metazoa; phylum Arthropoda; class Insecta; order Lepidoptera; family Tortricidae; genus Eudemis; species Eudemis profundana. Next base: position 655,349 of record OX344794.1, on the reverse strand, counting down.
TTCAAGAGCGCAAATAAAATATGACCCTCTAATGACTGAGATATAAACATTGAACGAAGTAGAATCTAGGTCGTTGCGAATTATAACTACTTGCGAAGCAGAGAGGAACCAGTAAATCCTAGTAAAAGCCTGTTAATTCCTATCCTCTCCTTTATCGTATAGAATTTCTCTCGTCACAAAGACTAATTATGCGCCTATAAGGCTCAGTATCCTCCAGAGCTGTAAGAGGTAACGGACCGTTCTGCGAAGAAAAAATCGACCAATGCCGGGCAGGGCACTAGGCACGTTGATAGATGGATTTTTTCCTCGCGCATCGCTGCTACCTCGCACAGGCTCTGCTGGATACTCAGCCGAATCGTTTAATCCTCAAAATGGTGAGTCACCGAATCCTATTTTGTCACTTCGCTTGTTCACTGAGGCCATTTCAGGGTGCTTGACTCGCACACCGCTGACCAGCCTTCACCCGAAGCGATCAGCTGTGATGATGTCATTATTATCTAATGTTTGCTTAAGCACTTGAATCTCTAGCCGTGTTAGAAGGCCTACTAGACTCATGGGGCCTCAAGGAGCACGTGGATAAGTATGAAATCAAAGGTCGTACTGTAAAGGCTTTTTGGATTCTGGGCTAATATTCAGTCGTGATGCATCTCCGTCATGAAATCGTAAGCAATGTCAATGTTTATTTAAATTCCTGAATAAACATAATCTCGATCAAATCCGAAAAATGGCCCAATGACGAAATAACTTTCTGCGCCATCCTACCAAATCTGAAGCCTAAGGCCGAGGCGAAGCCGAGACATTTCTTACTTTACTGGCCTCGGTATGTAATTTCTAGCAAACCGAATCGAAATGTGGAGTATTTCAAAAGGGCTAAATCTCGGTTATTATTTTCGAGATCTTGAACGAGATTGAGAGATCGATGCGTATGAATGAATTTGTTTTGATCAATGTTTTTGAGGCTAGATCCGTGTAATTCGGTCAGTGCTACAGTTGCTACATGGTGCTACAGTGCGCGGCCGGTTTTCAGCGATGATATGAACTCAGTGGCGTGATCAGTGCGAAAAAATCGATAGTTTAGTAAAATACTGTGCGTTTAACGAAACGAAGTTGCCTAATAATGACATTAGAATTAACGCAAGCTAATTATATTTTAGCTTGCCTACACGCCCTTTTCTGACGGATTATTTTCGACTGAGCTACGCTTCGGCGAGGGATAGGCAAAGTTCCCTGTCTGTGGACAACTACTTAGCTGGCGCTCAATTAGTTTAAGTTAGATTTAGGTACACTTAGACAATAAACTGTAGTTATAGGATTTAGATTGTGTTCATCTTTCATATTTCCCTGTTGACCCATAACAAATGGCAAATTAATATAATTTTTGTTCGCTAACCCTACATTTTGTTGTAATTCGGTTGAGTCCTTGTCAAAAATAGTTGGTATATACTGAATTCTTAGGCATTTTTATCAAATAACTCATTTTTAATTACTTTATCAAATCTCGATCTCGAAAGTCTGAGTCAACGGTCGAGATCTCAAATCAGATTTTTTGGACGAGATCTCGAATCGCCAATTGCATTCCCTATCAAATACATTTGCTGATGCAGCACGACTCGCGATCTGCCCACGTGGCAACTATCGAAATATTCACGCCGGGCTGATAAATATGTCGTATTAAATACTCCGAATTGCACGGAGATACACGAGCCCTGACCTCCGCGAACGTTGTTTACTGTATGCAGGTCGCATATAGTTTAAAAATAACTTTAAAATGCTCGGCTTATCGACAAGTTTTGGATGGCGGTTCCGTCAATATATGGTATCTCTCTCGCTTTATTGGTTTTCCACTAACGAGGTTTATTATGGAGGTAAACTGGACCGCTCGTGCCCAAAATACTAGATTCTAGATCAGATTTCCAAAATACAAACAAACTTCTACAAAAATGTTTAATCTCTTGAGTGACTTACAATGTTATCATCTAGTGAAACGGGAATATGGTAATATAGGAATCTGATAAATCGGGAATCTGCTATTTTGTAAAATCTGTGTTTTGGGTACGAGGGAATTGGACGGGGGGGTATACCACGGATGTACAAAAAGAGGTACTAGTACCAATGATATCCAGAATAATATTTCAACAGTGGAATTGCCTTTTTGTATCACAAAGACGTTTTACATCAAAATATTTTCTGATCCTACTGACACAATAGAGAGTCGAATGTAACGAAGATTGCAACAGATTTTTTAAAGATTTTCGTCGTCGAAGACTTCAATAACACCTTCCACGTGACCTTAAGTAAAAGAGACAGTAACTCCCTAACAAACGCCACGTAGTTCATATTACCCAAATTCCATTACTGGACTTTCCAGTTCCAACACGGCTCTAAGCAGTCATATTGTGAACGTTTCTCGCCAACAGAGTACAGGATTATCGCTGAAGGATCCCCACAAGATGCATTTCGACCGATAACACCGGCAACCTGCCGATAGCTCGGACCTGTCCCACTAACTCGCGAACAAATTGCTTGACTCCTCTTATCTTCGCTGATAACTCCTTATCGCGCGATTGCAAGCGCTGCCGCGCCACAAACCTATTCTAGGAGAGGACAAATTGGGAATTGAAGGCGTACAATTTTACTGGGAGCCGATCAAGGACCTTAAAATAAATAGCCGGACGGAGGCTCGCCAACAGAGAACTGAAGCGATTTCGATGGCCTAGTTTCAGTAGTTCGGTGATTTTAGTCCGGTTAAAATAAATATATATGAACGGGACTAAAACCACCGAACTACTGAAACTAGGCCATTTCGAATGCGCCGGATGCTTGTGCTTACGAGCCGCACGCACACATCAACTAGTTTTTTCCTATTGCGTTGCGAGCAGCACACACAGATAGGTAGCCGGCCGATTAGACATGCTTCAGTTCTTTGTTAGTGATGCTCTGCCCGGCTATTTATTTGAAGGTCCTTGGAGCCGATGTGTACCTGATGTGCCAGAGTGAAAGCTAGACTAGCCGCAGTTAATCAGGTCGTATGTCCATTACTCTAGAAGCAAAAGGACAACAATGCAATACATTTCATCAAAACAACGAGCCGCTTAGGTCTGGGATATTGACTTAGTAACGTACGGAGTTACTAGATTATTGGCTCTGTAGTTCCTAATTTTATTTTTAACAGACTTTAAAAAAGTAGAAGTTCTGATTCTGATTTGGTTTTTTGTATGTTCTCCGATTGCTCTAAGACGGCTGGAACAAAGTGGATTTTTTTACTTGAGTATACCTCCTAGGCCTAGGTGATCCCATAGGCATGAGATGGAATCTTATAGAAATCGAGGGAGCTCTTCAAATATTACAACAAGCAAACTTATAGCGATTTGGTGATTATTTTTTATAGTAACTCGTGCATTTGTTATTGATTAGGTTCGTTTCAAGTCGGTTATTTAAAAAAAAATAGTTATTTTATTGCTGTACTCTATACACAATACCATGGCTCCTAAAAGCTGTCGCGCAGACCGCACCATTAACGTGGTTCAACGTACGCAGTGCGTAAACATTTTACAACTCGCTACGCGTTTTGGATTTGCTACCGGTGTTTTTTATCATAACTACACTCACGGACAATGAATTCGGGTCATTTTCTATGAAGAATAATATGGAAAGTGGTGTTCATTGCCCCTGAGTGTACATACCATGGTACAATAAGACATGGTATGTTCTTCCCAACCTTTTTTTTCATTTTTTTTTTGACGTAGTGAAAATGCATTACGCATCCCAGTAACTGCGAAGATAATAGGGGGGAATGGTGTTTTTTTAAAGATTTTCGTCCTAAATCAAAAAGTACATTATATGATTAAGAAAAAAAATGGTTTTGGAATCTACAAATTAAGCCCTTTCAATTGATACAATAGCACAACTTAAAATTTTTGACTTCCAATTTCGGCCCCCTTTAAAAAAAAGTAAAAAAGGTAAAATATTTATTTAATGTCTAGTAAGCTCGGGGTAGCGACTTTTAAAACTATGCCAAATTTCAAATCTATAGCAGCAGTAGTTCCTGAGATATCTGACTGTGAGAGACGGACAGACAGAGTCGCACCGTAAGAGTTCCTCTTTTACCATTTTGGTACGGAACCCTAAAAATCGAGTTGTGATTAAAATATAGCACAACCACATATACGATCCGGCCGAATCGCCGACATGTCTAACCTAAAGATTAAGCTGTTGTCGGTCATAGTCATATCATAATATTGCACATAATACACAGACAGTTTATAAGAGCCTTATTGCGTGACAGAGACGTCACACCTTGTCATCGGGGATTAGTGTCAGGCCGAGTAATGTAACGATTAACGCCTGGCCGCTTTAAGCTCGGGACCATGGATGTTAATATTGTATTCGTTAATCGGCGATCAAGAAATAATAGATATATTATAGACGTATTACCGGTACCTAAGTATAGTGTAAGTGGTAAAGCCACAATAATGAAAGGACCATTACGTCTAGCATAACTGGCCGCGACTTTGTTTCTCGCGCGACAGAGTATCACCTGTCACTGTCACACTATATTGAGTAGAAAGAGATAGGCAGCATTTGTCGCGCGATAAAGAGTCGCGAGTCACAGTTGTGCTAGAGGTACATAGGCAACTTTGTATGGGAAGTGCACTAAAAACCAACAGAGCTGAGAGTTGTTTCATTCTACGGGCACCAAGTTCAATTCCATTGCAAAACTGAGATATTCATATTTTTATGCCACACCTGGCCATAAAGTGATTTTTTCCGCACGCTGCGCGTACGGAAAAAGCCGCTTTCTGGCCAAGTGTAGACATGTGTAAAACTGTGTTTTACCTGGACAATTAGGGCCTACGCTAGCTGACGCGGGCACGGAACGGGCGCACGCGGCGGGCGGGCAAAAATACATATGGCACTTCGCGCCCGCGTTGAATTTGAATATCTCAGTTTTGCAATGGAATTGAACTTAGTGCCCATGTCGCCGTCAACCGGTTTAATTAGCCATTTGGTTAACTGCCTAGCCTTTTCACTAAACGGTGCCATTTAATAAACTGCCTGGATGAGCCAAATTGTGTGCAAGACTGGACCAGATGTTTATTTCAGTACGTATGTAGACACATTTTGTAATAAAGGGAAGAATTATTGCCCAGTACCAAGATTAAGTAAATAGTCCTCTTGCTGTAGTTTCCGGATGTTGCCATATACCTATATATATTTTTTAATAAAACCTTTCTTCGACATCTGCAAACTTAGCGTAGTTCGACTATGTAATAGTTGTGTTCGAGATCTGATACTGTTGGCAACTGGAGCTACTTCGTCTCATATTGCGTCCCATTTACAGAGACAGCAGTGAAAGGTGCAGCCTCCAGTTCATCATTGGTACTTAGAATATTTATAAACCTATTGTGAAAGCAGTCACGCTCTGTGTACTCGGATAACGCCATTACAAATTACGACCTAAGGGTCCCGAGTAAGAGTCAATTTTCTATGACGGTGTCGCGGTATGCGAGCTATGTGTGTGGTTAACGAATAATTAGTGATGTACTATTAATTAATTATTACCACAGAAATATATCGAGATATAAAGGAAATAGTTCGTCGATTTATATGGCAAAGAAGCGTGTAACGTTTTTCGCTTGGCGTTTTGACGCCAAAAGTGCAATTTAGTGATGGAAAACACAAATTTTCCATTTAATTTCGTGGTATTTGAACAATTAATTATACCATTATTATAAGATCTTCAAATCTGCTAATAATATTAACGGAAACTGAAGTTAACGGTATCAAAGTAGGTGGCCGCCACTTCTTTTTAGCACGCGAGGTGCATACTCTTTTTCCTTTTACCTCGATATATTGCTGTGATTATTAGAAAGACATTATTTTGGAGCGTAAACGTAGTAAAGTTTGCCAGTGAGTTTTCTGTATGAAGTTAACGTGGCATTGTATGAATAATACGGACCTAAACTTCAGGGCCTATATGTACACTTTACTAGCCCGCGTTAGGCTGCGGCTCCACTGAGGCGGAGACGAGCGAAACGGAGAGATGTGTAGGGATCGACCAATCACATTAGTGCTCGCTGTTTCTATTGACATTGACGAGATATGAATTTCAACTAATGTAATTGGTCGATCCTACGTCTCCTCTTCGCTCCGCTCGTCTCCGCCTCAATGGAGCCGCAGCCTTAGGCTGACGTGTAGAATCGACCAATCACATTAGGGGCCATTCATTTATTACGTAAGTCGATTTAGGGGGTGAGGGGGTCAGCAATGTCATATTTTTTCTTACAAGTGGGTGGGAGGGAGTTTTGATAGTTCTTACGTAAGATCATAAAAATGCGCAAAGTTAAGAGTATACTTAAAAAAAACGCGCGAATCCGCGCGAGAGCGGAGGCGCGTGCTCGGTTACGTATAGGTATTTTACCAAAAAAGTTTAAAACTATTAGTATATGCAAATAAACGTCCCTACGAAAAAGTTTCTTTGGAAAATAAAAATTTTCCTTTAGATTATTACGTAATAAATAATAAATAGGGGGGAGGGGATCGGCCACTTCTTATTTTTTCTTACATAGGGGGTCAAAAACTGGCAAAAATCGTCTTACGTAATAAATGAATGGTCCCTTAGTTGAAATCCACATCTCATCAATATTAGTGGCAACAGCGAACATTAATGTGTTTGATCGATCTCTACACAGCTCCGCTCCGCTCGTCTCTGCCTCATTGGAGCCGCAACCTTAACCTAACCTAATATGACCTAAAGCAGGGTTTCTTAAACTGTGGTCATGGCCCCCTAGGGGTCCATGATACGAGAGCCAGGGGTGTGGCTCGCATACGACACTAACTTTCAAGTGTGTACGCTGGATTTTCTTTCCTCTGATTTTTCGTAAAGGGTCCGTAAGAGTTTTGAAATATTGTAAGTGTTCCGTGGCCGAAAAAAGATTAAGAAACCCTAACCTAAAGAATATAGTTGGAATAGGTATCACTGCCATTAGCCTAAACTTTTCGTCAAATAAGTTTATTACAGTTTATGATTTCGTTTTACGTTTTTTTACACCACACCACAACACTTGAGTGTGTCTTCAGTAACACCTGTCCCAACGGTCCGATCCGTCAATGCAAACGTTGAAAGCGTTATAAAAAATCAAATAATAACCAATCAATGCGAAGGCCATTAGGTAGCCAGTACGGTAGTGGGCAAAAAGCACCTCTCATTAAGTTGATTTTAAATTTTCGACTATTCATCGCCATTATATTGAACAAACTTAACTTTGCGGTCCGGTAGGTCGGTTTTAGCTTCGCTGTACAGTCGAGTTCATAAATATGTGTACACTTGTTTACCTACTCGAATGCGGTCGCTAACAATTAGTATGCAAACGCATTCGACTAGGTAAAAAAGTGTACACATATTTATGAACTCGACTATACCACGGTACAATAGCAGTAATTTTTCTTCCTAGAAAAGGTACATCTCGCGCTTGTATGTGTGCGCGCCGTGTACGAACGCTCTACAAGCAAAGATTTAAAGATGCGTAAGAATGCTCCAGTTATGGATCGCACTCAGACAGACACACGTTCGCGCGTCTGTGTGAATACGCGTGGCGCGCTCCAAAACGGCCGAAGTTGGACTACTTGGCCGTCCTTCCTCGTCCTCCTGACTGTACTTCGTACAAATCTTATTAATAGAGACCGGATTTGAAGTAGCGATCTCAATATTAATATGGATATGACTGGTATAATTTATTATTTTCTTCTATAAACAAAAATAATGTAACTTATCGGAACAAAACAGTAAAAACCTTTTTGGAAGCTTTCGTATATATCGGGCAAAAATTATGGTGATAATAAATAAAAACATCGTTTGTTAATTTTTTAAATAGTTTATTTTTTCAAGTTCTTCTTTAATATCTTCTGCACAATGCACAGTAAAAAACAAGACTTTATATAACCAACATGACATGTATTTAACAAATTGCATTAGTCATTTCCATATTAATATTGAAATCGCTACTTCAAATCCGGTGTCTACTTATTAAACTTCAATTTCAACGTTATTCTGCTTCTAATTCGACTTTCTAGCCTGTTTGCATCATTCGCTGTTAACACCCATCGAAATATAACATTACAAGTATGGAAGGGTAACTGAAGCTCAAAATCGTATGAAATTCTCACGTCAGTAGGTTTGTAACCATTCACATCACAGATTTTTGTCTTTTAAACGATATGCAACCTATCCAAAAATGATTTTTTCTCAAACTGAATACTAATATTTGTCATAAATTATTTTAGACTCACACATAGTAAAAATTCAGTTGTGATAAACAACCACTTGTAGGTGTGATAAACAACCACATAGGTACCACTTGATACATACGACGTATTGATTTTAAAAAGGGGGCGTTGTGGTGCAAATATCAACGTAAATTTTGTTAAACGTTCTCGTTGCATACGTTATATTTCGATGCAAACTCCGCATCAGTTTTACACGTGAGGCAATTATTTATTGCCCCACTGATATGTTAACTTTGTTCTATTAGCCATTGTAATAGAGTAGCGAATGAAGAGACAATGCGACGCGCTGATTGGTCAATTCGTTTTTTACAACGCACAATTTATTTTTTTACCGCCCATTGTAGGTTTTGCGGGATTAATTACGACTGTAATCGCAGTTGGGATTTCGGATTGGTATCATAATGTGTTATTACCTTCGCTAATTGAATAAGACTTTTAAGGAAATGATACCCTTTCATATTGATAAGCACGTTCTTAGAATTAAGCCTAACAATGAGGGTTCGCAGAAATAGTAATTACAACAGCTGGCATCACGGCAGCGGAAGGTCTATTTGACAGTAGATGTCAAAATCTTGTGGTGTGATTGGTGGATCGGTTCACATACACACCCACACACACATTTGAATTTGCATCTGTATTGTTTATGAAATGCCTTTCAAAATGATCTGGTATTGAATTCTTACTAAAACCATGCCGCCGTGACAGAAACATTACCTGGTAATCCTCATTAAGTAACGCAATAATAAGCCATTAAAAAGAACAAACGCGAATTTTAATTTATACAGATATAATGAGGATGGAAGCAAATCCTATTAAAAGTCGTCGGCACTAGCGTGCGTTATGGCCCTTAACCACAGACACGTTAAATCATAGCAAAATGCACCAGAAAAAGTATTTTCGAGTTAGCATATTCTGCCATACCGACGGGAAGAAAAGCGGACTTATGTACTAAAAAAACCCTTCTGTACAAGCCTGGTTGTATTAAATCTCCGCCTTACAACCTTCTTGCGTTCGCGAAACCAACCGTGAAGACTATGGAGCGAAATTAATTATTCGCATTAATAAGGTATATCACTTGATAAGGCTATTCTCTCGTATATCTTTATTCTCGAGTTGGTTTGTAAACGTTTATAAAAAGTGAAATATAAATAACATTAATACTAAAGCTCTATTCTAAGCAGCGGATCGGGGCTTAAGCTACCGGGGCATGGTTAGGGCTACAGACAAAGGAACCTCCTGACTATACGCACCTCGTGCAGGAGTACCGCCTTCTGTATCTGATCCAGCCATCCAGCGAGTCTTGACTTGAGGTGGTGAAACTCTTCGCTATAAGACCGTTCGCCGAAATGGCTATCGAAACCATGATCGTCGTATCAACATCCCACATGGCGGTAACCTCGTGACTCTCGTGAGCCAGAAAATCACTTGAAAAAGCATTTGAATCGGTTTGACTATCGAATGCTACAAACTGCATATACATATAGCCCTATGCGCTCGTGATCCGTTTTCAAGCTTTTATTTAACTTGCTGTAATACTATGTGTGGCTCAAATCTTGGAAGCTAAATTAGAACCACTTCCTGACGTTCTACTACTCAAATATGGCATACTTGCGTTATCTTCAGTAAGAATGCAATAATTGAAACGGTCGGCGGCAGAGATAAGTAACCCCAACCCCCTTTCCATGTTACGAATGTATGACGAAGGCGGTTCTTTCTCTCCAGCTGACAGGACCAAGGTGCTGGAGTCGGGAGGTGGTCATAGGATAATCTAAATTACAAAGATAATCCCACCAGGTTTGCTCGCTTCGCACTTCACCCAGACCCCGGGTTTTGATTAAGTTGTAAGACTATAGTACATTACATTAAGGATTGCGTGCTTCAGGGAATCCTATTACAGAACGGCAACCCTTGTATTTTTAACAAATCGTCACGCTTAATTGCTCGCAACTCATTAACGGACACCCATTAAGGAAGAAATGATAATGAAGTGTGATTTCATTTCGCGTGTTTAAAATAGTAATGCTAACTTACTCGTTAGTCAATAATCGGAGCCTATTGTTTTTTACAATAAGCTTATTGTTGTATTTCATGACTTCATGAGAATAATGCATTAGCGTGACATTTAGATTAAAAAAATATGTTTTTACTCTGAATTACCATTCGAATGATTAAAATTTACGGATCTCTTTGACTGACACAAGCAAAATAAAACAAAAAGAAATTAGTCAATAAATTTAAAATTGACGAAGTCGTAAAAAGCACGGAGCACTTTAAGTAAGCTTGATTTATATCTATCCACGTTTTAGGACAGATGTCCTTGAGAAGCCGTCAACATTCGAAGCAAACCGAGCTACGATAAAAAAACGAAACAGCGTAGAAGTTTTAAAGAACTACACGTCTTTTTAGCAAGGCAGAACAGTTCTCAACAGGCTCCACGCTTGGCCGCGCGCGGTGTGAACAAGGCCTAATCCCTCTGTTTTAATTTCAATAGCAACATTTTCGCACTGATTTCCACCGGCAAGCGCTACCAAGCGTAGCCACATAAATATTTGAGTGCGATGCCCTCTATGCCCTATGGTCCGCCATCCGAGACGGCGCGAGAAGATGCCTTCATTAAAAAATGTCTATGGTCCGTTGCCGAGGTTCGTATTTAATGTGCAATTCTTTTTCAGACAGTTATTTACACTTGAAATTCAAATTTGGAACGTCTCAGATTTTCACAGTACTACGACAATCGGTATTTCTATGAATCTTCTATTCTAATCTCATCGCCATAGCGTTTTGTATTCACTAGTCATTTTTAAAGTCACCCTGAATTAGAATATTCTTTAATTTACTACTAACTTTAGATATAACATTATTATGTTTACGATATCCTCGTCTCGTAAGGAAGGCCTTTATGAATGTAACATGCAAAACAGAGGATAAGCCAAAACGCATCAACATCACCTTACTAAAAGTACATATCGTGCAGTGACAAAGACAGTTAAAACCCAAGTACAAGAAGTCTCAAAGGAATATCAACAGTATCCTAAGAGATAAGAAAGAGAAGATATCACTCTTTAGCGATAAGACGCCTGTCGTCTACCGTCTTAGTATATTTGTATTGTAAAGAGATAAGCCCTTTTGAAGGTATGAAGCAGCCACATAATTGACAGCGTTTGACCTGTCCTGATTGAATAAGCTAATTAACATTTGACCATACTGTCAATTAGTAAACTCGGAGCGTTGGAGACCTATGCGAGTCTTCGTCCTTTACGACGACGGGCAGAGTTCACTACATCCGATTAGGTTCAAGAGGGTATATGCGCGTAAGGTCAGATTTACATTTATACAAGGATTCAAAAACACCAACTTATTTATGACAAAAAAATAGGTATATCTCAGTATCATTTATATTACCACTTCACAAAAAGGAGAAGATTCTCTAGTATTTTTTTTTCAAAACCCGTTCTAATGATGGGGTCCATGCAGAATTTAGGGAACTAATCAAATATTGGTATATCAGGCTCATGTATAGCAATTTCAATATTTTTATAGCATTTGTATTACATATACTTCAGATAGGTACTCCAGCATACCGAAGATCTGGCCCTTTTTTGCGGAACCACGAAGTGGGCACCCACTTTTTTTTTTGGAAGCTGACTAACTCGCAACCCTATTGGGCATAGCGATTGTCTGACCGGGTGGTCTGCCGTGGCGTTCCCTGGGGCGAACCAGGTCGCTAGCCGGACCACTCCGAGTGGATCGGACTGGGGGGCACCCACTTGTGGCACCACAGACGAGGCAGGCCCAAGTGGAAATGGCGGGACGACCTGGTCGCGTTTACGGTTGTCAGGTCGCCAAACCTAATAGCCGGACAGACCAGTCAGTTTGGCCGGACATTTGGGTAAAAAGACCGGACACCCTACATTATTAAGAATTTTGTGTCCTTAAAAAAAAACCTTAAGAGGATAAAAAATAGGAAAGTGCTATTGGCATGCAGCTAGTATAATTTTGATGCGTTGTCATATGCACCGTCACATGATTCCAGCCAATAGATCAAATAGGTCGTCTAGAGTTCCTATTAACCACTCACATTACTATTACCACTCCAAAAGAGAAAGGCATTAAGTGCCTGAAATATTTTACTAACTTGGCGCGTTTAACAATTGAACGTTACTTAAAATATTACTATCACAAGCTAGCATCTCTCTTGCAGGAAATAAGCAAAAACAACCCTATTTTATTCACGACAAGGTTTAGTTTCATAAGATACCTCTAGTGCCATAAGAAAGTGCTCAATTACTTTTATATGCACGCGTCTGACTCCACGATAGTGTGGAGATGTTTAAATGCAATTTATTTATTGGCAATCTGTTTTGCTAAAGAGTTCTTCATCTATGCTTAAAAGTTTTTCCACCCCCTCTGAGGCTGGCGATGTGTTTTCTAAAGAACACTTCCTTTGGAAAAGCCTCTTTTCAATACGGAGTCAAGGGTCCAGAAGTAATATATAAAAATGTATTAAAATAAAGCATGGCTTAGAATTTCCATAAAAACGTAAAATTATTATCCTCGTTGTCACCACGCATGTATTCACTAGGTGAAGATATTATAATATAGGTATTGCAATCGGTAAATATTGCAATAACTCTAGAAACCGTTGTAATTTGAGTCGTATAAAGTACTGCCAGAGTTGATATTCCTTCAACACCTCTGTTACACTTGTTACTTTGAATCCTACTAATAAGAAAATTCGTGCAGATGTTTGGGTGTTTATTACTAAATAACGCGGTAACAGTTGGATGGATTAAGCTGAAATATGGCATGCAAGAAGAACAAATCCCGTATTGAAAAATAAGATCTACTTTTATCCTGGTAGAGTTCCCTAGGGATAATAATGGGAATATGCAGTAAGCTGACATCTTACGTGTGCATAATATCAGGCAGGCTGTACGCTTTGCCACATTAGATACCATATAATTGCATTGTCACCGAAAATACACCAGTATACCAAATTTGAGACCAAGCGAATATGTGTAAGTTGTCCTAATTAAGCTTGTAAGAATGAGGGCTACCGTTTTTGTACTCACCAGTTGGCACAACTGTAGAGAAGGGTCCCGAAGTATAGCTGTCAGTTTGTTATTACGGGTGTGGCCACGAAGTTTACATTTCAACCGCACTATAAGAATATCGAGCATGTCGCAGTATTGCGTTCAGTTCGGAAAACAAAAGGACACAAGTTTCCGAATGATGAAACCGTCTCAAACACTGACATTCGTTGACCCGTAACTTATATTTGTCGTAAATAATCTCAGATATTGCAAAATATTGATAACATTATTCTAATAACAAATAATGCCGTGTAGCCCCCACAAACAGTGACATTTGGCATTTCGGAGACCACGCACTACACTAGCGCTTCTAGCGACGAAATTTAAGCGGTAATTCAATAAAAACTTTTATGTACATACTCGTATTTTATGTATAAGTTGCAAAAACTATTAATAAATTGACGGTCACTACGTACATAAAGTCAAGTCCAAAATCATATTTTTTTAATTGTTTATATGGTTTTAATTGGTTATTGCGCATCTAACGTTATGTATTTTTTTCTATGTTAAGATATACAGGAGATATTCAAACGTATAAGAAGATAACTTCAGTAAAATTCAAGAGTTGGTGTTGTACATGCGGTCATGTACACATAACCGTCTCTACTGCGTATTGAAATACGCGTCATTTCGTCGCGAGGTTCAACGTAAATAGAGATATTATGTCTGTTACTGATGCGTCTTAAATATGCTTTATACAACCAGCAAAATTTCTTCATTTTAACGGTACTATGGATTTACTTTCCAGTAAATGTTTATATTAATTTGTTGATTTGAATACAATCGAATAAACGGACATAAGTGTAAGTGCGGTTAAATTCGACAATTTAACCACACTTACACTCATCAAGGTAAAAAAGGTCATCTAGCCGTTTTTTATAAAAAACGTAAATTAACAAAAAAAAGGTTCACTTTATGATAAACTATTCTATAACACTACTATAAAACAGCCATAATATTTTTACTTTATCACATGTAATAACTTTTAGACCAATGTGAACTTTCATTTAGCTCCCCTGAAAACCATGCATTTCAACATAACGCTTTATACGTAAGGACCGTCGAAATGTGTAATGTCTGTGTGCGTACCTTGAAAGCTGGTCTGCCAGTTCTGCCCCCGGCGCAGCGGCACGAACCTGTCCAAGCGCTCCGTCCGCATCACCAGCGACTTCCTGCTGACCGGGCTGCATTGCTGCATCAGCCGCCGCTCGAACGAGTCGCTGAACATCTTCCACCTGGGGAAATACACTTGTGTTATAGGAAGACTGTTTGTGATGACTTACTTTGGACTTGACAGGGCATGAGCAGCCTAAACCTGGCAATATAGAAGCATTCAATCTTGGTTTTGTATTTATGGAGCATTCCATGAAAATATTTCGTTTTAATACTTCCACCGTTTTAATACTTCCGAGAAATAAATTCAGGAATCTAATTATCAGCATTGTAATATCATAACTCGGCTTTAAGATTGGTAGTGTTTCTTACCAGCTAAGACGTTTTATTAGGGTAGCTGCCATAGTGTTTCGTAAGGGACAAAAAGTTGATGTTTTCATGGAATGCTCCTTATTTATTTAGGCAACAAACAGTCACATTGTAAAAACAATATAGTAATATTAATACATTAAACGACCTTGAGTGCCATAACTTAAAAAAGTATTCTATAGGAACGGTAGAAGGCGAAATAACCGCATTGCCGCACGTGGTACATTTCTAAGATGGCATAGCATCATTTCTGCAAAGATGGAGAAATTTTATCATACTTTTTCTTCAAGAGCAGTAAAGGTCTCTGCCCACTACACCATATCATACCATGACCGTACTATGAACGTGTCAGGCAAAGTAAATATTCTTTGTATTGATAAATATGAGACTATGCCCGCTAGCACGTTCCGACACCGACCAGCATTTGTTCATACCGTGCCGGGTACATTCATAGTACGGCCATGGTTCTTGAGACCTTTACGTGTTTCAATAGTATAAACCGGCAAACCGGTTGCAATCGGACTCTATCACCAAGCTACTGATAGCCAGTAACAATTATTCACCATACATTTGCTCTTACAGAGAATGTCACCATGGCAGTGGCGTGCTAGGTGCTCCAGGGCCCTGCGGCAGGAACACAATATTATGAATAACTTTATTTAGATTCCGAAGGTGGGTGAATTTTTCGCTTGTTAAGAGGTTCGCTAATCAGGTTTTCGGGCCCCGGGGCACCGCCCCCCCCTAGCCCTTCGGCAGCTACGCCACTGAACCTTGGTATTTTCAACCTTATAATGAAATATTTGCAAAGCGTTAATGCATTTTTAGCAAAACGGCGAATGCAGAGTGAGTGAACAATAAGTAAAAACATAAGTAAAAAACAGGAAAGCCTTTTCCGTCCAGTACACCTCATAGATTAAAAAAAATATGTTAGTAGATTTTTAATAAAATAACCCATGGCACAAAAGACGAATTTGAAGTTAATACAATCACATCTGTCTGCTTTATGCTCCAGCCGACACTTATAATACAGGAATTTAGACACCCGACACTTATAATAAGTTTATTCCAAATATACCAAAATATTTATACACATTCTTGCGAAATAGCCAATTTCAGGGATGTTCTCACTCGCTAATTAAAAGTAGAGCCAATATATGGGTAAAGCTCAGGAGTGTTTCAAAGACCTTTTCCGGGGTGCTACCAAAATATTCAGAAATATGATAGCAAATGCTTTCAATTTAAATGAAAATAAGATTTATCTATACTCTTCGAGAGTTTATGTATTTTTTGTCATATAGTGAATATTTGGTAGCACACTGGAAAGGGCCATTGAAACACTCTTGAGCCTTACCCACTGACACTGGCAAATGAAAACACACCATTAGTAATAAACCGGCCTAATTCAAAATGATTCTATAATTGAGTTAAAAGCATTTTAATTCATTTTAAGATTGAAAAAAAACTGACAATTTTTTTCGAGTTAGGCCAGTTTATTACTAAGGGTGCGAAAAGTACAAGCACAGCAATAATCATGTCCAGTGCCAGTGGCAGATGTATTAACATGGAAAACGGTTGCAAACATAACAGACAAGGTCCTTCCATCTCAATAAATAAACTGGTTATTTAGAAGTCAGTTTTCTTACAATGTTTTTATAATATTCAATTTATATGTCGGTTAGTCTCCGGAGTTTATCATTTGTGTTAATATATCCATTCTGATTAAACATACTGCCAGGCGATGCTTTTGCCTATATTAACCACTCATATGCTTAAGGCACTGATCAATACTAAACATTTGAACCCTTCATTTTAAGGTTAATAAATTGCATGGAAAAATTTTGATACCACATATAAAGGGTTAATAATGATTCGCTTTTGCATTACAGAGTTATCCATGAGCGAAAGCAATACTGCTTCTTAAATTGACTATGGAAATTCAAAGAAATGTGTAAGTGCCTTTTAACCCATTTTGCCTTAAAACGACAGGAATAACTAATCCTTGTTCATAAAATACTACTTTGAAGCAACATATTCTGTAAGGAATTATTCACAAGTAAATTACTATGTACTTAAATTGTACCTATAAAGGAAATAATTTTGGAAAAAAAATATACACAGTTAACTATACAGTTGAGTTGTATAAATATTAATATTTATTAATTTGTAGGAATAACATGAACTATTGTGGACATACATACAACTGCGACTGTACAGTTAATTAAACATTATTACTGAAGAGACAAAGCACAGAAATTAAAGGGAAATTAAAAAAACATTTAGAAATTTGAAAAAGAAATCAAAGAAAGGTGTAGAAATATCCAGTATTCTAGGCATTTTGGATAAGGAACCTATAATAAGCTACTTACTCGTCAATAATACATTACAATTATTAAAATAAACCAGATAGTCACGCAAACTTACCTGTGTATTTATTACACTAACTGATATTTTTCAAAGTTCGTAAAACCAAAAACGAGGGTAACCAAGGAAGAAATGGACTAGAATAATTTGCTAATTCACTGCCGTTCAATCAAACATGATTTATTGTTCAGTACGTAATTATCACAACGATTAAGAACACAACAATCGAGCGGAAACATTAATTCCAATACGCAGAGCAGTAGTACCGACTGCTACAGAGGCCACAGAGTATTTGACATGCTTGAGTACCACAGTCGCTTACGAAGACATCTTTACAGGTTACAAATAGTTTAACAAATAATATAACAAACTCTACGTGTAATGTAAGAGTTCCTGATTGTTTTAAACGCAATTAACACTCTTTTTAAATATTCAATCAAAAATTATTGCGTTTGAAAGATGTATATCGTAGATTTTGTATGCCATAGCAAAATAAATAGCACAAGCTAAGTGTTGCCATAGTGAAATAAAAATCAATATTTGAAATCAACGATCTTCTGAAACTCGTATATATTAGTTAAGTTTTTTTTTTGTTTTAATAACCTTTTAATTTAATCATTTACCTAACTATAAAGAGCAAGTTTAGGGACGGAAAATCAAACCAAAATTTTGTTTCTTTAAAGCATAATACTAAAGTATATATCATAATAATGATGTAATCGAATCCCGGTAAAATCGAGTTATCGCCTACAAAAATCTAAAAATCCGCGTAATATTATAAAAGTATAAAGTCAGCCGCGATAATATTTAATGATTATGATGAAACGGAGCCTGTAATAGTACATTGTGTATCAAGGGCGGTAAGTAAAGAATTACAAACGAGTGTTTGTTACAAGGCCGAGGCGAAGCCGAGGGCTTTAATAACACGAGTTTGTAATTCCTTTACCGCCCGTGGCACACACAATGTTTTTCATCACACTTGTGAGGAAATCTGATTAAAATAACCTTACTTAACCTAAATAAAATTGTAAAACTGACAGTGACATTAGTGACATATTCCATAGACAATGCAAACGTCAAGTCACATTCGGAAACCATAGCGGTAAAGACTAAAAATGGTTTATTTTATATTTGCAAAATACTGAAATACTATATTTAGACATTTAATTAATGTTACAGAAATATGTTTTTACATGTATTTGCAATAACAGTTCTCTTTAAATAAATATTTCAGTAATAAAAGTTAAAAAGTAAGTTGGCGTTTCCTTTGAAAATGACAAATAAGAGTAAAACAGAACTAGCGTTTCAAATTTAAAAAGAAAACCATTACGCCCTAGGGCGTAATAGTTCATTTACGGCCCGCAAAACCTACGTGTAATTACACCATTTTCGAGCAAGTGTGATGAAAAAATATTTGATACCAAAGGAACCGCTTGCGACTTCGTTCGTAAAATTATAAGTCGTATATTCATTTTATGACGACCGCTTTAGCTTAGTTGGTAGTGACCCTGCCTATGAAGCAAGAGGTCCTGGGTTCGAATCCCGGTAAGGGCATTTATTTGTGTGATGAGCACGAATATTTGTTCCTGAGTCATGGATGTTTTCTATGTATTTAAGTATTTGTATCTATTAAATATATCGTCGTCTAGTATCCATAACACAAGCCTTATTGAGCTTACTGTGGGGCTAGTTCGATTTGTGTAAGATTGTCCCATAATATTTATTATTATTATATTATTATTCGTGTATATCTTTATTTTCTTAGGCTAGGTATTTTATAATACATATATAAAAAGTAAAATACAAAATGAAATTACAAAATATAAACACATTATAAAAAACCTAACCTAGGGTGCCGCCGGCAGCGGGGCGGGGCCCAAGCTCCCGGTGGTTAGGGCCGCAGAGAGAGGAACCTCCTGACGATGCGCGCCGTGTCCAGAAGTACCGCCTTCTGTATCTGACCCTTGATCCAGCCATCTAGCGAGAGTCTCTTGAGATGGTGATCGAGACTCTTCGCTATAAGCCCGTTCGCCGAAACGACTATCGGAACAATGATCGTCGAATCAACATCCCACATGGCGGTAACCTCGTGAGCCAAGTCAAGGTACTTGCTGAGCTTGTCCTTCTCGGCCTTCACGAGGTTCCCGTCATGGGGGATGGTGATGTTGACGAGCACTGCACGGCGCTTGGATCGATCTATCAGCACGATATCAGGCTTATTGGCTACAATAGTCCTGTCCGTGATGATAGATCGATCCCAATAGAGCGTGGCACGACCATTTTCGAGAACCGGCGTTGGTGCGTACTTATAGTACGGCACCTCAGACCCCACAAGACCATATCGAACAGCAAGTTGCTGGTGAATGATCCTGGCTACTTGATTATGTCTGTGCAAGTACTCGCCGTTAGCTAGATGGGAACAACCGGAGATAATATGCCTGATAGACTCTCCGGGACGGCGGCATGCCCGACAGATGTCGGCCGTACCGTCCTTCAGGATATATCTCCGGTAGTTGTTCGTCATTATATTATTTTTCATCACACTTGCTCGAAAATGGTGTAATTACACGTAGGTTTTGCGGGCCGTAAATGAACTATTACGCCCTAGGGCGTAATGGTTTTCTTTTTAAATTTGAAACGCTAGTTCTGTTTTACTCTTATTTGTCATTTTCAAAGGAAACGCCAACTTACTTTTTAACTTTTATTACTGAAATATTTATTTAAAGAGAACTGTTATTGCAAATACATGTAAAAACATATTTCTGTAACATTAATTAAATGTCTAAATATAGTATTTCAGTATTTTGCAAATATAAAATAAACCATTTTTAGTCTTTACCGCTATGGTTTCCGAATGTGACTTGACGTTTGCATTGTCTATGGAATATGTCACTAATGTCACTGTCAGTTTTACAATTTTATTTAGGTTAAGTAAGGTTATTTTAATCAGATTTCCTCACAAGTGTGATGAAAAACATTGTGTGTGCCACGGGCGGTAAAGGAATTACAAACTCGTGTTATTAAAGCCCTCGGCTTCGCCTCGGCCTTGTAACAAACACTCGTTTGTAATTCTTTACTTACCGCCCTTGATACACAATGTACTAATTATTATATTCGGGTTAGTACCGAATCGTCTACGTAGCAAAATGTCCACTGGCGCAAATTGTCCATTTTGTGAAGATGCCTAGATCGTAAAATACACAATTAGCATATAGTCCATGAAGCGACACGGCTAGATAACAACTAGAGATGGACCGAATAGTCGAGAACACCGACTATTCGGCATCATTTGTAGTCGGCCGATTAGTCGGCGACTAGTCGGCAAAAAAATGCCGAATATTCGACACTATTGCCTAGCGGAGAATATAGGACACAGAAGAAATTAAACCATATTTTTCTTATTTTATATTTTTACGTACTTTACTCAAATACAAAAAAGTAATCAACTTAATTAAGTTTCTTAAACTGGTCAAAACACGAACGCGTGACAATACATGACGGGGAGACGAAATATCATTGGAGACAAAGCGAACCGAGCGTTTCCGATTCCACCCGAACATAGCTAATAGGCATTCGGCAATGCCAACTAGTCGGCCGATTAATCGGCAAATTGAGAGCCGATTAGTCGGCAATATCTTAGTCGGCCCATCTCTAAGAACAACACGTCTGAGTACATAAAATGTCAAATATTTAAAACGTCCAAAACGCAAATTAGCTAATGTTGACCACAAAGCTGAACACCTAAATATCAAAACGTCCAAAACATATCAAGTTACGATGTAAAGAGATTAATTATAATACCTAAAACGTTTTGCTTTTTGGTCATTATCGTACTTGGGCTAACTGCTTTTGATAAGATTTTTGACAATGTGCTTTCTTGATATTATGTACTTTATTCATTATGCTACACAGACGAATTGCTATTTTGATGTTCTGTGTTATGGACGTTATGTTAATTGGGCAAAATGGTAACTGAACCATTGACATTTCGCTTTTTAGTCTTTTTGCGTCATTGGACATTTTGCTACCTGGACGATTCAGTACTAACCCGTATATTCAGCGATTGCATGTCATGAAATTGTCCTTTTCGCGACCTCGTGGGTGTCACCTGCTGAAGTAAAGGCAGTTCATAAAAAACTAAAAATCTAAATTAATAATGACTAATTATATTTGATTAAGCAAAAAAGAGGAATATTCATATACAGGCTGATTCGGGAGACGTGAGCAGGATCAACCCTACGGATTCAGTAAATTATAATATACTGTTTTGTATTGTACCAGTATGAGATGAACGTTAATTTTAATGGTGTTGAAAACCTAAAAAAATAATTATTATTTACGGAATTCATGGTCACTCGCTAGTTACAATACTCTATTAAAGAGGTGTTATTTATTCATTAATTGTTGTTGTTTAATTATGAACTCGATTAAGAATCAAGCAAGACTTTATTGATAGTAAAATAATATGACAATAAGTACATGACGCGATACGTCATCCATGAAAACGAATAAAACCATAGAGGTTAACCAAACATCTTCTCTTTGGATAAAATAAAAAAAAATAAAGCGATGCTAAATATCGAGTCTTTGTGGAGGCCGGACGCATCGACCGAACCGCGATCTGTAAGGCTCTTCTGGTGCCGCTGGTTGGTCTTCGTCTTCACATTCTTCACAGTCGTGGAACGCGGGTGACGAGTCTCCAGCCTCTTCGACCGTCTCTCCTTCTTGACAGTCGTACTCGATTATCGATGAATCATGAGATCCTATCTGTTTATCTGCCTCACCGGCGGGAATCAAATGTCTTCTATTCCGGCGAATGAGATTCCCTTTATCAGTTTTTAAATTGTAGCTCCTAGGTTCATTCCTTTTGCACAGTATGGTGGCATAGGAGCCTAAAATCGAGTCCCACACTCTACTGCCAGGAGACAAATCAGATAAACATTTAACATTGTGTCTTTTGTCATAATTTAACTTCATTCTGCTTTTAATTTTCTGTTCCTTTTCATCGATGTTCTTTAAATCTGGGCATTTTGGAATAAAGCGGTCTGAAGTGGTTGGGATATTAGTGCGAATCCTGCGACCAAATAACAATTGTGCAGGGCTATATCCATTTTCACCCGGAGCACTTCTGTAGGCCATTAGCCCTAAAATTGGCTCTTCTGATTTCAGGACGATATTTTTTAAAATCTTTACGCCAGCCTCTGCCATTCCATTACTCCATGGTGCATGAGGACTGCTGGTGTTATGCGTGAAACCCCAATCTTTCGCAAATTTATTGAACTCGGCTGAATTAAATTGTGGTCCATTATCAGTTCGCACTATCCTCGGGACTCCGTATCTGGCAAATATGACCTTTAGATGCGAAATGACAGCTGATGACGTTGTCGTAATCAAAGTGACCAACTCAGGATATCTAGAGTAATAATCAATGACTGCTAAGTACTCCTTTTGTTTCGCAGTAAATAAATCAATCGCTACCATTTCCCAAGGATATTTCGCAACATCTGATGTTATGAGAGGTTCAGCAGGATTTCTTCTGTGTTCGATACACTCCGGGCACTGTTGAACCATTGTTCTTATAGTACTGGATACCCCAGGCCACCATACCGATTCTCGAGCGCGTCTGCGGCATTTCTCTACTCCCAGGTGGCCCTGGTGCAATCGCTGCAGAAAATCTTTTTGCAATTTGTTTGGAATAAATAATCTGTGACCTCTCATAATAAGATTATCCTGTAAACTCAACTCCCCTCTATACGGGTAAAATGGTTGCAAGTCACTGTCTAGTATTCTCTTGTCTGGCCAGCCGTATGTTATGTATTCCTTTATAATATAGCAAACATCATCTTCTTCCTGACCTCTGCGAACTTCGTCAAGCAGGCAGTCTGACATTGGGAGGGATTTTATTTGAGTTTGAATCGCCAGCACGTCTTCTGCTTCTTCAGTTTCGTGGGCCACAGACTGGGGAAAAGATAATGGTGCCCGAGAAAGTAGGTCGGCAGAGTGTAAGTACTTCCCCGGAACGTGGACGATTCTATAAGTGAAACGGGCTAATCGAACACGAAACCTCTGCATACGTGCATTCAGATCGGCAATAGGCTTGTCGTCAAGAATCTTGACCAAAGGTTGATGATCCGTCCGCAGTTCAAACCTAGGTAGACCTATAAGGTACATCGAAAACTTCTCACAAACCCACGTCAATGCTAGAGCTTCTTTATCCAACTGAGCATAATTCTTTTCTGCTGGAGTCAGGGCGCGAGATGCAAAACTTATGGGTTTCCAAATTCCCTGTCCAGATTCGTATTGTTCTATGAGTCCACCTAAACCGTAGGAACTAGCATCTGCAGATACCCTTATCTTCTTTTTCGGGTCAAATAACGCTAAGGATGTAGGCTTCGTCAAGTTTTCTTTAATAAGGTTCAGAGAGTGATCACACTCTTTCGTCCATATAATACTTTGATCATTCTTGTTCCGATCTTTGACCTTCATTAGGTCACGTAATGGTTTGGTGATAGTTGCCAAATTTGGAAGGAATTTGAGATGGTAATGGATCATCCCCAGAAGACTACGAACAGTAGAAACATCCTTTGGATTCGGCATATTTAGAATAGCGTCAACCTTATCTGGGCAAGGTTTAATCCCGTTTTTTGTGATCAAATGACCCAAGAATGTACATTCTTGTACTTGAAATTGGCACTTGTTTTTATTAAGTGTTATTCCTTCATCGGACATCCGTCTAAGCACTTGTTTTAGTCGAGTATCATGTTCTTTCAAGGTTCTGCCAGTTATCAAAATGTCATCTTGACAGCAAATGACTCCTTCAATGCCTTCAATCATGTTCTGCATTTTCTTTTGAAAGACTTCACTGGCACAAGCAATTCCCATGGGCATTCTGTTAAAGGCGAACCGACCGAACGGAGTCAAAAATGTAGTAAGGAGTCTAGATTTTGCTTCCAAAGGTAGCTGAAAGTAGCCCTTATTAGCGTCTAGTTTGGAATAATATCGCGCGCCACCTATTTGCGCTAAACATTCGTCAACAGAAGGTAATTGCAACCTTGCTCTGCAAACATTTTTATTCAGCTCTGTATAGTCTACACAAAGCCTTATATTTCCGTCATCCTTCGGTCTCACGACTATACCAGCGCAATATTCTGTTGGCTTCTCGACCGGGAAAATAACGTTTTGTTCTTGTAGAACTTGTAATTCTTTCTTCAGGGCGTCATACAACGGTATTGCGACTCGCCTTGGACATACGATCGCGAAGGGTTTAGCATTTGGGACTGTACAGATTTCATATTCACCCCTTAGCTTTCCAAGGCCTTGAAACAATTCAGGAAAATCATTTAACGGGTCAAGCTCTTGAGAATCAGCATCTTTGACAACATATAGAGAGTGAGATACGCAGTCAATGCGATTTATTAGCCCCAATGCTTCAATGGCTGGCTTACCCAATAATGGTTGGTCTAATCTTTTTATTACGAATACTTCGGAGGTAATTATTTTATTTTTCCAAATAATCTCCGCCATGAACGTCCCTCGGACTGTGAGCTCACCCTGAGCGGCAGCTCGAAGCTTGGAATTTGTTGGAACCAAAGTCACATTCTTTAGCTTTTTAAAATGATTTTCGCCGATAGCGGTGACATCTGCACCCGAATCAATCTTGAAGTTCATTTCGTTATCTTCAACCCGGAGACTGACCCGCCACGGGTCGCTGTTGACAACGTAATCGTACTGGTCATCAACATCGGCATCGTTTCCTACCGTTCCCAAAAATAGGTCTTTGGTTTGATCTTGGTCATGTTGAGTCTCTTCCATCTCATTTACGTACTTCCCGGATCGACATCGCTGCGCCCAGTGGCCGCGCCGCCTGCATTTTGTGCATAGGCTATTCTTTGCGGGACATGCCGAGAATGGGTGCGAGGGACTTTTTCCACAGTTGCCACACGATTTTATAAATGATTGTTGTTCGTTGCTTTTAGGCGGTTTGTAGTAATTGCGAGTCTTATTACCTTGCACCGCGCTGATCTCTTCATGTGCAGTGCTCGGTCTTACTGAACTTTGTTGGCGCAGAACTTCCTCCGCTTGTTTTGATTTCGTGATGACGGTGCTTAGAGTTATGTTTGGGTCGAGTTGTAAGGTGTTGGAAAGTTTCATATCCTTTATCCCGACGATAATCCTGTCTCTGATGAGTTCGTCTTCAATGCTTTCCGGGTAGTTACACCCCTCTGCTGCCGAGTATACCCGTGCAATGAAATCGTCAATTCTCTCATCAGGTTGTTGGCATAATTTGTTAAACTTCGCTCGTGCGTGTATCTTGTTTTGCGCCCCAGTGTAGTATGTAGCAAATTCCTTGTGGACTTTATCATATTCAAGTCTCTCTTCGTCGGTTAGTTTAAACGACGTTAATAGGTGGTCGGCTTTTTCGCCAAGAATGTACATTAGCGTACTAACCTGCCTGGGCTGTGAATGAGTAGCTAGGCCCGAGGCTTGTCGATACCATTCGAAACGTTTACTAAACGCTGTCCAATCCTCGGCCTTGCCCGAGAACGTCGGGGGTGTTAGCGCCGGGAATGCACCGGCGGGCGCCGGGGTCGTGGTTTTCGGATCGGTCATTTTTTTTAAACCGCTGTCACCATGTTTAATTATGAACTCGATTAAGAATCAAGCAAGACTTTATTGATAGTAAAATAATATGACAATAAGTACATGACGCGATACGTCATCCATGAAAACGAATAAAACCATAGAGGTTAACCAAACAGTTGTAGGGTGAATAGCATAACTTTATTGCGATCATGTAGTTTTACAGGTGTTGGTGCAGGTTTATAACCCTGTACAGTATATTGTGACACCCTGTAAGGATACTGCAATTTCCTTATCACTAACTTAAAACTATTAATGAGATCTTTAATAAACCATGACCATGATTGTAGGAAACCATCCATTAACATTTACTGAATCTGTAGGCTTGGTCCTGCTCACGTCTCCCGTATCAACCTGTATAACTGGTTGGACAAATTGGAGTTTGTTTTATTTATAATTACTTTTTTAGTTACTCTAAATCGATTCCGTTCCAAGCCATAATCGATAATCAAAAGTAATATGGATACTATTTTAAGTATGGCAACACACAAATGCACAGAGTAAAAAATGTTGTGAAATGGTTGGGTTGGTAACTTGCTTTTATGATATGAATTATCGGATACAACAAAGTTAGCCACTACAAGCAATGTTATAAATTCATAGACAAACGTAAATAACTGAGATTGTTATACAATCGATTTTATCACTAGTTGGTACGCAGTGACGTTTGTGAAATTATCAAATGCTGAATGGCGTGGCGCTCTGTATATAAATAGGAATACTATTCTCTTGTTCTTTTAGCATCTTGGATTGTTAGATATTGTGCTGAAGTTAATTTTATCGATATTTGACTTAGAATGTTGAAATAAGAAATCATCAATAAACCGCATTGTATATCGCTGCCGTTAACTTTTAGCGTGACGAAAGTAAACTACCCCATCATAACAAAATTTACTCGACGAAACCATCAAAATGGAACATAGGCGGAAACATGGACGAGGCGACGATGGCTCGGAAGACCACCCAACATATTCCAGGTTGTTCATTGTTTGCGATCGAAGATTGAGCGAGGACGATTTTAGGCAATCATTCTCAAAGTTTGGCTACATCGAAGATGTCAGAATGCCCCGCGACCATAACACCGGGGAACCGAAAGGTATCGTTTACATCAAGTTTGCTAAAACGTCTGAAGCTGCAAAAGCTCTAGAGGAAATGAACTTCAAAGTTTTGCCGGCGTCTAGCCGTCCGCTCAAAGTTATGGTGGCTGCCAACCGCTCCGAGATCCAGACAGACGATCAAGACCACGAAAAATACAAGAGACTGTTCTTGAACATACCCAAAACTTCAAACGAAGACGTCTTGCAGGAATACTTCAGCCAGTATGGTGAAATTGAATCAATAAACATTCAACGGGACCGGAACAGCGGAGATTCCAAAGGCTTTGCATATGTTAAGTTCAGAAAGTTTTCCGAGGCTGCCACTGCGTTTGAACAGTGTGACAAGAGGTATAGAGCTATCTTTGCCTTGCCAAAGGGGCACAACAAGAGGCAGGAGACAGCGTATGAGTCCAACATTAGCACCCTGGCTCGATCTTCTTCAAACATGAGAACTTCACTAGTCTCCATGATGAATGTACGCCCTGACGGTTATACCTGTGTCAGCTTCATGTGCTGCCCTTACCTGACTCAGTTGCATGTAGAGAAATTCTTTGACATTGTTCCTGGGATGGTAAAGTGTCAATATTTTGTTGACCTAGTGAGAAACTTCGGCAAAGGCATGGTACAATACTCCAATCCCATGTCGGCAGCGTATGCAGTTGAAAAGCTGAACAAATTTGAGTACCCACCAGGTCTAAAGATATTTGTGAAACCAAACAACTCCAAATTCGAGCCTCACGAGCAGAAGTTTAATGATATACCTGATGTTGTGAAAAATCTAAAAAATGTTATTAACACCACAGCCAGTTCAACATCCCCAGATTTAGCCCAATTGGCTGAAGCGATCGCAGAGGCTTCTAAGCTGATCAAAATGGCCACCGCAGGCATCTCCGATCAAAGCATCCCAGACAGCACAGACTTAAACTACTGTAGTGCGAAATTACCCCCTATACAAGACTTGGCAGACATCGACAGCAAAGTCGCGAAGAGATGTTTCCTGATATGCAAACCGCAGCCTCCACCTTTGACTGTTTTGCGAGACATTTTCTGTCGCTTTGGAGATCTTATCAATGTGTACACTTTACCCAACAAGACGGTGGGGTACGCCCGGTATGCATCAGTTGCGGCAGCAGATGAGGCCATCAAAACTTTGCACGGGGCTGAGGTGTGTGGAGTCCGAATGAAAGTGTTACCGGCTGAAGAGAAACAGGATGATGACGAAAGTTCTGCTAAGAGACCTAAATATGAATATTAATTTCTTTTAATTAACAGACTGTAACTATGTAGAAAGTAAATACATGGTTCACTCTACCTTTAAATGGCAATACCCCAGAATTATATTGAGGTAGAAGGAAATGTGTATGTACTTTGCATGCTAAAAAAAAGTGGCAGCAACCTACTTGGCATGTCGTTAACTTAAGCGAAAACTGTTACACGTTTGTTTGCCATACAAATTGATGAACTATTTACTTCTATCTCAATATATTTCTGTGGGCAATACTATGATGTACAACAGATCACAATTTGTTTTAGAGGACTATTTTTAGCTTCAATTACCTAGTCCGGTCATAAGTTCTGTCACAAGGTTTTTTGCAAATAAAATTACGTTCTTTTTAGGGTTCCGTACCAAAATGGTAAAAAAGGAACCCTTATGGTGCGACTCTGTCTGTCTGTCTGTCCGTCTGTCACAGCAAGATATCTCAGGATCTACTGATGCTATCGACTTGAAATTTGGAATAGTGTTAAGAACCGCTAACCCGAGCTTATAGATGTAAAAAAAATCTTGTATCTTTTTTACTTTTTTTTTAAAGGGGTCCGTAATGAGACTTTGCAAATTGAAAGTAGGGCTATTATATCGAGTGAGGTATCAAATGAAAGGGCTTAATTTGTAGATTAAAACAGTATTTTTGTATTTTTTTTTAAATAAGTAGTTTTTGATTTATGGCGAAAAACGTTAAAAAAAATACCGTTCCCCCCCTATTATCTTCGAAGTTACTGAACAGAAAAATCTGTAATAATTACCAATTATTAATGTCATCCTATATATTACAGGAAAAATATAGCGGTTTTCCTAACTTGCACTGTTTTTGAGAAATTTGCAAAAATCTTAACACATACTTATTTGCTCCTACTAAACTAATCGCCATATAGTTTTTCTTGAACTATTCATGTATCTACTTATGAGTTTGTACGGAACCCTCGGTGCGCGAGTCCGACTCGCACTTGGCCGGTTTTTTTATATTATTACTGTATATCAAAGCAGCTAAGTTTTTCCCAATTAAGAAAACATACAATGTAGCTGAATTTAGTCCGTCTACTTTCTCTACCAACTCTTAAACTTCGAGATGACCACCGCTTGAAACATGCACAAGATATGATGAAAATCTCTTGTTATAAGTGATTTAAAGCCAGTGTTTAAGTTAGTTAAGATAGAAAATGTTACAGCTGTGTGAACCTCTATTTTTTATGGCTTCTCTTACAACATTAGTTAATATTTCTTATCTGTCCTTTGTCACAAGGCTCCCTACCGGGACTCGATTTGAACTAGGAAATTGTTTAATACATTTATTTCGGCCCGATAGGCTTGCGAACGTAAAAGTGTAGGTGGCTGTTGGTCTGGTGTCAGGACCGCTGGTGCTGGGGCGCGTGGAGGCTTGGAGTTTGCGTCGCCGTCCGAACCGCCCAGGTGCTCTGGCTGCTGCAGGGCCACTAAATATTTCGATCAAGGAGTTAAGGTTGTTTTGCACTTTAGCATAAAATACAGTAATTTCAATTTCTATAGTGGGCAATGGAACTGAGTACTTAAAACATGAATACTGGCGATTGTGTCGCCAGGACCTGTATAAATTGCACCCTAAAATAAAGATGAAAATCTGTTTATAGAGTCTGACATGAGACATGACACAACCGTAAAATCTACAAAGGAACTATATTTATGCCACACCGCTGCGCGTACGGAAAAAGTCGCTTTCTGGCCAAGTGTAGGCATAAAATGATGTACACAACACGGGAGGTAATAAAGAAAGCCCTCGATTGCATATTTACGTCCCTCGCTTGCAGCTCGGGCCGCAAACTTCTGCGATCTCGGCGTTTCTTTATATTACCACCCTAGTTGTGTAATGTACTATTTTAAAATCGGGGACTAATTATCCACATGATACTTGTGCGTGTTTTTATAGGTGGGTTATCTCAAAGTTTAGAGTCTGGTA
Source organism: Eudemis profundana (assembly GCA_947034925.1). Taxonomy (NCBI): domain Eukaryota; kingdom Metazoa; phylum Arthropoda; class Insecta; order Lepidoptera; family Tortricidae; genus Eudemis; species Eudemis profundana. The sequence goes on along the minus strand of OX344794.1, from coordinate 625,181 downwards.
AAAACAAATGCGGTACTAAATTAATTAAAAAAAAAAAAACATTTTTCTAGTTGTCAAAAACTAAGCTTTCAATTAATGTGTAGGTAAAAAACAAAAAATACTATAAATTTATTATATTTGCAAAAATCTTGAGACAGAACTTATGACCAGACTAAGTAGGTATAATGAAATGACATAGTGAATAAAATTATTTTAACTACAGTTGGTATTCATTTAATTACCTTTCACAAGACCATATCTGTGCCTTAATTCAAATTCAAATCTTTTATTTCGTATAAATAATAACTATCAAATTCTGTATATGTTGCAGTCTATAGAAATGAAAACTACTTGTATAAATGAAACGAACAATAGGAAGCAATATACAGATATAATAATCAAGTAGTAAGTAAGCACTTTACAAGTAATTGGGTAATCTGATCTAATCACAACGTTCTTGCTCGGAGTCCAGCACAAGAGTGACGGCCCCGCTGCCGCTCGCGCCCTTCCCCCCACGCCTTCGCGCCAAGAGAAGCCCGCCATCGCCACCGCCGCCACTCGGATGTGACGTCAGCCAGTGCTGCCATCCCAGGGCGACAACATCCGGCCGTCCTGCTCACGCATCCGTCCTCGAATGCGTTTACGTCTGATGCATATGCTGCGAACCAACATATCATTTTAAGCATAATTATCTAATGGGTCCCGCACTTTCTAAACACCACTACTGACAATAAGTTATATGTCACTCTTTGTTATAGCTATTCCATCGTCGGCCAGCCTTAACTGATTGACATACACACTTATCCTAGTAGAGGTGACTGAGATGGGTCCATATTACACGAGAGTGTTCTATTCCATCGGCGGTTAGCCCACTCACGTGTAAATATTAGCAAGTTTTGTAGGTATGCACCAAGAACGACATGTCGTGTATTAGCAGTCATTGGCCTTACTGTTCCATCGACGGTCAGTTTCACATTGCCAGCACACCACATACACCGACACACGTTCGTAGCATTATGCATTTGACGCCTACTTCTTACTATATATTGATCGAATTGAAAGGGGAATCTCATATTCTTTTAAATTAATTATTTTCTTTATTGTTCGTTATTGGTGTCCATAGATACAACTACTTTATTCTTAATGTTTCCATTTGACATTGAATAAACACAAGAAATTGAACGATACCACCAGTATTATAAATACCCGACAACATCCGGTTTACCCAGCCGATGCGCCGTCATGGCCCTGCACGTCTGCGATGAGAATCCAGGGCTTCGTGTTCTCCGCACATGTGACGCCCTCGTAGCGCCTTGCTGTTCTATTAGCGCCTCTCATATCTGCCACTTTGTAGCGGTCATGTCCCAATACTGCTGCAACTTGGAAAGGTCCTTTAAAAAGTGGTAACAATTTTGTACTATGACCGTCGTTGTTATGACTGGGTATTTTAATAACAACCAAATCGCCTACTTCATATTGTCTAGAGTCTTTTCTTTTCGCATCAAATAAATGTTTTTGTTTCCCTGCAGTTTTCCTAATATTCTCATCCACCTTTTTTCTTAAGGCAGTTACGTCCACTACTTGCTCATCATCATTGACGAGGTTATCGGAGACTACTTGTATCCTGTACCCAAAAATACTTCGCTTGGGACAGCTGCAGTCGATTTGTTGATGGTTGAATTAACGCCTTGTTGGATGTCAGTAACATGAGTGTCCCATCGATTGTTAGGTATCTGTATCTGCTCCCTTACTACGTAGTGCTTCCAAAATGGTCAGATTGTACCGCTCTACTTGCCCATTGGAGCGGGGCATCGCTGTGGCTATGACATGTTGCCTAATTTTATCCTCAATACAAAAATCGCGAAACAGCTTAGATGTAAAAGCACTTCCAGCGTCACATACTTATAATTCTTTTAGGATTTCGAAATACTTTAAAAAGTTTACTTAGCTCATTTATTACGCATTTAGCTTTAGTATTTTGTACCGGAGCAATGAACACGAACTTGGTAAATGTGTCGACAATAACCAACAAGTACGTATTTTTCTGTGTCGTCTTAACGAAGAGACCTAGTTAAATGATCTATCTGTAACGTATGGAAAGGCCTAGCGTACTTAGGGATCGGATATAATTTACCTTCCTTTTTCCTAATAACATTTTTAAAATAAATACAATTTAGACAGTTATTTACTGTACTTTGTGACATTTTTTTTTATATGTGCAAACCAATATTTACTTTTTAATCTTTTTAGCGTTTTATCTACTGCAAAATGCCCAATATCATCGTGATTGGCTCTTATCACCTGCCAGATACATTGTTTCGGAACTAACCACCTTCTGCCATATTCGGTTTTGCGGTACCTACACTTTATTTCCTAATCATTCATAGTTATTGTGAATATCTGTTTGTGGGACTCGGCCTCACCTGACGCTAAAATTTCTTTAATTGAACATATACCCGGGTCTTGCAATTGAACGGATAAGAGCCAAACAGATAACAGGAATTGACATCACGCTTTCCTTAGTACCGGCTGCGGAATATCCGACAGGATTCCTGCTTAAGGCGTCCACATGCCGCATCTGAGTTCCCGGCCTAAGCACTATCTCAAAATTAAACTCTTGGGTTCGTAGCACCCATCTACCTATACGCGAGTTTATTTCTTATTTCATGATAGTGTACCTAACAGCACTGCAATCCGTTACGATCTTAAACTGATTTCCTAACAACTTATGTCTAAATTTCTTTAACCCGACAACAATGGCTAAAAACTCGAGCTCAAAAGAGTGATATTGTTTTTCCTCTGTTGTTGTCTGTCGACTATAGAAATAAATTGTCTTTTCACCATTATTGGTCACCTGAACAATTATGCACCCGATCCCTTCTCTAGATGCGTCTGTATATAATATTACCGTTAATTTTGGAAAAAAAAATACATTTTTCTAAATTGATTGTCAAACCGTTGTCTTGTAAAACCTTTAAAACAGACTCTAAACATATTGTATTCTCCTCAATCGTGTCTGTTGCTAGTAATAAGTCATCTATGAAACATAACGCGTCCAAATCGAAGATTACCCAGGACCGTATCCATTAATCTTTGAAATACCGTTAGAAATTCCAAAAGACGTCCTTCAGGGGCGATAAACGCAGTCTTAGCAATCGAATCTTCCTTTACTTTAATTTGATAACACCCACATTTTAAATCTAATGATGTGAAATATTTACATCCGTTTAGTCTATCTATCAAATCTTCTACAATGGGCATCGGGTATTTCTCTTTTACAGTTACTTTATTAAGCTGTCTATAGTCGACACACAATCGCTTTTGTCCATTAGGTTTGTCCACTAATAGCACGGGACTCGCGTAAGGCAAATTACTTTCGCGGATTATATTGCTTTTCAACAATTCATCAACAATTTCCCTAGTAGCCACCTTTTCCGATTCTGACATACGATATGGCCATTGACATACAGGCTTTGCAGTAGTAACTTCGATATCAAGCTCCACGCACGATGTTTTGCCCAAATTAGATAAATCATTTCACTTCGGGTACTTCGAAAACAATTCGCTTAAAATTTCCACATGTTCCGAACTATCAGCATTGAACATTGATGTTTCAATCAAGCATATTTGCTCTTCAGTTATCGGTTGAAAAATCAATGAGCTTCCTACCCGCGTGTACATAATATTTTTACTTTCGGTAAAATTTCTGCGAATCAAAATGTTACACCCCGACAGTTCCCCAACCACATAAAAGTCTACATCTAACTGTACCTTATCTAATTTAAGCATCAACGACACGACTTCAGTTAGTTACCTGTTCCACTTGCAAGCCTGTAAGTCTGACTGGAGTGTCTAACCGCATCGGAACCAGACCAAACATATAAAATTTAACTTAACAACTTAGAAAAGAAACCTCCTTATAAAAAAAAATTCCTTGGAATTTGTCGTACTAATAAACTTTACCTCAGCCGACTTCTCAGTCTTGGGTTTCGTTTTAGATCTACACGCCGCTTCGGCATGACCAGATTTTGGGCAAAAATTGCATTTAAGGGTATCCTTTTGCTTATAATTTACTTTTTATGGCCTATTTCACCACAAGAAAAATATGTAGGTAATCTTTGCTTGACTAGACTCGTTACTTGTATTATCTCGATTATGAACCTGTTCAGTTTTTCTGTAAACTGGCCCACCGTTCGACCAAGAAGGTTGCTGTTTTGGTAGAAAATTGCTTCTATTTAACATTTTCGATTCCACCGTCGAATATGTTTTGCCATGTAAGTAAAAATGAAGCTAACTCATCACAATACCGAAACCTACCAGCATCAGCTGCTGTACATATGTTTTTATCGCCTATAGAACCTACAATAATCGATATCACATCTTTTCTTTGAATGCTAACCGTAACCGATCAATTCTACTTTTTTTTGTTGGAAGAAAAATTCGTACAAAGACTGTCCTTCACTAGGTTTAACACTCATTAACTCAGATAGTGAAGTATGCATGTTTCGATTGACTTAAAAGTGTAACATTCTATTGCGCCAGTCTTTCTAATCTTACGTGGTCCATGAAGTTTCGTTTTTTTTTGCAATGAATCATACCATGTTTTCGCGGTATTTCGTAACTTTTGCAACGCCTGGTATTTTGTTACTTTATCTGACCATCCGAACGCTTTGGCATTAGCATCAACAACATTAAGCCACATATATACGTCGTCAACTAACGGGTCGAACTCCGGAATAACAGAAGATAATATTGCATTTTGACTCACTGTCTTGGAGCGGTTACAAACTCTCTTTCTCCTTCGGTGCCTCCTGTGCCCGCTGCTGCTGTCACTGCTGGTACTGCTGGTTGATGACGAACTACTTCTGAAATACGCACTTGACTCCGAGGTTGAACTATATTCACGTCTACTTTTATGAGAATGCTTTCGTCTAGTTTTACTTCTGCTTTTACGTTTAGATACTTCTCGCGTTTTCTTTTCGGTACCATGGCGCGGTTCGAGCACTTCTGATATAAATGAAACGAACAATAGGAAGCAATATACAGATATAATAATCAAGTAGTAAGTAAGCACTTTACAAGTAATTGGGTAATCTGATCTAATCACAACGTTCTTGCTCGGAGTCCAGCACAAGAGTGACGGCCCCGCTGCCGCTCGCGCCCTTCCCCCCACGCCTTCGCGCCAAGAGAAGCCCGCCATCGCCACCGCCGCCACTCGGATGTGACGTCAGCCAGTGCTGCCATCCCAGGGCGACAACACTTGTAACTAAAAAAACAGGCAAAATTAGTTTTGACTGAGCAGATTGGTCAAAGGTAGTTTTATCTGAAAGTCAATAGTAATTTTGACTGGAAATTTGTGGTCAAAAGTGGTTTATGTCGAAGTTGAGTTGACAATACGTATGATATAAGTCTTATAACTCGTGTAGTTGCTACTATTGACCTTTTCTAATTGTTAAGCTCCCGGGAAATAACAAAGCCGAAAGTACCGGGATTTCCCGGTGTTTTAAGCCGAGCAAAGAACCGGGATGAGAAAATAAAAGTCCCTGTGCTTTCGAGGAACACATTTAAGTGGTATTTTTCATTTAATTTATTTTTTCTGTTGTACTATATTGAGTTATGACTACCGAAAAGGTGATAATACAAATATATGGTGAAATAACAAGCGCGTAGTTAAATTTTAACCAAACACTTGTGGCGACCCTGGTAACGGCAATCAGCAGCAGCAGCAGTGAAATTGTGATTATTATTGAAATTATATCAATCCCATCAAAAACATTACATGTAAAAAGATGCAAGTCTCTGCTAGAAGCAACTTAGAATTATGATGATCAGACAATGAATCAGTCAGTCAGTGACAAAACTGAGGAACTTTGACGTGCAATAGTTCTTAAACTACACGTTCAAATTGAATGTTATTGAGAATAAACTTAAGTCTTATTGATATCCCTGAAAATTCAGGGTTCTAGCTTTAGCCAGCACAAAATTACAGGAGGTTGAAAAGGCTTCGAGAAAAGGATGGTACGGCCGTGCCTTCTGTTGCTCGACTTGGCGGGGGCACTGCCGTGCCCCCAGATAAAAGTACTTTTACTGCAATGTATAGTTATTTTGTTTTTAAAGACTAACTGAATCTTATCGGGGTGAAGTATCGACAGTTTTTGAAGATCTGTCCCGAAAATACCGGGAAATCCCGGTTCTATTATCGACCAGTACTGAAAATCCCGGTTCTCCAGAGCGGAACCACGCGGAACCGGTACTGGATACCCTAGTAAAAACGCAATAGGCCCTATTAGCATATGAGTAGTAGCGCGCACTGTCGTGTAGGTGTAGGTAGTTCATTATACCCCCTACAAATATAAAATAATATTACTATGTTACTATAAGTGAGATCCTGTAATTGGCTCTTTATTACCAGTTTAAGTTATTATTAATTATAGTTTAAGCTGTTGGTTCGCCATGTAAATAAAATAAATAAATAAAACTGAGAAGTTGGGCCCAGCTGTCCGGTTCACCCCACCCAAAAGTGAATTTGGTTCTACCCACGTATTATAAAATAAATACCGGTTAAAAATAAACCATCGCGAATGCCCGTCGCGCAAAATGGAATAATTACAATTACAACGCATTATTTCAGTTTGATTTAAGGAATATAAAAATATTGACCTCTTGAAAGTTAATAATTAGTAGTATTGCATAAGTTAAGCAACATTTAAACGTGCGTTTTTTATTATTTAATTAGATTGGATTGTTTCGAGATAGGGACTTAAGCAAGATCACTGGCATGGGCACTTCATTAATTTTATTTCCTATATATAACAGGAATAAGCAAACTCATACGCGATTATAAACAGAGACGAACAAATACGTGCGTAAATTCTTGCGGATACGCACGAGTCTCTATGGAACCGCTTATGTTTAGTCTGTGCCTTACGCCATAGACAAGATAGACGTACTAAAGTGACAGACAGAACAGAAGTACATTCAATTCATCAGATGTGAGAAAGGAAGGAGTTGGGGAAGAAAACATTTGTGCGATAATGGCCGCTTCGGGAGGGAATATCGAGTGGTCAACAACAGTAAAACCGATATTAACAGCTTTGTACGGTCCGTTTTTCGACAAAAACGATGCCGCAGAAATAATACAATCGATCATCAAAAGGTAAGCAACAGTGTCCGTTTAATATAGAGGTCTTTTCTACCGTCCCAATTTTGAATCATCTTACCATTATTCAGCAAGTTTATGGAGTATTTCGGTTTTTATCAGGGTTTTAGGCTATTTTTACCTTTGTAGGCCTAGGTTATTGGTAGATTTTGACTGATTTGTGATCGTTGCCTTTGCCCATTTAACTGCACGATATTTTCCCGAGTAAAAGCCGCTATGCGGTTCTCAGGTGTACTTGCATTGTACTTTATAAATATTATTCTTATCTGAACACTTTGTCTGCCATTCGGATTTGAAACTCATGCGAATTGTTATAAATATCTGTAGGATGGTCTAGAATTTTCCAAAACTAATGTATACTTAAGAGAAAAGGAAGAATATAATTTGAGGGTATAATTGTTTGTAATTTGGCTGGGAAATAATTTATTTATTATATATTTCTTTTTAAAGTAGGAGTTATATTCATGGAATAATATATAAAATAATGTGCTTTTAAGCAACACTGTATGTTGCTAGTAGAATAGTAGTAAAGTTTGTATCTTGAATATCCTATTATTTTTTGGATTACTGCTAATGCTTTCACTCCTTAATTTAATCATGAATTACTCATGAAATTGTAATATTTTGCATACATAGTGCCAGAGCTATGGAAAAGGGTGCATCATTTATACTTTTACTGAAAACTGTTTTATTCACAATTTATGTCAAACTGATCAACAAAGTTACATTCAACGAAAGCACATTCATGCACACAAGCTTTCTTTGCAACAGCGAAGGATGTACACTGCTAATTTTTTAGATTTTCCATGCTGTCTCCAATTTAGTGCCTATTTGTATCTTCGTAAATCTTTATTTGCTTAGGTGAGGATTCTTATAATATATATATATATAAAAAGTAAAAAACAACAAAAGGGTGGTCTTGTAATCTGCCATCCTATGACTAAAACTGGATTAACCTCTATGGACTTGTATAGAGGTTAGTCTAGTTTTAGATTCGGACAGCTGTAATAATAATATAGTGAATCACTCTATTGTGTAATGTGGTGAAACTTGAGTTTTTACAGTTCTATTTGGCTTAAATATTTGTTTGTTTGATTTAAATCCAGCAACACTTTTTCTAATTACTATATTCAACCCATTCTTATGAAAATTTACTGTTTTTTGTTCCTGCGACAAGAGACAGCAATGTTATGTTAATTTTGACCCTTTGTGCACATAATACCAGATTCCCAATATATCAGATTCTCCATATACCAGATTTCAAAAATAATACATTCAAGAAAATCATTTAGATCCTTGACTAACCTACTATTTTATAATCTAGTGTAACTGGAATGTGGTAAGACAGGAATCTGATACATCGTTGTTAATAAATGACTATGACATCGAGAATCTGGTATGTTGGGAATGTGGTATTTTGAACATGAGCGATTTTGACTTAGTTGAACGCCTGACTATGGAATCAGGAGGTGACTAATGGAAGGGCTAATGATGAGAGATAAAATGATTAAACTTCGTCATTACTTTGAAAAACACACGTATCTGATACTGACTCCAGGTAAAAACGAAGTAAGTGTATATGAAGTTGCTATGTAACTTATGACGTTTTTCTCTACGACGTTTTCAGATACGAGTGTTTTTCAATGTAGTGATGACTTTATATTTTTCAATTGACAAAAATCTAAATATTTATTCTGCAAATAGCTATAGGGCACTTTTACTAGTGTCAATCTATAAAAACTTCAAAAATATGCTTTGGGCTTAAAATCACTAAATCTCATAATACCTTATTTGCCAATACACCCTATTTTCAAATTACCATGAGCTCATAAAACCTAAATGTCAAATTGTAACATTCTTAAAATGAACGAAATTCATTATGACTTTGACTTAAAACGGCATATTCTCTAAATGCCTGAAGATTGAAATGCACAATCCTTCAATTACCGAATGACAGAAATGACAAAATATCAAAACAACTCAACCTCAAAATACCTAAATTTAGGCATTTTTCCTACCTACCTTTCCTAAAATACCTAATTTTTTTTACGTGTGTTTATTTGATAGTATAAAGTTAGGTATTTTGAGGTTTGGTTGTTTTAAGCATATGTTGTTTTGCCATAATGCTGTTTTGAAGTTTAGGTATTATGAGCCTAAGGTATTTTGAACATCGGCGATATTAAGGTTTCGGTTGATTGTGAAAAAAATTTAGGCATTCTGCAATTTAGGTATTTTGAGGCCATGAAGTTTTGAGATCTGGGAATATTGATAATGAGGTAAAATGAAATTTAGTGATTTTAAGCCCAAAGCAAAAATATCACCCAACGAAAAAAATCCAATAATATTTATATTTTATTGATTGATTTTATGCATTGCTTAGTTAGTTCATTTGGTTACGATTGTTATTTATATTAATTTAGTAGACATTTTTTAATAATAATAATAATTTTTATTTCCATGCTATTTAAATGTGTGTATTATTTTGATTTTGTTTGCTTATTGGCGAAACATATTACTCGATAATATTTGTATACCACTGTAACCTGTTACAAGTTCACCTATGTTTACAAATAAATCACTTTGACTTTCTACGACAAGCTATTCAGTTAGTCTATTTTAGAACGCTTCACTTGACATGCTTGCTTGAATTGACATGTGTAACTTATAATGTATTTTAATACACTCATGCCCAAAATACCAGATTCTCGAGTTATCAGATTCCTATCTTACCACATTTCCGTTACACTAGATTATAAAATCGTAGGTTACTCAAGGATCTAAATGATTTTGTTGGATGTATTATTTTGGGAATCTGGTGTCCGGAGAATCTGATATATTGTAATCGTGGTTGGTAACCAGCTTCGAAAGAGGAATAAATATCCCGTGTTGTAACTGGTTACAAAACGGGACTTTTCTATTACCGATTCGTAACCGCGGTTGGTATCCAGCTTCTTACCAGCTGGTTACCAATCGGCATTACGCAGGCCCATTACGTAACCAGATACAAACAGGGAATTTCAGATTCCCATTTTGTAGCCAGTTACAAAACTTGGTTACCAAACGCACCAAAAGAATAAAGGAGTATTATGTACTTGTTTACAAAATATTTGGATCCTCCCGTATAAAAACGTCACTCAACAGTGACAATGGCAAGTGACATTACTTTTGTTCAATCCATTCGTGCCAGCTCTTGTGAATCGACCTGTAGTCTTGGGCAAAATCAAGTTTTAATTATCCAAGTAATATTATAAATGTGAAGAAAGTTTGCGAAGATGTTCGTTACGAAATAACGGGGTAACAACTGGATGGATTGAAATGAAATTTGGCATGCAAATAGACCTGTACGTCTAGCATAACTGGCCGCGACTTAGTTTCTCGCGCGACAGAGCATCACCTGTCACTGTCACACGATATTGAGTGGATAGAGATAGGTAGCAATTATCAAAGAGAGAGAGAAGACAAAGAGTCGCGTATCACAGTTGTGCTAGCGGTACTGGTCCTAGATTGAAACATAGGATACTTTATATCCCGGTAATGAGTTCCCTTGGGACATTAACGGAAATTACGCGGGCGAAGCCCTACATGCTATTATGGTATAATATGAATTTGATATGTTTATGTAGATTTTGCCCACAGAAATACATCGAGACGAGATATAAGGAAATAGTTCGTCGATTTGTTTGACGCCAAAAGTGTTATTTTAGTGATGACGTCAAGCTACATACAGCATGATTCACTTTAGGTTTTAGATTTATTTATCGTTACCGGAAATTACCGGTATCGTAAAAGCTATGAATTATATTTATAACTACTTTCATTAGTTGGTGTCAATGGTAGAAGCCGTTTTTAGGGTTCCGTACCAAAATGGTAAAAAAGGAACCCTTATGGTGCGACTCTGTCTGTCTGTCTGTCTGTCCGTCTGTCACAGCAAAATATCTCAGGATCTACTGATGCTATCGACTTGAAATTTGGAATAGTGTTAAGAACCGCTAACCCGAGCTTATGGGATGTAAAAAAAATCTTGTAACTTTTTTACTTTTTTTTTAAAAGGGTCCGTAATGAGACTTTGGAAATTGAAAGTAGGGCTATTATATCGAGTGGGGTATCAAATGAAAGGGCTTTATTTATAGATTAAAATACTATTTTTGTATTTTTTTTAAAATAAGCAGTTTTTGATTTATGGCGAAAAACGTTAAAAAAAATACCGGTCCCCCCCTATTATCTTCGAAGTTACTGAACAGAAAAATCTGTAATAATTACCAATTATTAATGTCGTCCTATATATTACACGAAAAATATAACGGTTTTCCTAACTTGAACCGTTTTTGAGAAATTTGCAAAAATCTTAACACATACTTATTTGCTCCTACTAAACTAATCGCCATATCTACTTATGAGTTTGTACGGAACCCTCGGTGCGCGAGTCCGACTCGCACTTGGCCGGTTTTTTTTAACGATGTCTGACTGTGTTATCTTATAATTAATGAAACGGGAAATTGGAAAATGAAACAGAAACACATTTTGATATAGACGGGACCGCGTGAATATAATATATTCGGATAAGTATATGTCAAATCGCATATCTGCTTAATATTTACACTTTTCCGTTAAAATAAATAAAAAAAAACACACATATAAATTTTCACTTAAGTACACAATGTCTTCTATCATTGGCACCAATCGAAGAAAGTAAAAAATATAATTAATTCATAACTTAAACGATACCGGTAATTTACAGTAACGGTAAATCAATGTAAAACCTTAACTAAATCAGCCTTTAGGGCCGATACAGACGGACTGCAACCCAACTGCGACTGCGCAGTTATGATGCAGTTCCCATACGAATCGTAGGGAGTTGCAGTTGGGTTGCAGTCCGTCTGTATCGGCCCTTATGTAGGTTGACGTCATTTGCCTGTCATCGGCACCAAAAGTACGCTCCCTGGTGATAGAAAACATAAATTTTCCATTTCATTTGATGGTATTTGAGCAATTAATTATACTATTATTATCAGATTTTCTAATCCGATAATAATATAGACGGCAACGGTTAACGGTGAGCAAAGTAGGCGAAGAACACACCGAAATCGCCCGCCGCCGCGATTTTTTCCGTGTATGCGCAGCTACTCGGAAAAAATCGCCGCGACGGGCGATTTCGGTGTGCGCCACCCCGCGATTTTTCTATACAAATCGATGATTCTACATACAAAGTTGAAAATCGCCGTAGGTGGCCGCCACTGCTTTTTAGCGCGCGAGGTACATACACTTTTTCCTTGTACCTCGATATATTTCTGTAGATTTTGCCATTACTCATTAAGCTTCTGATCAACTTTGTTTTATCAACAGCGAAAGCGAGTTCCAGAACCATGCGGAAGCCTACGATCTGTTCTACACGTGCTTCGCGTGCCTCTCGGCACACTTCATCACAGTCAACGCGAACAACTGTAAGTATGCGCCTTCAGCAAACTATAAACACGAACAAGTACCTAGTCCAACATCGGCCGCTTAGGAGCGCGCCACACGTATTCACACAGACGCGGATAGCACATCTGTGTGAGTGCAATCCATATTGGAGCAGTCTTACGCATTCTTAAAACCATGGCTCGTATACCGGTATTTTCTTCATACAAAAATACCGGTATTTTTTCCGTTCTTTGGTTTATTATTTAATTTTTGAATCGGACAATCTATTAATACGAAATCATCACTTAAATACATGAATGGGCCCTACATAAAAAGCATAAAATAATTCAAAATATTGGGCTATTTCGGGGTTTTTGCAAAATATCGGATTCGAGCCCTGCTTAAAAATTTGCTTGTGGTGCATTCGTAGACGGCGCGCACACATTCAAGCGCGCGATGTACCTTTTGTAGAAAGAAAAAATACTGCTATTATACTGTGCGTTCGGAATAGGGTCGGACTGGATTTGAAACTCTGATGGCATTAGTCAGAAGTCTGGTCTAACTGTAGATGGTATAGGTGGCTTAGGACAAGTCTGCGGGGAGGCCTAGCCCCTGCACAGTCGGGCACGGAGCACCTTGACAAAGGGGTTAGGTCAGTTATAAAAAAGGGTTAGGACAAACGCCCTATTGACTATGAGACCAATATTACCTATCTCTCTAACGGATAATGTGTACGAAAACACCACAGTGTCGTCGGACCAGCTCGGCACAGCGCGGGACGCGTTCCGCATCATCCTGCGCCAGATCCTCAAGAAGCTGTCCGAGGCTGGGCTGAGCTACGAGGAGACTACTGCCACCACCGCCGCCACCAATGTCTCCGTCAAGCAGGTTAGTTTCTCTCAGTCTTAGAGCGCTTTCATAAGATAACACCGATGGCCGATATCGTGTGATGTCTTCACATATCTCCGATAAAATCGTTCCGATTCAGCCATTTTCGGATGTGTGTGGACAATGGTAGACTATAATACAAAACTTTATTTGCTGTATCTATTATATATGAGCAGCAAAAAAAGATCTGTCCACACCTAATGACAGTAGCTATTGGATACATTCCACCCCACACATACACATAAAGACAATGTAGTATATACACTTACAATGTAGTATATTATCGTCCGACGGCTCATGGGCGTCCGATAGTGCCGCCAACATATCGGTGTCCGTTCCGATATCGAAACGCAGGTACATATTTCATACATTTTACGCCATAAAGTGGCAATTACCACCCGTTGCGCGTGCAGGAAATCCCACTTCCTGGCCTGGGGGAGACGTCAAATTTTGCACTTACCATGGGCGGTAATAAAAAAAGCCTCAGATCGCATATTTATCGCCATCGCCTTCGGCTCGGGCGTTAAATAACTGCGATCTGAGACTTTTTGTTTTACCGCCCTAGGTAAGTAATGTACTATTCTTTCGCCGTTTCTGCTCAAAATAAAGTGAGTTAATTGTTTGTCCCAGCTTCTGCTGCCCATCGTGGGGATGTGTGGCATCGAGGGCGGCGGCTACCCGCAGCTGGACCTGGTCATCCTCACCTCGCTGCTCAAGAGCGCCAAGCTGCCGGCGCACGTGTTCCTACCAGGTTGATAATCAATTGAAACAGAAAAATAACCACATTTTTACTTTAAATAACCCGACTGCGGTAAAAAATACCGCGCATGAAAGTGCATAAATCCGCCATTTTGCTTTGTTTACGAACATTTTGTATCCAGTGACACTTGCGTCATCAAGACGAATCTTATGATATATCTTTTATTTAAATCGAGTGTGTCGTTGAGTAGATACGAGCGGACATAGGAATAGGAACGGATTTACATACATACATACAAGTCAAACACATAACCCTCCTTGTAGGTTTCGCAGCAGTCGGGTAAAAAGGAGGAAGGTGTTTAGCGTAGGCGAGCACTTATCGGTGGAGCAACCCGTCCCGCCGCACGCCCCGACGAGAGCGTCCACGAGGGCCGTACACTAATAGTTGACGTATTATCCAATGTTTTCTTTTGCCTAGACGCGGCGACGTCCTCGGCGCAGACGGGCGGCGCGGAGAAGCAGACGGCGTCGGCGCAGCGGCGCTCGGACGCGCTGCTCGAGCAGCTGACGACGCCGCTGCGCAGCGCCGGCGCGCCGCCGCACGCGCCGGCCGCCGCGCCCGGCAAGGACGCCGACGGCAAGGACGGCGCGCCGCAGCCCGCCGTCGACATGAAGGTCGGTGCGCCGGTCTGTTGCCAGACCAAAAATCAGGACTTCGTGCAGTTAAAAATCGGGGTGGAATACATAAATTGGGAACTAACGCACGTAATGCCCCTGGTGTTGCAAGGTTGCGGTGACTGCTTGCCATCAGGCAGGCCGTATGCTTCTTTGCCACCCTAGTTGTCTAAAAAAAAGAAAGATTTCAGGCTTAGTAAAAATGACAGCATCACGTTTATGATACTAGTTTGGGTTTGGATAGTTAGTATAGTATATATATACTCCGCGATTTCGCCACACGGTTACTAGTGTCAAGTTTTACCCTTCTGGAGGGGCTTAGGCAGCAACCACGCGTTATGCGATAGAGAGAGACGGTCTAATCCGGTGCGTTCCGTTCGATGCTCGGACCCAACCGGAGTACTATTACTTATTCTGTGGTATATAAAACATAATATTAAAATTTAATTTGGTCTAAACAGAAATGGGTGTCGACGACGGCGGCGTCGCTCCTCATGGAGCTGCGGGCGGGCGCCGTGGTGCTGAAGGTGTGCGCGTCGCTGCCGTGCCTGCAGCGGTACCTGACCCGCTGGCACACCGCCAAGGAGACCGCCGTGTCGCCGCAGTTCCACGCCGACGTGTCGCTGTGAGTGCCGCGGAGGGGTCCACAAGTGTGACAGTGTGGGGAGGCCCTCGCCACATGTTGCAACAGACATGGGTGCCGACACAGCGGTATCGCTGCAAACGGGCTCCTAAGGAGCCACTAATAAGTCGCAGGGACACTTCTTCAAACAATTAATTTTCAGACGTTATTTGGCTGGCAAAGAACACCCCCTAGTGCACAGCGCTTAGTCATTGAAATATAATAAGTATGGAAGCGTATCTGACACTCAAAATCTAGCTAGTGGAGCTAGTACTTAGTACTGAAGAAAAAAGAATAGCGGCAAATGAAATTCTCACGTCAGTAGGATTTTTAACCAATCAGAGGATTTTGTCTTTTAAAACGATATGCAACCTATTCAAAAATGAAGTCTTCTCAAACCTAATACTAATATTTGTCATAAATTATTTTAGACTCACAGATATTAGTAAACATTACGTTGGTTATCAGTATAAGTGGTATACATAAGACGTATTGATTTAAAAAAAGGGGGCGCTGTGGGGCAAATTTAAACGTTAGTTTTGCTAGACGTTATCTTTCCATACATTATATCTCGATGCGCTTAGTATACCTTACCCAGTTTGAAGAGAGCTCATCCACTTACCTGTACTTACAATAGCATTGTATCCATACAATGCTATTATCTACTTTTGTTTTCGAATCGCCAACCAAATACTTACAAAAAAAAAGGTTAGAAGTAGACTGTATGTATATCGAATTTTCAACCTTATTTCTTGTCGAGTAGGTTTGAAACGGAAATGAAATGCAACAAATGTTATGATCGCCATTATTCTGTTAGTGTATTTTGTAGTCTATTGTCCAAAAAAATAAAGTAGAAAAATTATATTAACCTTCCAAGGCGTTTATTATCTTCTTTTACTACAAGCTCATTGTCATAATTTGTGGTTAACCACTCAATGGTATTGTAGTCTCAAGTAGAAGAGCTCGCTTCAAACTGGGTAAGGTATACCCTCGTGTATTTTTAGAAATCATAATTCCCTGAGTATTTCTAGACATCATAATGGGCTAGACGACAAAAAAAATCTGTTTAGTCCGTCCGTTAGACTATTAAAAAATATTGTACACGTATTTTTTCTTTTGTTTGACAAACAAAAAATGACGAAGATAGAGTGCTTAGTTTCGAGTGACGTCACACCTAGGTACAATTTTCACCTAGGAGTGACGTCACAAGCCCCCACTCCAGAAGTTTGATGATCTATAACTTTGTCGATTTTTAATATTTTGATAAACCAAAAAATACGTGTCCCATATTTTTCCATAATCTAACTGACGGACTAAATAGAATTATATATTTTTAACCCAGTCATCATCCCCATTCCAACAGCAGAGCGGCAAAAGGTCTTTAAGAGGAGGTCTCAAATATCAAACCCCAAGTTTCTGACACGAGCTGTCAAAAAGACCTCACAACACTGACATCTCATAATATCTGACTGGATGTGTGTGTGACTGAACGTTTGTTCTGCAGGCAACACTTCCTGGTGAACGAGGTGCTGGTGTGCCGGCTGGCGCTGTCGCTGCCGTGCCTGGAGCCGTTCACGCAGGAGCGCATCGCCACGCTCAGCGACGTCAGCACGGCCTGGCTGCTGTGCGCCACTGCTCAGGTACGCGCTTCAATCCTCAGGTGCCACGGACACGATACCAGTGGCGCGCACTTCATAGATACAAAAAACTGCGTACACTCTAATTTCTCCCTCTTAAGGGTAGGAGCAAAGTATAAAGACGAACAAGTAGTCCAACTTCGGCCGTTTATGAGCGCGCGACACGTACTCACAGATTCGCAATAGCGCGTCTGTGTGAGTGCGATCCATACTGGAGCATTCTTACGCATTCTTAAAACTTTGCTTGTAGTGCGTTCGTACACGGCGTGCACACAATCAAGCGCGCGATGTACTTTTTGTAGGAACAAAAAATATTGTGGTAGCTGGGTAGAAATCATTAGGGTACGTGGCATCTTAACACACTATCTACAGTTCTACACTACTAATTTCTATTGTACTACCCTCAATAGGGTAGGCTAGATATCAGAGGGTAGGCAGCGTCTTTTTTGTCTGGCGGCGACCTGCTTTGCACGCCGTTAACTTTAGTTGCCGTCAATATTATTATCACATTTTAAAATCGAAACGGAAAATTTATGTTTTCCATCACTAAATTACACTTTAGGCGTCAAACGCCAAGAGAAAAACGTTACACGATTGATTCCCATACAAATCTCGATATATTTCTGTGCGTTAGGATACGTAATGTTTGTCGACGCACTAGTGCTAGACTACTGGTGAGCGAAAAATTAGCCTTCAACCCTCATGGATAGTGTACCCACTGTAACGTTTGTACAGGCGTCCCTGCACCCCAAAGATGAGGAAAGCGAGCAGCAGACGGCGACGCTGGTTGAGAGCGCGCTCAGCCTCTACAACACTGTCGGAGAGACCTTCCGCGAGTCCACCAGGGCTGGCGGCTTTGTGAGTAACATCATTACTTTGTACTTCAACTTTTTTTTTATGTAATAAGTGCCAGTGGCAGTTTTCATGAAATTCATTTAAATTTATATTTAATCGTATCGAGAAAAGTGAATCTCGAAAATAGCTCTTTCTTGTAATAAGTTCATTCGGGTTTTATTTGTTTTGAGAATAGATCTTTTAGATATAAGGTCGTTTTAAGTATTGGGGCATTTTGAGTTTAGTTCCTAACGCACGAAGCAAATGAGCAGTTTTAAAAAAAGGTACATGTGTTTTTTTAGAAAACTTATTTATTGGGTTTTACGTGCTCAGAATCGTTTGTACTTTCCGACCTAATACAGGAAAAAATGTGTCCCAAATTTTTGTATGGAAAATTATGTTTGGAAACAAAACGTGCGGCGGCAAGTCATCAGAAAAATCCCGTCCCAATAAATCTTCCATACGGAAAGTGACGATCTGGAATGGAAATTTGGATACACAATTTTTCTTGTACTAGGTTCGAAAGTAACAGGATTCTGAGTAAGAAATACCAAAAAAGTCAGTATTCTGAGAAAAAAACACATGTAGAGTTATTTTTTTTTGAAAAAACCCTAATACATCACTTCTTTTTTCTAAAGGTGTACCAGAATCACCTGATGGTGGGCGGCTGGGTGCTGCTCTGCGGGCTGCACCACGCGCTGGCCGGCGCGCCGCTGCCCAGCTCCACGTCGGGCAAGAGCCCCGCCAAGACGCAGTCGCGACCCTACAACCTGACCAAGATGTGAGTGCCTTGGCGATCGTCACCACAGATATTGCAAATAACAGATTATTACATATATTATAAGAGCAGTCAATTTGTGATTGAATACTTCATAGCATGCTGCCTGCTTAATCACTTTACAATGATGAAATCGTAGAAATTCTGTGTTGATCCGCATCACTTTAAAACTACTGAACGAATTTCGTTGTAGTTTACAGTTTAACGTAATTTTATGCGCCTTTAATAATTCATTATGTACCCGGTCGGTAAACGCGTGGTTTGTACAAAATTTTACGCTATAAGTGGGATTTTCTGTCCGCATAATGGGCAGTAAATTCCAGTTAGAAAGAAAGAAAATACATTTATTTTTGACAGAAAATAGTTACAAACTAGAGAAAAAAAACCAAGAAAGCACGAAAAAATTAAAAAAGTACGTGCCACAAAAAGGTCCTGCGGCTACGGCGCTGGCCTTCCGGCTGTTACGGCCTAGGGTTACGTAAAAAAGGTGTGGTTATATAACTAACATAAACGTACGTGTAAGTAGTGTCGGGAACATTTAAGGATAACGTGTTTCCTTGTGGTGTAGGCAACAAGGCCTCGGCGCCGTGTGGGTGGCGCTGGGCGGGCGCTGCCTCGCGTGGGTGGGCGCGCTGCTGGCCGACGCGCGGCTGGAGGCGCTCGGCGGCGGCGGCGAGCCGCCCGCCTCCGCCTCCGCGCCCGCTCCCGCGCCCGCTCCGCTCGACGTGCTCGGCCAGCACTCGGCGCACCAGCGCGAGCTGCGGGTGGCCAGCGCGGCACCTCTACACCAGGTTTGTATACTATTTATTATTGTTATGGTTAGGTTTTGGGCCTTTTATGTGCCGCTTCGATCATTGCTGATCTATTGTGGCAGCCGTTTTCTTAGATTTCACTGCAGAGGCCCGTTGAGTCTATAGGAAATTCCAGATTTATTGGCCAGTGAGTTGTAGGACAGTTGTATCTCTTCCGGAAACAGAATGTGTCGCCCTAGATGGATACTTCGTTTGCACACGAGTGGTCCGCATGGGCAAAGGATGTGCATGGCAGTCTCATCTGACTCTTGGCAGTAGTTTGTAGACTATGTAGTCTCAACTAGCGTTGAAAAAACCCAGAACAATTCCATATTTATCCCAACCAGCTCGTTTTTTCGAAAACAACAACGAAAAGTTCTGTTGCTATTTTAACGAAAAATATGGTTATTGATCTTTTATTTTCGCATCCCAACACCTACCACTATCATACCATCTTCATAAACCACCTGGAAGTGCCCAAACCTTCATATAACCAAGTCTCTGGGTAGCAGTAGCGTGGCGTCCATATAACTCGATTCCTGCCGTCTTGCCTAATATGAAGCGTTTGAGCGCCTTATTCTACAGCTCTTAAGGAAAATTCTGCACCGGCTTGCTCAAGGATATCTTTTACGCCACGCCACTGCTGGGTAGCCAGTATCTTCATCGTTAGTGTGCTATATATAGCTTGGCAACTTCGTTGGTGACACTCACCTGTGTGCTTTTTGTTATGTGCAGCTATAACTCCACACAGGTGAGTGTCACCAACGAAGTTGCCAAGCTATAGACGAGTAACTTGACACATTCCCAACAGCTGCTCGTGGCGCTGGGCGTGGTGTGCTACCGCAAGGCGACCAACCTGAAGCGCACCGTGGTGCAGAAGCAGAACGCCGACGCGGACCCGGAGCGCTCCGACTCCACCGTCTACTTCCAGGACATGACCATGTGCTCCGAGGACTCGGAGACTGACGATGGTGGGTGCTTTGTTGGCCTGAAGAGCCAATGTGGTATTATGGTAGACTAGCATTTTCCCGCGGCTTCGCCCGCGTTATTCCAAAGGAACTCTTTACCGGGATATAAAGTATCCTATACTTCAATACAGGACTTGGTCTACTTACATGCCAAATTCCAGCTTGATTCATCCAGTTGCTACCCCGTTATTAGGTAATAGTAGAGGATCCCAGTATAGAACGACCTTCACCGAGCTGGTTAATGGATGAAAAGTATTGTATATTGAATTAAATATGTTAATAAATATATTGCAAGTGGGTTGCCTAAAAAAAATCAGTCCAGAATATGATTAATTAAAAATAAAAAAAAATATTTTTTTTTAATTTTTCACCGTTTTGTTTAATAGACAAATGACATAGCAATCAAAAGTATGAAGCCTATAGAATATGGAAACGTTAGGTTGCCTATATTTTTCCCGTCATAACTTTTGGGTTGCCAGGCATAAACAGGTACATCATATTAGTAATTTGCACTGGTCTGGTTAATGAATAAACTTTATGCCAAAATAAAGATTATTTTATTACGAACACGGTGATATAGGGTTGCCTGCGAAAAATCAGTCCTGAATTCCGGTTGCAGAGTTTTAAAAAGTCAAAGCTCTTCAATCTCGGTTGCGTTAAGTTTGCACCTGGTTGGTATGTGATGCAAAGGAAACCAGGTGCAAACTTAGCTCAACCGGTTAATACGAAAAATTTAGAATGAAGTCGGCACGGGTACATCGATATTAGTGATTTGCACTGGTCTGGTTAATGAATAAACTTTATGCCAAAATAAAGACTATTTTATTACGAACACGGTGGTATAGAGTTGCCTGCGAAAAATCAGTCCTGAAGTGCGGTTGTCGAGTTTTAAAAAGTCAAAGCCCTTCAATCCCGGTTGCGTTAAGTTTGCACCTGGTTGGTATGTGATGCCGTGGAAACCAGGTGCAAACTTAGCTCAACCGGTTAATATGAAAAATTTAGGATGAAGTCGGCACGGCTGCCGTCCTAGTCTAAAAGGCGACTTTTTACTATGAACTTCCATAGCAAAAAGTCGCCTTTTAGACTAAGACGGCAGACGGGTACATCGATATTAGTGATTTGGTTGGTATGTGATGAGCTAAGTTTGCAAGGAAACCAGGTGCAAACTTAACGCAACCTTAAGTTTGCACCTGGTTTCCTTGGCATCACATACCAACCAAATCACTAATATCGATGTACCCGTGCCGACTTCATCCTAAATTTTTCATATTAACCAGTTGAGCTAAGTTTGCACCTGGTTTCCTCGGCATCACATACCAACCAGGTGCAAACTTAACGCAACCAGGATTGAAGGGCTTTGACTTTTTAAAACTCGACAACCGCACTTCAGGACTGATTTTTCGCAGACAACTCTATACCAACGTGTTCGTAATAAAATAGTCTTTATTTTGGCATAAAGTTTATTCATTAACCAGACCAGTGCAAATCACTAATATCGATGTACCCGTGCCGACTTCATGCCAAATTTTTCATATTAACCGGTTGAGCTAAGTTTGCACCTGGTTTCCTCGGCATCACATACCAACCAGGTGCAAACTTAACGCAACCGGGATTGAAGGGCTTTGACTTTTTAAAACTCGACAACCGCACTTCAGGACTGATTTTTCGCAGGCAACTCTATACCACCGTGTTCGTAATAAACTAGTCTTTATTTTGGCATAAAGTTTATTCATTAACCAGACCAGTGCAAATCACTAATATCGATGTACCCGTGCCGACTTCATTCCAAATTTTTCATATTAACCGGTTGAGCTAAGTTTGCACCTGGTTTCCTTGGCATCACATACCAACCAGGTGCAAACTTAACGCAACCGGGATTGAAGGGCTTTGACTTTTTAAAACTCGACAACCGCACTTCAGGACTGATTTTTCGCAGGCAACTCTATACCACCGTGTTCGTAATAAAATAGTCTTTATTTTGGCATAAAGTTTATTCATTAACCAGACTAGTGCAAATCACTAATATCGATGTACCCGTGCCGACTTCATTCTAAATTTTTCGTATTAACCGGTTGAGCTAAGTTTGCACCTGGTTTCCTTGGCATCACATACCAACCAGGTGCAAACTTAACGCAACCGGGAATGAAGGGCTTTGACTTTTTAAAACTCGGCAACCGGAATTCAGGACTGATTTTTCGCAGGCAACCCTATATCACCGTGTTCGTAATAAAATAATCTTTATTTTGGCATAAAGTTTATTCATTAACCAGACCAGTGCAAATTATTAATATGATGTACAGTAAACGGCCATAAAGAATGCACATCGATCTTTGGAAAGAGGCAATCGGCTAATTTCGACTTCGTATAGCGATATCTGTGTCGCACACACCATGACGTTTGTTTTGTCAGTCGTGGTTCAAATGCGAGAGAGTGTAGTCGCATATCCAAGTCAATATATATATAGAGTTGCTAAAACTTTTACAAAATTAAATTTGTACTATGGCACCTATAGGAAAAAAAAGGTAAGCCGTTACTTTGCCAGTCACGCGAAATGATCTACAATGATTATAAATATTTTGTAACTGAAGCCGACCAATTTAAAAAAACATGAGGATGTTAATGTAAGTAATTATTTTAAGAAGGTTCAACAGAGAGTTTCAGATGCCACTGGAATGTCAAGAAGAATTTTGAACAATTTATTAAACGAAGTTGGGACTGGCACTGATACACATTCTAGTGGAACAAAGTTCAGCTTTCCGAAAAATGGGAGACCAAAAAAACAATTTTGTTTAGATATGGACGATTTTGATTATGATGTTGTTCGAAGAATGGTGTACGATTTTCATCTGCGTTACAAAGAACTGCCGACAGTAAAATCATTAAAAGCTAAATTATCTGTTTTACAGCTCTATATATTCCACGTGAAATCAAAACAAAACAACAATAAAGTACTTAGTTCTAAATTCAAATTCTGATGAACGATTAATCTAATAATTGATGTACATGGAAATTAGCATTCGTTTCTGATTCGTTTGTATTCGGAAATGCGATGATTGCCGATGTGCATTCTTTATGGCCGTTTACTGTACCTGTTTATGCCTGGCAACCCAAAAGTTATGACGGGAAAAATATAGGCAACCTAACGTTTCCATATTCTATAGGCTTCATACTTTTGATTGGTATGTCATTTGTCTATTAAACAAAACGGTGAAAAATTAAAAAAAAAATTTTTTTTCAATTTTTAATTAATCATATTCTGGACTGAATTTTTTTAGGCAACCCACTTGCAATATATTTATTAACATATTCAATTCAATATACAATACTTTTCATCCATTAACCAGCTCGGTGAAGGTCGTTGTATACTGGGATCTTAGACTATAACAAACATCCAAACATCTTCACAAACTTTCACATTTATAATATTAGTGGGATGGCTACCGGTTCGTTATATTACAACCAAATTTCATAATACCTTATTTTCTACATCCAGTAGGCTTATGATGCTATGCTTTGTCGCGCAATAAATTAATGATAAAGCATCCGTCACTCTCACACACTATTTGTCAGAACGTGACGGATGCTTTATCATTTATATATCACGCGACTAAGCGTTGCATCATACGCCTCCAGATCTCACAAAGCCCTGGTATCAAAACACATAATACCTACCCATAATGACATTTTACGTTGTTATTTTATCACGATACGGCAGTCAATTTCAAACCTAGACAGAATCATGCTGTATGTAACTTAACGTTATTTTATCGACATCGACGACCGCTCCCTGATGGTGATCCGTTTTGCAGACAGCGAGTTGTTGTTCGGGCTGTGGTTCGAGTCGACGCTGGCGGCGGCCAACGCGACGGAGAGCGCGGGCGCGGCGCGCGCCGGCGCGGACGGCGCCGACGCCGCCGACCCGCCCGCGCGCCCGCAGCAGGCGCTGGTGCCGGACAAGTCGGAGCCCTACTCCGTGAGTACCAGGCACCAGCCGTACCAAACATTCAATACTTGACTTCTCATAATCCGTCATGGGTTTCATCATAACAACAGGGATGACGACTGGGTTAAAACTATATAATTCTATTTAGTCCGTCAGTTAGATTATGGAAAAATATGGGACACGTATTTTTTGGTTTATCAAAATATTAAAAATCGACAAAGTTATAGATCATCAAACTTTTGGAGTGACGTCACTCGAAACTTCTAAACACTCTCAAACTCAAACTCATTTATTTCTGCAAGTAGGCCTCAAGAGCTCTTTTACATGTCTGATTCTTTTCTTTTCTTTTGGCGCTTCGGTAGATGACCTTCTGGAGAGAAGAAGCGCCTGAAGAAACTCACCAGTTTCTCTTTTAAAAAAACATTACAACAATTGTGACATTATTACATAAAATGACATTTATAAAATGCAACAAGCAAATAACTGGGCACAGTTTTTTTCCCCTTTTACCGAGAGACGTATATAATCTCCGGATCCATTACATTACAAAACTTAAAACTACATTTTCAGAGATGTAAATGGTCTCTAGGCGTCAAAACACGATATCCTCGTCATTTTTTGGTTGTCAAACAAAAGAAAAAATACGTGTACAATATTTTTTGATAATCTAACTGATGGACTCAAGAGTTGTTTTTAGTCGTCTAGCCCATTCAAGCATTGCATACTTGAGGATGAGGAGTCTCCATAATCCTCCATGGATCCTGTCACAAGAATTGGATTTTAAAAAACGGACTAATCTCAAAGTAACCCCTTTCGATTAAAATCAGTTTTTTATCTAATCGATGCTCTTAAAATAGGTTAGGTTGGATTTGGGAACTTCTTGAAATTCCTAAAGTCTGCGGTTTAGCGTGAGGAATATTCGATCAAGTGATAATCTGAACGAATATTACATTTGGACAAAAAATATGGATAAATATGTAGCCAATCAAAACGCATAGATTGCGCGTCCATTGTTGCTACTTATCTCGTAGTACAAGCTGTACTGATATTATATATATTTTTCCGCACGCTGCGCGTACGGAAATAGCCGCTTTCTAGCCAAGTGTAGACATAAAATGATGTACACAACACGGGAGGTAATAGAGAAAGCCCTCGATCGCATATTTACGTCCCTCGCTTGCAGCTCGGGCCGCAAACTTCTGCGATCTCGGCCTTTCTTTGTATTACCACCCTAGTTATGTAATGTACTATTGTTAGCTCGGGCCGCAAACATGTGCGATCTCGGCCTTCCTTTGTTTTACCACCCTAGTTGTGCAATGTACTATTGTTGGCAGTACATCCGGCTGGCGACGGAGGTGTTCACGCTGCTGACCGCGGAGATCATCAGCGACGGCTCGGAGCGGCTCGGGCCGGGCGCGCTGCAGCTGCACGACGCGCACCAGGCGCTGCTCGCCGCGCTCGCCAAGGACCTGGACCGGGAGACGGCGCGCACCGACACCGGTGAGTGCGCCCGCACACCGGGCCCATTGGCTCACTATAGCTTGCCAACTTCCTTGGTGACACTCACATGCGTGCTTTTTGGTATTTGCAGCCGTAATTACTTACACAAGTTACCGCCAACACGAACGGGAGCCTCCGGAAGCTGCTTCCGTCGTTCGTGTTGGCGGTAACTTGTGTGAGTAGTTACGGCTGCACAGAACAAGAAGGACACACGTGAGTGTCACCAACGAAGTTGCCAAGCTATAGCGACCTGGTTCGATCTCAGGCGCCCCCGGCCTCCACCTAGTCCGACCCTCTGAAGGTGGTCCGGCCAGCGACCTGGTTTGATTGGGGACGGCCCAGGGAACGCTACGGCCCCCACCTGGTCCGATTTTTGTAACAGGGGGAAAGACTTGCAGGTTTGTCAGGCTTAAGGGCCAATTGGGTACTTGACTGTAACCGAAACTTGTGAAAATTATATAAGATCCAGTTAAAATAAGCAAAATAAGGAAACATGTTAAAGTTTTGAGTTTAATACCTAACGTGTAACTTTTTTTGAGCCTGCAAAATTGGGTGGGAAAGTCCATTTTAAAAGTATAAAAACTAATACTTTTAAATAATCCATAAAATGTATGGTGACTTTTGTTATAAAACTGGTGTCAAAAATTAAGGCGCTTCTAGACGGGCAATATTTTTCTGCAGTTTGTGGCCGGCAAGTCTTGCTATTTTTCTCTTACTTCGTATGCTTAAGCAAGATGCACATAGTGGCCGGACCAGAATTTGCTGAAGTATATTGCCCGTCTAGAAGTACCTTTACTATCATCGACACAAGCTTACCATCTGATGTACGTACAAAATGCCTCCTGCAGTGCGATGCATGTGTAATTTTTTGTACCTCAGGAACGATATCGACGTGCTTCGGCGCGCGCACCTGCGCTCTGTACAGCGCGTTTAGCGCGGCGCTGGTGCGCTACCTGCACCAGCTGAGCTCCGCGCCGGCGTTCGCCGCGCTGCAGCCCGCGCTGCAGCTGCAGCTGGCGTGTGGCGCCGAGCGCAGCAACCTCACTCCCCTGCAGGTAAGTGCCGAGAGCCGAGGGTTCAGCACGGCTAGTACAGATCCCTATAGCCCAGTGGTTCCTAACCTTTATTGCCACATCACCCTCAGGCCCCCTCTAGATTGGTATCATTACTCCTCCAAAAAATAGGTAATACAGACAAGTATATGAAAGTACTCAAAGAAAAACGACTTAATATGAGTATTACCCCTGAGAAAACTTAATTTTACCCCTAAAGGGGTTATTACCCCCAGGTTCGAACCACTGCTAAAGCCGCTTTGTCAGGCAAGATATCGGAGAGCTTCGGTTACGGATATACGAGTACAGTGCGTTCAACGCCTCGCTGATGTGCTAACTGCACTAGCTCAGCACACCCCGCTTTTTTGTGCTTTGTAGAAAACAGTGTCTTCACCGTGCATCGGCGTGCTAAAGCTCACAGTGAATGTCAAATGTTACTGTGGCCGTAGTCTCATACAATATTACCAAGCCCTAAGCGTATTTGTGAAATCGTCTCAATACTACAAACTTGTAAACCTCACAGCTATCCTAAGATGGACGAGATATGTCGCGTGCAGCAGCATGTAACAGCCAATGGGACCGCGCCTCTGTAACGCAGCGCAATATACGCGCGTCCTGGTTGACTTTTACAATGTTGTGTTGGGGTGAATTTTAGACGTTTTCCTGCGTTTTTTAACTTCATTAGTGTCACTCGATATTCCTGCGAAGGGACGACAACTTTTGATTGAATCATGTGTAAGCCTCGATACCGTCTATGGTTTATAATAAAAGTTAACTGTGATCACCACCGCTTGCTGCTATATTTGCTGGAACACGCATGAAAAAAACCCCGCCGCGGTCGAAGCGCTCTGATAAAAGCAAGTCAAGATTATGTTCCAACCCGTTTTATTTGTCCCAGGTGGGCCCCCGCGTGGTGAAGCTGCTCGGCGGCATGGTGCTGAGCAAGCCGGCGGCGGAGCGCGAGAGCACCATCCTCGCGATGTGGCACAAGATCGTCAACACGCTGCAGGAGTGCGCGCTGCAGCCGCAGCCCTCGCAGGACCATGACTACGAGGGTAAGCCGACTAGGGAATGCAATAAACGTTAAAATTTTAAAACCGGTTTATAACAGAAGTGATACCAAAAAACCGGTTTTATTAATTTTTGTACTTTTCGTGAATGTATGTTAATAAAACCCACTTTAAAATATCGTCTAGCTGTATAAACAAAATCGTAATATTACTGACGATAAATCAGAACAATTGACCAGTCGGAAAATTAAACATACGGCCTGCATCACCACCTTTAAAAATCTATCATATTTGTATTTGTATTTTAAAAATCTATCATATTTGTATTTACAAATATGATAGATTTTTAAAGGTAAATGGACTTGCAATAAAGAACAAATAAATAATCATAAAGGAATCAAATAAAAATATTATATTTTAGTCCATTTACTATTGTTTTTTACAAGTCTGATAAAAACCGGTTCCTGGATTCGATAACCGGTTTTAACCGTTGCCAAAAACCGGCGGTTAACCGGCTTTTCCGTTTGCAATCCCTAAAGCCGACCATGCCCTGATGGCCGCTGGGTCGAATTCTTAGGTGTTAATATAGTAAGAATTATCAAAAGTGTCCGAATGTTTGTTCATTCTCTTTAGGAACATTCGGACACCTTAGATAATTCTTACTATACCGGCCGCGCAGAATGGGTAGGCTCTCCATAAGTATATATAAAGTAGAGGAGAGACGCACATGTGCCACAATATAATATCACACTCCTTGTATTCGCAGATTTGAATGTGGAACACGCCCAACTGCTGGTCTACCTGTTCCATTCCCTAACGCTGATGCAGAAGAAGTCTGTGCTGCTCATGACTTCCAACGCCATCATCAAAGTGAGTATATATAGGTTGACGCGGGCAAATTTTCCGCAGTCGATGCCAAATATGCGCCTATTTTGCGTGTCAAAGTGTGTAGCCCGTGCCACGATTATCTTTACAATCAACATTTTCTATATCACACTAGTTTTGTTAGTTTATAAAATCCCAGTCAGTTTAAAGTCTACTTATGAAACAATTATTATACTTTAAGCCACAAGTTTTCACTTAGATAGACTTTCCTATCGAATCAGAAAGTAGCATACATGCTGCGTAAAGTTAATTACTGAAACCAATCAATAAGTTAACTGCATTAGCTTACGCGGTATTATATTTTATGTTAGTGATTCTGAATATTCGCTCTCGAGTGTAGCGTAAGTTAGGGTCAAACCCACCACCTCCCATGGCTCTACCAACCGTATCGATTATACGAGCCGAAACGCTGGACTATGTGGCACTGTGTAGGTTCTTTCCTACACACAATTCTTGATGCCCTACACCCTTTATTCTGTTCCTTTGTCCCGTGGTGTCAACTTTCTGGGGCATGACGTCACGCCTACGGACTTGCTGCGTTGCCGGGCTGTTCTGTTTGCAGGATGGAGTGCAAGTTAGAGTAAAAGAAACCTTATAAACATGAGTCATTGTATCCAGGTGGTGGAGACCCTGGCGATCAGCGACAGGAAGCGCGCCATGAACCTGGCGCCGCACCAGCTGATCCTCACCACGCGGCTGATGCTGCTGCTCGAGTACCTCATGCGGCACCTGTACGACGCGCCGCAGACCTTGCTTCAGCAGGTAACTACTTCTGTCACACACTGAATGCCCTTGAGACATAGCTTTCTATTTTACGTGTCTTCGATTAGAAACTGCCCTGGCACTCTTCGAAATGTCTGACAGCCTTTTTAAGGTGTCGTGACTAAAAGCTGTACCTGATAAACCTCCAGGTTTCTAATAAAAATAAACATATTTTGTCGTCTGTTTATTGCTATGTGTCTAACTTATACTTTATAAAATTTCGAACATTTGGCAAGTCCATTTTAAGATAATTTTAAACCTTAGTGCGCCTATTCCTAGCCGTGATTTAAGTTATGGACATAATAGGGATGAAGACTGGGTTAAAAATATATCATTCTATTTAGTCAGTCAGTTAGATTATGGCAAAATATGGGACACGTATTTTTTGGTTTATCAAATTATTAAAAATCGACAAAGGTATAGATAGATAATCAAACTTCCGGAGTAGGGGCTTGTGACGTCACTCCTAGGTGAAAATTGTACCAAATAGTGACGTCACTCGAAACTTCTAAGCACTGTATCCTCGTCATTCTTGTGTTTGTTAAACAAAAGAAAAAAATACGTGTACAATATTTTTTAATAATCTAACTGACGGACTAAACAATTTTTTTTATGCCACACCTGGCCATAAAGTGACTTTTTCCGCACGCTGCGCGTACGGAAAAAGCCGCTTTCTGGCCAAGTATAGACATAAAATGATGTACACAACACGGGAGGTAATGAAGAAAGCCCTCGATCCCATATTTACGTCCCTCGCTTTCAGCTCGGGCCGCAAACTTCTGCGATCTCGGCCTTTCTTTGTATTACCACCCTAGTTGTGTAATGTACTATAGTCGTCTAGCCTATTATAACATAGACCTTTCCTTCCCTTAGATCGAATGGAACCTCGTAATCGCGACCGGGCTCGTGCAGTCGCCCTCGGAGCCGAACGCGGCCAAGCTGTCCGACTGCGGGCAGCTGAAGACGCGCATCTACTGCGAGGTGCCGCACATCGAGCAGGCGTACCGCAAGCGCTCGCCCAGCGACACCTCCATGCGGCCCAAGTTCTACGCGCTCACCAACTCGGAGATCAACAACCAGGTAATGTGTTTGTATACGTAGTTGCACGGGAGTTGAGGTGAATGATTACACACACAGCTACATGAAGTACTCATTCCAAAAAAAGTGAATGAATGAAATTAATGAGTGAGTAAATAAACATAAGGCTATAGTTTAAACAAACTTTTTGGTCTATCTTGCAATTCACTGTTGAACTTGCTATCGGTACGCAAAAAGAATGACAGTGTTGTTGTGTGCGTGGCCTCAACTCTCGTGAAACTACCTATGCGAAATAAACGTCCGAGTCACAGTGTAAGCAGCAGACAGCGATCAAGCAGCCCTATCACCTCAATGCGATTATTTTCTAAGAGCGGCCGCACATTGGGCCACTAAACGTGGCCACAAGCTGCGGGAGTGGCGCTCGCTGCTTGTGGCCACGTTTAGTGGCAACGGAAATGTCGCCACTGGTGGCCTGAGTTACGGAGGATCTTAATAATGATTCTGCTGTTTCAAAATTCCGAATGTTATTTTCAACGGAACGGTGATTTTACCGAAGATGGTGTCATAGAAAATATAATTAGATTAGGTTAGTTCAGTGTTATATCCTGATAAACAAGAATTCTCTCAACGCAACCGTAGGTTTTGGAATAATGAAATTCGCTCCCCTTGTTTCCCATAAAGTTATAATTCATACTGTATTGTTAGTGATATTCATCGAAAGTCATACAGTATTTGTTTTTCTAAAACGGGTCATATTTTTAGGATATTTTAAAATGCATATAAAAAGCAATAGATTAGGTTAGGTTTGTTTTATAACGATTCGGAAAACTTAACGGTTTCATAGAACATGTGTGAACCCTTTCCATAATTATGACTAACAATACAGTATGACTTTTAAAAAATATGGGAGACAACATAGGCCCGCATTTTTAATCTGTAGTGTCTTCAAAAAGATCGTTTATGCCACACCTGGCTGGCCATAAAGTGGCTTTATCCGCACACTGCGCGTTCGGAAAAAGCCGCTTTCTGGCAAAGTGTAGTCATAAAATGATGTACACAACACGGGAGGTAATAAAGCCCTCGATCGCATATTTACGTCCCCCGCTTGCAGCTCGGGCTGCAAACTTCTGCGATCTCAGTCTTTCTTTGTATTACCACCCTAGTTGTGTAATGTACTATTTGTGACCATGTGTATCCTCCAGGAGAACCCCAAGTTCGACGGGCTGGCGTGCAACTTCGTGCTGGGCACGCCGCACAAGCTCAAGTACCCGCTGCTGCTGGACGCGCTGCTCGCGCTGCTGAACTCGGCGTGCGTGTGCGACAACCCCGCGGCGCTGGCGGCGCCCGCCGCGCTCGCCGCCGCGCACTACTGCTTCCAGACCGCCTGGAGGTGAGCCGGAGTGTTCTTATAGCTTGGCAACTTCGTTGGTGCCACTCACCTGTGTGTTTTTTGTTCCGTGCAGCCGTAACTACTTACACAAGTTACCGCCAACACAAACGGCGACCGGCGGAGGCCCCCATTCGTGGTAGCGATAACTTGTGTAATTTAGGCCGGATTTACACCTGTAAGTTTTACTTACGTAAGTAACGACACAGCTATACGTTACACAGACTATCTGAGTCTAACGTATAGCTGCGTACTTACGTAAGTAAAACTCACAGGTGTAAATCCGGCCTAAATTGGTTCGTCGTTACACTCTTGCTAGAGAGATCGTGGCCATCATTTTGTGGAAAACGACGTGGTTTATATAGTTACCTCTCGACGTCATTCCTCCCTCAAATGTGCCTGTCTAGCCCTACAACCTAGCCTTACCTGTATGACGACTTTAACAAGGAATGTGTGTAATATAGCGCCCTTTAACCAATGAATTTTGTCGCTAGACTGAGAAGTGCCTCGTAAATTTAACACAGTTGCGGAAGCCGCTGATGACCTGTCACCCTCAGTCATTGTCCATTTGGTTCTAGAATAAATAGAACCTTTAATTCCGTCTGTCACTGTATTTTAAGGTCAGTGCTCAAAGCGAGCGGGACCAGCGGGATTGATTGAACCGGTTCAAAATTTCGTTATAAATATGTCCGTGTACTAAGTTAGTATGTTCGCACTAAGGTTGGTGGTGAGCATGCCGCCGGCCACGCCGCACATGGACAAGCTGCAGGCGGGCACTGAGGCCGAGCTGCCGTCGCCGCTGCCGCTGCACGCGGTCGTATGGGCGCCGCGCGCCGACAACAAGAAGGTGTTCAACCCGTGGCTGAAGGACGCGCTCGTCAAGCAGGGCATGTACACACAGGTGCGTGCCGACATCAGCCGACAATCTGATACCCTTGTAGGACTCATTGTGACAAAATGCTGATAACGCATTCCCGGCAAACCGCATGGGTACGGCGTGGACCGCCAGTTGTCCTTTTCTACACAGTAAGATAGTGACTTGAGGGAAGAGCTGTTCTAATAGGTTAGACGACTAAGACTTTAGTCCGTCAGTTAGATTATTAAAAAATATTGTACACTGATACGCTCTCTAACCGCTATTTTATTCGTGTTTAGTTAAAAGTTACTGTTTACTAGTTTTTAATTTTTATTCTTTTTAGATTAGTTTTTTATTCAGGTATATCTTTATTTTCTTAGATTAGGCTTTTTACAATATATATATAAAAAGTAAAATACAAAGTGAAATTACAAAATATAAACACATTATAAAAAACCTAACCTAGGGTGCCGCCGGCAGCGGGGCGGGGCCCAGGCTACCGGTGGTTAGGGCCGCAGAGAGAGGAACCTCCTGACGATGCGCGCCGTGTCCAGAAGAACCGCTTTCTGTATCTGACCCTTGATCCAGCCATCTAGCGAGAGTCTCTTGAGGTGGTGATCGAGACTCTTCGCTATAAGTCCGTTCGCCGAAACGACTATCGGAACAATGATCGTCGAATCAACATCCCACATGGCGGTAACCTCGTTTGTTGACTTGGCCAAGGTACTTGCTGAGCTTGTCCTTCTCGGCCTTCACGAGGTTCTCGTCATGGGGGATGGTGATGTCGACGAGCACTGCACGGCGCTTGGATCGATCTATCAGCACGATATCAGGCTTATTGGCTACAATAGTCCTGTCCGTGATGATAGATCGATCCCAATAGAGCGTGGCGCGACCATTTTCGAGAACCGGCGTTGGTGCGTACTTATAGTACGGCACCTCAGACCCCACAAGACCATATCGAACAGCAAGTTGCTGGTGAATGATCCTGGCTACTTGATTATGTCTGTGCAAGTACTCGCCGTTAGCTAGATGGGAACAACCGGAGATAATATGCCTGATAGACTCTCCGGGACGGCGGCATGCCCGACAGATGTCGACCGTACCGTCCCTCAGGATATATCTCCGGTAGTTGTTCGTCATCATAACTTCGTCCGCAATTGCACAGACAAAACCTTCCGTTTCCCCGAAGAGATCACCGAAGCGTAGCCAGTTCACCGACGCGAGCAGGTCTACATCGGGCCCCGTGAGGGCCTTGTAGAACCGCCCGTGTAGCTCCTTACTCTTCCATATGTCCTTGCGGTCGTCGGTGCTAAGCACCTTAGGTCTACGCCAGTTCTCGTTTGCCAAGGAAAGAGGAGTAAGGCTTCTGTCTACTGCTACTACATCGCGATGTATCCCACACTCGTTGTTTAGGAAGTACTCCCTGAGGCTGCACACCTCGCGGTTATGGAGGTCCTTGGCGTTTAAAAAGCCACGGCCGCCACACTTACGCGGGATGTACAGTCTCATAACTGACGAGCGTGGGTGTAGCATGCGGTGTGTAGTGAGCAGCACACGGACCCGCCTATCCAGGGCGTCCAGCTCAGTCTGAGTCCACCTTAGTATGCCAAAGGAGTAAGTGAGCAGGGGCATCACCCAAGCGTTGAAGGCCCGCACCTTGTTGCCGCCAGACAAAAGACTGTTAAGTACTTTTGTCAAGCGACAGAAGAAGCGCTCCTTCACCGCCTGTATAGTGTCCCTGTCCGCAATACTCAAGGCCTGTGACATACCAAGGTACTTGTAGGTTTCAGCCTCGGAGATAGACCTGAGAGTCATTGTCTCGGAAAGTTGCAAATTCGGGGAATTTACGACTTTTCCTCGTTGTACATGCATGACCGCACACTTATCTACACCAAACTCCATTTTGATGGCGCTACTGAAGGTTTCTGTGACCTTCAGTAGCTCCAGCAAGTCTGGGCGTTTGGGTGCAAATAGCTTGAGGTCGTCCATGTACAGCAGATGAGAAATGACCTCACCCCCTCTCCGAAGCCGACAGCCCAGTCCTGACTCCTTCAGCAGAGTGCTGAGTGGGTTCAGGGCCAGGCAGAACCACAGGGGACTCAGACTGTCACCCTGGAAAATACCTCTCTCAATCCTTATAAAGTCATGCGGACCAGGGGGGCCATCTCTACCGCCTGGTTGACGAAGGACTGTGGTCCACTGCCTCATACATGCGCCTAAGAAGGATTTTAAAGCTGTATTGATTTTATACAGCTCCAAGATCCTTTCCAGCCATGAATGAGGCACCGAATCATAGGCCTTCTTGTAGTCAATCCAAGCAGCCGAGAGAGACCCCCTGTCCCGCCGGACTTGTTGGCAAATGGCCGTGTCGATGAGGAGGAGCTCTTTAGTACCACGTGACCCAACCCTACATCCATTTTGAGAGAAGGCCATAACGTTGTTCGCAACAATGTGCGAGTTGATTTTTGATCTCAGAATGGATGTAAGGAGCTTGTACAGCGTGGGCAAGCACGTGATGGGTCGATAATTCTTCGCTTCCGTGGTACTACCGGACTTGTAGAGCAGGAAGGTAACACCTGTTGTTAGGAAAGATGGTAGGGAGCCGAGCTCAAGGGCTTGTTGGAATTGTGTTGCCAAACGTTCATGTGCGCATCGAAACCACTTGATCCAGAAATTGTGTAACCCATCCGGCCCAGGACTTTTCCAGTTCTGGGTCGCACGAGCCGCACAACTCACGTCATCGGGGCTGATGGTAACAGCCCCCATGGTTTCGATGGGCTCACATTCTCGCTCAACAACAGTCATCCACTCGTCCTCGGTGTGCACGACTGGCGCCGACCAGATACTACGCCAGAAATTAATCATGGCGGTAGGATCCGGTAGTTGCCCGTCGGTCACACGTTGATCGGCTCCCTCCCACTTTCGGTATACCTTCCTTTGGTCACTCTGAAAGAGACGATTCTGCTGGTATCGATCCACACGCTCTCTATAGCGGCGAATACGGCTTGCCCATGCATAGACTTTCTGCTTCAGGAAGTCTATGCGCTCCGTGACACATGCCATGTAGTCGCAGGGTCTGATATCAGTCCCTGCGAAGGCTTGTGTCACGAAACGCATAACACGGGGGCGGTTGTTACCCCCCCTGAAGCAAATCAGCTTTGCAATGAGAGTCCTAAACGTGCTGATACGCCGCTCGATCCGTACTTGCCATGCGGGGACACCCCCGGCGGTCCGCGGCGCTCGGTCAGCGTCCGGGAACTTGACGCGAGCGACGCGGCACGCCGCGATGGCCCCGCAATACATGATCGCGTGTGTATCAGCGAGATCTTCGCTAGCCCGTATATACGGGTCTAGTAAAGCGTTTAGGGCTCCCACTAGCGCTAGATTACGCCTATTCGTGGGCAGGCGAGGTAAACGCGGCCTAGAGTCTGCCGTGGATCGGTACTGCTCAATCGCCTCCTCCAGAGCCCTCCTCAATTGCTCATTGGCCTGGGTACTTACACTACTCACACCGTCCTCCTCGTCGGCAGCGGGATCCTCCCGTGGCGCCCCCGGCGCCAGGTCGGGTGCTGGCACCGGGCCCGGCGACGTAGCGGGTGGATTCCGAGCCGAAGCGGAGGCCGCGCGGGTGGCAAGTACTTCCAGGCGCAGTCGATCAAGCGTCGCGTCATCCAGTCGCTTCAGCCGCTGGATGGCGCGCACCTGATCCGATAGCCGTTGCGCAGACACGTCGATGGTCGGTTCAAGAGTCTGAAACAGAAGCAACATCCGGTCACGGTACGCCGTCAGGCTAGTACCTCCCTCTGTAGCCCCATAGTAGGCGCGCATGCAGTTCTCATTCATAGTCTGAGTCCATCGCATGCGTCGCACTACACCACCGGTAGCGAGGGCCGTGGGCGGGGCAGGATGCCCCACAGGCCCCAAGCGTGCCGGCAGCGGTGGCCGTCCCCTTCGCGCAGGTGGTCGTGGCGGTGGAGGCGGCGGCCCGCGCTCGTCGTCGCTCGACTCACTAGTGTCGGCCGCGGTCGCGAACTCGTCGCCGGACGAGGTCGGTGAGGAGCTGGACGAGGCGGGCGGGGCTGGTGGGCGTGCTGTTGTTTCCGCTTTTCGACGTCTTGTGTTTATCATGTTTCCATGTTTTATGCTGTTTCGCGTTTAATTTAGAACATTGTTGCTCCGTCGTGACAGGCTGTCACACACACTTGAACGTGTACTCTCATGTTTCTCCCTCTCTGTTTTTCAGAGGACACGGTGTGATTATCCATGTCAATTTTTACGTTCAAACAATGCAAAAAGACAGTGATTTTAACGACTAAAAACATATAAAAAGATTTTTCGGGAAATTTAATACAAAAGACGTCTGTCGTTGTCAGCGGTTTTTTTTTTTTTTTTTTTTTTTTTTTTTTTTTTTTTTTTTTTATTATTAAGGATGTAAATTAGGTTTTTTGAGAATAAGTACATTGTTTTTTAATAATAATATTAATAAATGTACGTGCAACGTTACAACACGTATTTTTCCTTTTGTTTGACAAACAAAAAATGACGAGGATAGAGTGTCACTCCTTGGTACAATTTTCACCTAGGAGTGACGTCACAAGCCCCCACTCCAGAAGTTTGATGAACTATAACTTTGTCGATTTTTAATATTTTGATAAACCAAAAAATACGTGTCCCATATTTTTCCATAATCTGACGGACTAGATAGAATTATATATTTTTTACCCAGTCGTCATCCCTATTCTCCCCACTACAGCATTTTGTATACAATGTGTCCTACACCCTGAAAGTACGCCATTGTGACCAGCCCTGTGTCGAAGTATAAACAAGAACAAGCACTTCGGCCGTTTAGGAGCGCGCGACACGTATTCACACAGACGCACGTTAGTACGGCTTCTTTGCTTGTAGTGCGTTCGTACACGGCGCGCACACATTCAAGCGCACGATGTACTTTTTGTAGGAAGAAAAATGACTGCAATTATACTGTGCCTGTGTCGTATCCAGTCATATAAAATCATTTATTTCTGCAAGTAGGCCTCAAGGGCTCTTTTACAGGTCTGATTCTATTCGCGCTTCAGGAAATGACCTTCTGGTGAGAGTAAACGCCAGAAGAAACTCACCAGTTTCTCTTTTCGATCGACTCTGGTAATTTTCCACAAGGTCATCAATTCACCTAGGGCTTATCTATGCGTCTTTGGGCCACGTTCAACTCTGAAATTCAATATGCAATCGATCATAAGTGATTGTTTGATTTTCTGCTGACCCAACTATACCTCGTATCCTCATAGTGTTGTAATACTTAATAATTTTGAGAAGAGAAACTGGTGAGTTTCTTCCGGTGCTCCTTCTCACCAGAAGGCCACTACCCGAAGCGCCAAATGAAAAGAATAGAATCAGACATGTAAAAGAGCCCTGATAATTTTTATTTGAACCTGTATTTATTTCACATTTTTGTGAGCAGTATGCGGAAAACCTGCTCGCCGGCGTGAGCGCCTCGTGCGACAACATCAAGTACCACCTCTGGCTGGCCGGCGAGACCATGAAGCACTTCAAGGATAACATCACGCGTGAGTTGACAATTTTCAACACTAACATTTCATCTGCGGGGTTGCATTCGTCAAATCTTTTATTAAATTGGTTATCTGTGTCGTTCAGTGACGATCACAACTCATTAATTACTTATAATAATCTCAAAGAATATCAACTGTGGAATAACAAGGTCCGTGTGATTAATTCATTAAATTTAGTGAGTTTTAGTCGCGTGTCTAGTAAACCGACGAAATATATTTTGTGTTTCTTATCTCTATGATGCTATTTGATATAATAATCCAAGTGACCTTGTCGTCTGAAAGTACGGGTTACTTTGCGTCAAATCCGGTACTTCTGATTTTTTGCAGATTTGTTTATAATGGTTGGCCCAATAAATGACCAATGTAGTTATGCAGAAAGCGACCTGTAGTTTCGTATACTTGGATAATAAACTTTCTGCTTAACTGCATAAAGTACATATTCCAAGTATACGAAACTTGCCCGGTGGTCTCCTTCTGCATAACTAGGTAAAATAATCCAAGTTTGTGACCTCGAGCGCCGAACGCAATTTTGTTATAAATATAAAAACCGGGGATATTTCGGATTTTTTGCAAAGTTCGAAAATTTGATGAATTTTAAAAGTTTTTTATCTCGGAACGGACAGAGACAATTCTACTCTCATATTGTAGCAAATTAAGTCTACTTTAAAACCGACCTGAGAAGGTACTATCAAAAACTGGTCCTTTAGGGTTATAATCGCTAATCTGAAAATAACGAAATTTTTTGACAAAGTTGCGTTCGGCGCTCGAGGTCACAAACTTGCATCTATTCATTGGGCCAACATCATAACCAAGTCTGCAATAAATTAGAACTACCTGATTTCAAGCTCTGATGTATTAAAATTACTGGATTATAAGAGATTTGATCAGTTGTAATACCAATGATTTCAAAAGTAAGGATAGGCCCATCCGAACAGTTCGGAACTATTTTCCCCGTAACAAAAAATGCAGCTATAAAGACCAGCTGCGCAGTGCACGCGCCGCGTGTCGCACTGCCATTGGAGCCGTCTGCGCGCTCGCTTAGCCCTGTCCTTTTTTATATGTCAATGTGTAATACAGACGATAATCGTCCTAGTTTACCCGATGATGTTCATGATCTGGTGTGCGGTTGTAGCGAACGGTCTGCCGGCGCTGCTGGACGTGGTGTCGTGCGACGCGGCGCTGGTGCGGCTGCGGCACAGCCTGGCGGCCGCCGACGCCGAGGCGCAGGACTTCATCCCCGACCTGCTCAACCTGCTGGAGACCGCCTTCGAGTGCTGCCGGTGAGCGACCAAGCTAATAGCGTGGATAACTGGTTCAGTACATGGCCACGATATATCCTGCGCGCGGGATAGCATGTAACAGCCAACGGAAGTTAACATCACACTTTTATCACCGTACATCCCGCCTTAGGTATAAGGTTCATCTTCACCTGAGGTGTTCCCAGTAGTGTATTTCAGGAATCGTACTACTTATTAAACAGTGACAAGGTTGGAGGTTACGGGCCGACTGCTATTAGCGCGTCGGTCTCAAGATCTCCCCGCGTCCGCGCGGTTGCGGTATGCGCTGTGTCAGTTAGTCCGTGAGAACCATAAGCTGACCTGTGTTCCCACGTGTATATGCATAGATTGTTGTGTACCGCAGGCTCAGCGCGGACCTCGACCTGGAGGGGCTGATGGAGAGCTCGAACAGCCCGTCGAAGGCGGCCGTGCGGCGCGTGCGCATGATGGTCTGCGGCACCAACTGCCCCGCCATCATCGCGTCCAACACGCTCGGCTGCTGGCTCAGCATGCAGCTGCCCAGCAGCGCGGCGGCCGCGCTCGAGCGGCTCTGCGCCCCGCCCGCGCTCGCCGCCGCCAGCCTGGTCAGTCTCACCTGGTCCACACTCGCACTCTTTCTAAACATGCGCCGACACACACATGCAAAGAACGACGTTTCGCACCGAACTGGCGACTTGGTTCGACCCCAGGGAACGCCACGGCCCCCACCTGGTACGACTTTTGCCACGCCCTAAAAGGGTTGCAAGTTTGTCAGGTTTCAAAAAAAAACTTCGCTCCAGTATCCCTGTCGTTAATCGACGTGCTTGCCAGCCAGGCTCTAGCTCACAGAAATATATGTAGAAGGAAAAAGTGTATGTACCTCGCGCGCTAAATAGAAGTGGCGGAGGCCTACCTTGCACGCTGTTAACTTCAGTTGCCGTATAATTAATTGTTCAAATACCACCAAATGAAATAGAAAATGTATGCTTTCAATCACTGAATTACACTTGTGGCGTCAAACGCCAAGCGAAAAACGTTACATGCTTGATTGCCGTACAAATCGACGAACTATTTCCTTGTATCTAGATATAGCCGATGTATTTCTGTGCTTCTGCCCTACATTATCCTATCTGCCACTATCGGATTAATCGAAATTTCATGTAACTTTTCACATTTTACGATTTTTTATGATTTTTGACAAGGTCATCGTGCAGTATTCATATGGTTAGGATAGGTTTCTTGTATCATAACATCCATCTCAAGAAGAAAAACATCGGGTGGCCGTCTGGTTGCATAACAGTTTAAGCATAAAGTTGATGCTCATATATTTTTTTGGCATAAATTGTCCTATGGCATAATTGTTCCGTGTCATAATTATACGGAGTCATGATTGGTTTAACCATAAGGTAAATTGTCATACATTTATTTAGTCATAATATTGATGATTATAAGTTGATTTAGTAATAATTGTAAATTTTATACATTTATTAAGCCATAATATTGATCATTATAACAATCGCATTGCATACATTTTGATAATGGTTTTGCGATGGTTCTTCAAAAAAGAAACGATTTATATTATTAAAGTATTTTTAATTTCTACTCTTTACATAATATTAGTGACCTCACACAGAACCAAATCGCTGCCAGAATAGTAGGTTAGGTTATGTTAGAACTGTTATCTCACACATAACCAAATCGCTGCCAGAAAAGTAGGTTAGGTTAGGTTAGAACTGCTATCTCACACATAACCGAATCGCTATCAGAAAAGTAGGTTAGGTTAGAACTGTTATCTCACACATAATAGAATCGCTACCAGAAAAGTAGGTTAGGTTAGGTTAGAACTGTTATCTCACACATAACCGAATCGCTGTCAGAAAAGTAGGTTAGGTTAGGATAGAACTGTGACCTCACACAAAACCGAATCGCTGTCAGAAAAGTAGGTTAGGTTAGGGTAGAACTGATATCTCACACGTAACCGAATCGCTGCCAGAAAAGTAGGTTAGGTTAGGTTAGAACTGTTATCTCACATATAACCGAATCGCTGCCAGAAAAGTATATTAGGCCAAAGGTAAATCCTACAAAAACATATCTCGAGTCATCGTAGCATAGGTATTTATACCGGCTTGTTTCCAGGACTCGTACCAGTCCCACATAATCCCGCTGGAGAGCGCTGTGCTGGCGCTGGTGGCGGCGCACTGCGAGCTGATCAGCGCCAACGCCAAGTACTCGCTGGGGCCGTCGCTGATGACGCTCGCGCACTCGGGCGCCAAGCTGCTCGAGATCTGCGCGCCCAAGATCGCTGAGAACCCCGCGCTGATGAAGCGCACGCTGGACCTAGTCGTGCCGGCTCTGGTCAGTAGTTCCACTAGTGTATTACAGGTATTATGTGAGGGTTCACATGATTCCCCTGGAGATCAGCGCTATCCCTAAGTACAAACGAAGCCACAGTTAACTGACCACCCATAGACAACAAGTTACAATAAAGTTGATATTC
Source organism: Eudemis profundana (assembly GCA_947034925.1). NCBI lineage: Eukaryota > Metazoa > Arthropoda > Insecta > Lepidoptera > Tortricidae > Eudemis > Eudemis profundana. Next base: position 582,995 of record OX344794.1, on the reverse strand, counting down.
TTTTACAAATGTACAGTTAACAGTGTGTTCAATTGTACTCGCTGGGCCCTTTGGGAAGAATTCGATGTCAATCTTTAGGATTGTAGTCTTTACTGGTTCGAAAAATGTGCTTCTGCTGAGAAAAACCGGCGTAAAAAACTTTCGCTTCGTAACAGCTTTAAATTTTGAATCGATGTGCTCACATAATATTTATGTATGATAGTTGAATTATCAGTCAAAAAAGCCCCATTTGACCTGACCGACTGAAAACAGAAACTGGTGAGTTTCTTCCAGCGCTTCTTCTCAACAGAAGGTCATTTACCCGTAGTGCCAAAAGAAAATAATAGAATCAGACATGTGAAAGAGCCCTTGAGGGCCTACTTGCAGGAATAAATTATTTTATTGTTATTTATTTTACCATTTGTGAGCTTGTAAATGCTGCCGTCCTCAAACTAAAAGGCCGCTAATTGGTCTGAAACTCCATACAAACTAGCGGCCTTTTAGTTTGAGGACGGCAGAATAACCGATATGTATCCGTGACAGACGGACGGGCGGCTGCAGTTCATGTCGCCGGAGCCGCTGGGCGCCACGCTGAACGTGCTGGTGCCGGACGAGCCGAAGGCGGTGCAGCTCATACACGAGCACCTCCTCAAGACCACCTACCCCGTGCTCGTCGAGCACCTGCAGCGCTCCACCGAGAAGACGCTGCGGCACATGGTGAGTGACGGACTATAAGAGCGGCCGCACACTGGGCCACTAAACGCGGCCACAAGTAGCGAGCGCCGCTCCCGCAGCTTGTGGCCCGGACAAGGGCACGAGCACGCCCGGTGTGCGCCAGCCCCATACAAAATGTACAAAAAATCCCGCTCGCAGCTCGCGGCTCTAACAAGTGTTCGGTTGGAGTATCCTGGTCTCGGCACCGCTATTGACGAAAGTGTAAACAAGCCATTTTAATTTTTAAAACTACATTTTGGGTTCTTTTCTATATTCGCTTGTTTAGATTAGATTAGATTAGATTATTTATTTCTCGTTTTAAAATTATATTATAAGTTGCATTGCATGTCAAGTTATAAGAATTTAAAGCGAGATCAAGAAGCGAGAGATTTGAGCATTGACACGTTAATACTCGCTATATAAATTGCTGCTTCAATTTTCTCGTAAATCTAGCAAATCACTTCAATCACTAATGTCCTGCTGGGTATGTATATAAAAATAAATGTAATCTAAACTCTGCTCGTTTCTCAGTGACCCATATGTGGAGCAAGGACTTATGTATGGCATGCATTGGGCACAGTACTGTGAAGGTTGATGTGAAATGTGTAATCCCGGCAGGTCAACTACTGGGAGAAAGCGCTGAACAAGCAGGTCGGCCGCCTGGCGTACGAGAACGTGTTCGCGGACGACTCCGAGTACGTGCTCGCCAAGGTGCTGCTGTCCGCGCCCAACGCGAGGACCGCGTACGCCGAGAAAGTCATCGAGTGAGTCAATTATACAAAGTCAAATAACAAGAATATAGTAGTAGAAAAGGGGTCATCCATAAATTACGTCACATGTTAAGGGGGAGGGAGGGGGTCGACGAAATGTGACATTGTGTGACAAGGGGTGGGAAGGGTTCTAAGTTTCGTGACGTCACAATTCAAAATCTAATACATCTAAGTGTTAAAGGGCTATTCTTCAGAAATATGTCTGCGACTCATTCATCTGTCTCCATACATTTAGTATGAAAAAGGGCCAGATGAATGAGGCGACCGCAGACATATTTCTGAAGAAATGCCGTAAAATGCCAAATTTGGGCATGTGGTTTAAAATGTTATGATGTGAATGATGATGATGAATCAAAATTCTATGTCTACAATGTGGTATTTATTTTCGATCGTGACAGCATAAGCACTTTATTGATGTCGCTTTATGGACGTTCTCGATTGTGAGTAACATTCGGTTCGTGTTTTGCACCAGTCGTCTGATCACCTCCCTTCCGCAGGTTGTTCATAAAGATCTTCGCCGGCTGCGACAGCTCGGAGCTCAGCAGCTGTCTGTGCATCTCCGTGTGCAAGTACATCGGCATTGCCGAGCAGCAGAAGCTGTGCAGCCTGCTCTCCTACATCTGTAACGGTGAGCCTGCAGTGTCATTATAGTGCCCCGAGTTACGGAAAAACCGTTCACATCCGGATACCAGCACCAAATTTTAGTATGTTGTTAGGCATGGTCTCTGGACCCCAAAACTGCCGGGAGACAGTCTCTGAGAGGTCAAGGTCACCGAATATGAGGTCATTCATCTAGCCGCTCCCGCGTTCTTAAGAAAGTTTAATTGTGACAAAACTACACATCTCACATCCACATAAGAGGTATCAAATGAAAGGTAATTAAATGTACTATAATTCACTTAAACATTTAAATTTAATAAATGTTATACTTTAGGAATTATTCACACAATTATTTCAATGTCAAAAAAAAATATACGGACATTTAGGTTTTACAGCAAAACTAAAAACACTAAGTTATGCAAATGTTCCACAAAAATAAAATAAATTTATTAAGCTTCATAACACAGTTTAAATCTTGAAAATCTGTCAATAAATATAGAAGCTACAGCTCAAAAACCTTGAGCGCGCGGAATAATCCCATAGTGCCCCGAGTTACAGAAAAAAAAAAATTTTCCGGATATCAGCACCAAATTTTAGTATGATATTAGTCAAGTACTCTGGACTCCAAAACTGCTGAGAGACGGTTTCTGAAAGGTCAAGGTCAACAGTTATTACGTCACCAAAGTGGCGGCCGCTACATTTCGAAAAGTTCTCATTATTCTTAAACTATGCACTGTACCGTAACGTATGTGGTATCAAATGAAAGCTCATTAAATGTTCTATAACTTTAATCTAATACCTATATAATACCATTATTATTGAAAAATAACAAGATACAATAAAAAATTATTTAATAATTATTAATAATATAGGTAATTTCTTTTTCTATAATATGAAGTTTAAATCATTAAAATTGGTTGAAAATAAACAAAGATATGTCAATTACAATGCACCGCGGCGGACGCTACAAACAATGTACCCGCCGCCCGCCGCATTTGAAAAATGTAAATCACATTCAAACTATGCGATGTATATATACTTGTAAAGTATTAAATGAAAGCTGACTTAATGTAATATGATTTTTTGCTTGAGTATACTGGTGCAAGAATAAAAACAAACAGGTCATATAAAGGAAAACAAAAAAAAGTAGAAAAACATCCATATTTATTTATAAACAGGCTAGAAATCAATTTTATTGAGAGTTTTACATACGTAAAAACTATATATAATTTTTTGGTCATTTGCCTGACCGATAGACATATAAAAGGCTACAGTAATACACTAAGACGCCCTAGTGCAACATACCAAGCGTGCCATTTTTCAATCTCAAACATGGACGAGTTGCCTTATAGATAACCCACAGCCAATGAATCCCTGTAACTGGGGCTGGGAAAAAAAGCAGAAGGACTCGGCTACATCCCTGTGTGGAAGACTCTTCCTGACGCAAGTGCCATCTGTCAAGAACTTGTTTCTTGCAAATGCAAGGACAGATGTTCACCCTGTCGATGCGTCAAGAATGATTTAAATTGTACTCTCCTTTGTGCATGTGAAGGTGCGTGCTCAAGAATTTAGGATGCTTTATGTTTTGTTTATATGACAAGTAGCTCGCAGCAAATCGAGGCCTCGTGACTCCGACAACTTAAAGTACAGCCTTTCCTACTTCCGGTATTTGGATGGAAGGCTTTCAGGTGGGGTCGCAAGGTCACTCACTATTCGCTGCGAACTACTAGTGACAATAATTACTGATGTGTATTACTGCTGCCTTTTATATGTCTATCGGTCAGGCAAATGACCAAGAAATTATATATAGTTTTTACGTATGTAAAACTCTCAATAAAATTGATTTCTAGCCTGTTTATAAATAAATACCTATGGATGTTTTTCTACTTTTTTTTTGTTTTCCTTTATATTACCTGTTTGTTTTTATTCTTGCACCAGTATACTTAAGCAAAATATCATATAACATTTAGTCAGCTTTCATTTAATACTTTACAAGTATATACAGGGTGTCCCTAAAACCAACTTTTATACGATCAGGGCTGATATACCAGCTCATAAGAACCTAGATTAAGCAAATTTGACCTTAATAAAAATCTCTTAGTTTTCGAGATATTGACGTTTTTGTAAAACTCGTGCTAAGTGATACCCTGACTCGGTGTTTTGAGTGTCATTGCTAAAATATCAAGTATTTTACAAATCTGTTTTTTGCTATGTGTGGCCAAATAACTATGCTATTGAACGTATTTTCTATTTTTGCTAATTTATTCATGCTGTGGACACAGTACAATAACAAAAAAAAATTATTCGATTTTTTTCAAATTTCACCTCTGACTTCGAACTAGCGTGGTGAAAAAAAAATGTACCAACATAACCAGGCACTCAACGTAAAAAAATTGCGCATTTATTGTAGTTTCTAAAATGGTATAAAATTTACTAAACACTGTAATAATTTTTGAAATAATGATATTTTGTTTACAAAATTAACTGTCTGCCGCCTTCATCTCATACGATCCGGTTGAACTAAGTCTGCACCTGGCGTGCTTGACATCACATACAAATTAGGTGCAAACTTTACGTAATCGTCAATATCTCGAAAACTAAGAAATTTTTATGAGGTCTATTTTACTCAGTCTCGTTTTTTATGAGCTGGTTTATCAGCCCTGTTCGCCATTTTGTAAAAGTCGCGAATTTTGATAGCCTGGATCAGTCTTTCGAATGTCATGACTTCAAATTTCAGTATTTTCTTAATCTGCTTTTTGTTAAACATTACTTAATAATTATGCTGTCATACCTTTTCTGTTCGAAATTCAAATTCTGGTACGAAATTTAACCAATGGAATATTGTAGTATAACCTCCTTTTGAATTAAAATGCTATTATCTTAAAAACTACGGTGTCTAGTGTGTAAAATCTTACTATTTTAAACTACATTATTTTTTTTTATTTTAGCATGGTAAATTTGTTTTAAGTATTACGCGATTCAAATCCGAGGTCATATTTTGAATCACGTAAAATCTAATTTATTTTGATAAGGTATGATAGCATAATTATTAAGTAATGTTTAAAACAAAAAGCAGATTAAGAAAATACTGAAATTTGAAGTCATGACTTTCGAAAGACTGATCCAGGCTATCAAAATTCGCGACTTTTACAATATGGCGAACAGGGCTGATAAACCAGCTCATAAAAAACGAGACTGAGTAAAATCGACCTCATAAAAATTTCTTAGTTTTCGAGATATTGACGATTACGTGAAGTTTGCACCTAATTTGTATGTGATGTCAAGCACGCCAGGTGCAAACTTAGTTCAACCGGATCGTATGAGATGAAGGCGGCAGACAGTTAATTTTGTAACAAAATATCATTATTTCAAAAATTATTACAGTGTTTTGTAAATTTTATACCATTTTAGAAACTACAATAAATGTGAAATTTTTTTACGTTGAGTGCCTGGTTATGTTGGTACATTTTTTTTTCACCACGCTAGTTCGAAGTCAGAGGTGAAATTTGAAAAAAATCGAATAATTTTTTTTTGTTATTGTACTGTGTCCACAGCATGAATAAATTAGCAAAAATAGAAAATACGTTCAATAGCATAGTTATTTGGCCACACATAGCAAAAAACAGATTTGTAAAATACTTGATATTTTAGCAATGATACTCAAAACACCGAGTCAGGGTATCACTTAGCACGAGTTTTACAAAAACGTCAATATCTCGAAAACTAAGAGATTTTTACTGAGGTCAAATTTACTTAATCTAGGTTCTTATGAGCTGGTCTATCAGCCCTGATCGTATAAAAGTTGGTTTTAGGGACACCCTGTATACATCGCATAGTTTGAATGTGATTTACTGTTTTCAAATGAGGCGGGCGGCGGGTACATTGTTTGTAGCGTCCGCCGCGGTGCATTGTAATTGACATATCTTTGTTTATTTTCAACCAATTTTAATGATTTAAACTTCATATTATAGAAAAAGAAATTACCTATATTTTTGTACAACATTTTTATTGCCTAATGTAAGTGATTTACTATCTAAAATATGTACAAATATAAAAAAAAATATATTTTTTGTTTTTTTTTTATTGTATCTTGTTATTTTTCAATAATAATGGTATTATATAGGTATTAGATTAAAGTTATAGAACATTTAATGAGCTTTCATTTGATACCACATACGTTACGGTACAGTGCATAGTTTAAGAATAATGAGAACTTTTCGAAATGTAGCGGCCGCCACTTTGGTGACGTAATAACTGTTGACCTTGACCTTTCAGAAACCGTCTCTCAGCAGTTTTGGAGTCCAGAGTACTTGACTAATATCATACTAAAATTTGGTGCTGATATCCGGAAATTTTTTTTTTTTCTGTAACTCGGGGCACTATGGGATTATTCCGCGCGCTCAAGGTTTTTGAGCTGTAGCTTCTATATTTATTGACAGATTTTCAAGATTTAAACTGTGTTATGAAGCTTAATAAATTTATTTTATTTTTGTGGAACATTTGCATAACTTAGTGTTTTTAGTTTTGCTGTAAAACCTAAATTTCCGTATATTTTTTTTTGACATTGAAATAATTGTGTGAATAATTCCTAAAGTATAACATTTATTAAATTTAAATGTTTAAGTGAATTATAGTACATTTAATTACCTTTCATTTGATACCTCTTATGTGGATGTGAGATGTGTAGTTTTGTCACAATTAAACTTTCTTAAGAACGCGGGAGCGGCTAGATGAATGACCTCATATTCGGTGACCTTGACCTCTCAGAGACTGTCTCCCGGCAGTTTTGGGGTCCAGAGACCATGCCTAACAACATACTAAAATTTGGTGCTGGTATCCGAATGTGAACTTTTCCCATAGAAGCATGTCCGTAACTCGGCGCACTATTACGAGGAATCGTGCGTTAGGCCCATTTAGACGGGGCGAGAACTCGTATGCGATTTTCATTTCATTGCGGCTATTAATCGATCAACTGTTCTCACCGTACCTGGGTAGCCCGCGATGTAATCAAACTCGCATACGAGTTCTCGCCTCGTCTAAATGCGGCTTTATTACTCGACTGCAGCGAAGCCCAAAGGAGGGTAATGTGTTTGACCTGTATGTATGTCCGTTCCTATGTCCGCTCGTAACTACTCAACGGCACAACCGATTTTGATAAATGATACATCATTGGATTTGTCTTGATGGCGCGAGTGTCACTGGGTATAAAGTTCGTTAAAATAAACAAAATGGCGGATTTTATGCACTTTTAAAGAGCACCGCGGTCGGGTTTTTTTTAGTAAAAATATTTAGTTTATCATACGATCGTCGGCCGTAGGCTGAATTACGGAAAGGGACATTGATTTGCCTGTCCCTTACCGTAATTCAGCCTACGGTCGACGCGATTATGAGGACCATCTTGAAACCAAAAATATGAGCGGTGCTATTTTTGACGGCATTCAGCTGCCGCTGTGTTGCAAACAAAAAACTCGTTAGACATACGCTTTTATTTTTTAAACGTATTTTGCATACTGTGTAGGTTACCGAACGTAACGAGGTTGACATAACAATGCCATGGTATCCACGTTGACAACTTGAAGTTTTTATAGCATTAGGCAGCCTTGTACTAGTTACCAGACGTCACCTTCCGGTTTAACGATTTCAGACGACATTCGCAAAAAAGATAGCAACAAAATCTGAATTACTTTTAAGTAATTGATTGAATCAGGCGTTACTTAGCGGAAATCCATACGCAATTTTGTTAAAATACGCAAGTCAGTATAACGGGCTAGCAGCACTAATCGACCAACACGTTATCATGTCGCGATTAGCAAAGCAATATTTATGCTTTAATTGAATTACTTTTTTTCGTTTCTACAGGCTGTTTACTCGAAATTTGCAATTCTGTCCATACTGGAATCGTGGTATCGGCCATATTAATAATAGAAAGCCCCAGCTGTATGTTACGTCTATACCCACAGCCATTGCAGGCGGCAAGCGGTCCGGGAACGAGTCGCCCGCGGAGACGGAGCTGCCGACGCCGACGTCGGCGCCGGAGGGCGTCGCGCAGACGTCGCTCGCGCTGCGCACGGCGCTGCGCAGCGCGTTCCGCACCGAGGGCGACGCGGCCGCGCGCCCGCCCGACCCGCCCGGCTCGTGAGTACATTCTATTGAATCATTTTATTATTACCGTATACAGGGTGGAAAAAATCTATGGGCCCTGGAGGGGAACGACCTTAAATCCTTTAGTTAGCTCATTTTACTGAAAAAAACATTCCTTTATATTTAAAAAGAAACAAAACTGCATTGAAAGATTTTTTAAATTCGCTTGTCTTACCTGGGTATCGAACCAGCTAAAAATTGTAAATAAAAATAGGTTAAAAAAACTTTTTAAGTTAAACGGTTTTATCTTATGTTAAAAAATGTACCAAAAAGTAGAAAATAAATTTAGGATACAAAACTGGATCTTTTCGAGATTTTGACATCTGTTAGGTGAAAAATCGTCCAATAAGCGGAATAACTAATAATCTGGGACTTAACATACTAAATAAAAACGTGGGGCGCAATTTTTAAATAATATTCCTTTGGACGGGCTTTCAAATACATGATGAGTTTTCCTACTTACATAATTAATAACACCCGCATCATGCCTTACCTGGATTATAACACACAGATAATATACACAGTAAGCAAAGTACCTATGTTCTAAAACCATCTCAACTCAAAGTATCACGCAGTTAGTGCAAACCGCATCAACGTAGTCCAGCAGTTTTCATGTTTATACGGACAGACAAACAGATGCGGGCAGATATATTGTTTCATAATATGTAAATAGATATGTAGATAGATGCAAATAAAATGCGCCCCACGTTTTTATTTAGTATGTTAAGTCCCAGATTATTAGTTATTCCGCTTATTGGACGATTTTTCACCTAACAGATGTCAAAATCTCGAAAAGATCCAGTTTTGTATCCTAAATTTATTTTCTACTTTTTGGTACATTTTTTAACATAAGATAAAACCGTTTAACTTAAAAAGTTTTTTTAACCTATTTTTATTTTCTAGTTTTTAGTTTAATATTCAACTTTTGACTAAAAACCATTGCGCAAACTATTCCTTATTTTGAACTATCCTCATTTAATTTTTGTGAGCCCAAAGAAAGTCAGGAGCTGGACAGGAGAATTTTTCAAACATTAGGTACTAGTAACCCTCTCTAGTTTGGTTGGACTCATTTGGTTGGCATTGATGAGCTGATTATAGATAGAACTGATGATTGACTTAGAAAGCGAAAGCAACTAATCAATTTTAAAGGTAAAGTCTCATCTCATTTTTGCGAGTACCAATGACGAGTTTCAGGGTGCAAAACCGATGATTGCACGTTCAATACTGCAGAGCTGAAGAGTAACTTTCTGCGTATCACCAACTACGCATATTATCCCAATGTAGCTCGCACCTACGCAAGCATATGGACCGAGTTAAAGGCATTTGGGTGTTTGTAAATACCTGAATGGGCTCGCCTTGCCACACTGTGACGGTGTACGCCTACGGTTTGGGGTTACTAGTAACAGTTCAATATTTTTAATTTCCGTTTTCTCACACCGTCATCAGGCCCTTGGCACTAATTATAACTTACCAGACTTGTCAATACAAACCGAATTACACAAAACTCGTTGGGATTAAGTAACGTCAAAATACTTCCATTTTCTACCTCCAAACTCCCTCATAAAACCTTCATCGCCAAACCGCCGCGCCGCCTCGCTGTCCAATGTAAAGGAATCATCAATACCAACCAAATGAGCCCAAACACGAGGGAGGAGGGAACGATTGCAAATACATGAACATTGCTACACCCTATCTGGCTACCTATATCTAGGGAAGAGCCACAACCATCGAGCCCTTGTTAGCAAGCATAACGTGTTGGGCTCGTCAGTACCAAAGAAAGAGCTCAAACTCGAATGCGTTGTTAGTAACAGTTGAAGATTTCCACATTTTACCTCCTGATTCCATCAGCCGACCGTCAATATCAACCAAAAAACCTAAACTCGAAAGGGTTAATAGTAACGGTTGAGGATTTCGACTTTCCACCTCGTGACTCATCATCATTGCCTTCGTTAGCAAGCGTAATTTGGACTCGATGAGGCTGAATTCGAAGGGGTTACTAAAAACGGTTGACGAGTTAAACTCTCTAGCTCCTGACTCTATCATCAGACCCTCGTCACCATGTATAACGTATGGTGCCCGTCAATACCAAACGACCAACCGTTTGGTTGTAGAGATTAGGTACTTTAAACGGTTGAAGATTATATTCTCTTCATATCCTGACTCCATCTTCAGACCCTCGGCACCAACATTAACGTATAGGGCTCGTGAATACTAATTAAATGAGACCAAACTTTAAGGGCTTGTTAGCAACGATTGAAGAGTTCCACTCTCTACCTCCTGACTCCAGCATCAGACCGTCGCCATCAAATATAACGCATTGAGCTCAACAGTACCAAGCGAATGAGCCCACACTTGGAGGAGTAGCTAGTAACGGTTGAAGAGTTCCACTCTCTACCTCCTGACTTCATCATCAGACCCTCGCCATCAAATTTAACGTAACGGGCTTGTCAATACGAAAAAAATGAGTCCACACTCGAAGAAGTTACTAATAACGGTGAAAGAGATGCATTATCCAGCTCCTGGCTCCATAATCAGACCGTTGTCATTAAGTATAACGTATTGAGCTCAATAGTACCAATCGAATGAGCCCACACTCAAAGGAATTACCAGTAACGGTTGAAGAGTTCCACTCTCTACCTCCTGACTCCATCATGAGATCCTAGCCATCAAGTTTAACGTAACGCGCTCGTCAATATCAACCAATTAAGACCAAAGTCGAAGGGGTAACGGGAAGAACGGATAACTGGTAACAGTTAAAGAGTTCCACTCTGTACATCCTGACTCCATCATCAGACCCTTGTCACCAGGTTTAATGAATCGGGCTCGTCAATACCAAGCGAATGAGCTCACGCTCGATGGAGTTAGTAGTAACGGTTGAAGAGTTCCACTCTCTACCTCCTGACTCCATCATGAGACCCTCGTCACCAGGCTTAACGAATCGTGCTCGTCAATACCAAGCGAATGAGCCCACGCTCGATGGAGTTAGTAGTAACGGTTGAAGAGTTCCACTCTCTACCTCCTGACTCCATCATCAGACCCTCGTCACCAGGTTTAACGAATCGGGCTCGTCAATACCAAGCGAATGAGCCCACGCTCGATAGAGTTAGTAGTAACGGGTGAAGAGTTCCACTCTCTACCTCCTGACTCCATCATCAGACCCTCGTCACCAGGTTTAACGAATCGAGCTCGTCATTACCAAGCGAATGAGCCCACGCTCGATGGAGTTAGTAGTAACGGTTGAAGAGTTCCACTCTCCAGGTCCTGACTCCATCATCAGACCACCTTGAATTTATCATAATGTTGTATTGTCACGGAAACAGAATCTGTGTGCAAAGTTTCATAAAAATCGGTTTAGTAGAAGTAGTTGAAAAAGCTGTTGCAAGATTTGACCCAAACAAACCTGACACAAACACGGTAAGCTAAATAAAACCGTTTAAAAATAAGCACTCCCTATTTTACTAGTCTGGATAAAATCTTCTTAATAAACATTTGGTCTTACAAGTAAAACAGATCGTGAAATCTATCATTAATTTTATTTTACCATCCATTCCATTACAAAGGCTAAGGAAATTAAAAAAATCTTAGAATGCAGTTTTGTTTCTTTTTAAAAATAAAGGAATATATCCTTTCAGTAAAATAAGCTAACTAAAGGATTTAAGGTAGTTCCCCTCCAGGGCCCATAGATTTTTTCCACCCTGTATATCTTGGGAGCGTAATATAATACTGCGTTTTCCCTTAACCTGATGCTAGGATTTACTCTCCGCGTAGCGGGCGGAAAATGACCACTTATGGGCTGGGGTGACGTACTTACTAGCCTGGCTCTAGCTCTTCTTCTAAAGATTCGATTCATCGTTTCTGATGTAATTGCTGCTCTGTACTTTGTGTAATTTAATTCGTATTTGTTACAGGTCGCAGGCTATCAAGATCGCGGAGACGGAAGGTACGCTACCTTACAATAGCTACAGTATACATAATGTCATTACCTTATGTGGCAAGGTCTATGTAAAACCATAAAAGGAGCATTCCATGAAAATACTTAGTAAGAGACACCACCGTTTTAATACTTCCGAGAAATAAATTCAGGAAGCTAATTATCAGCATTGTAATATATGTCGGCTTTAAGATTGGTAGTGTTTCTTAGCAGCTAATACGTTTTATTAGGGTAGCTGCCATAGCGTTTCGTAAGGGACAAAAAGTTGATGTTTTCATGGAATGCTCCAAAAGCCCTTGTCTCATTTGTTCTCGAAACTTTATACTATCTTAGCGTTTTTACGCTTCATAACAGCTGATTTGATGTTAAAGACTAGATATCATACCGCGTTCATATTGGGATCTCTGTCTGTCTGCAGAGTCCTGGGAGGACAGCGACAAGGACAAGACGATGCTGGTGACGGATACGGCGGCGCTGGAGGCGGCCGAGGACACCATCCTGCTCGCGGACGCGGCCAGCGACAACTCCGCGCTGCTCACCGCCATATGCAAGCACGTCGTGCAGCACTGGTGAGTTGACAAAAAAAAATCTAAATAATTTATTTCTCAAAATTCACCTGATGGAAAATGGTCACCGCCACCTATATACATAGAAGTAGGCCCTCAAAGGCTCTTTTACATGTCTGATTATATTCTTTTCTTTTGGCGACACAAGCCACCGGATTAATTGGAATGTCTCAGTGTTACCGTTTGGTTCGACTATGAGCGAAGCGAGGAGCATGGGCGCTGTAACACCAGAAAATTAAACTCAAACCGAATGTATTACAGTTTTTTCTGCTCTTCTTACCAGGTCATTTTCCGAAGCGCTGCTAGGAGCCAAATGATTTGATTTATTAAGTATATAACCAATGCTTTTTCGTAATAGTGACGAGACAGTGAGCGAACGCATGCTGGCCACGCTGATATCCGTGGTCGGCGAGAACGCGTGCGCGCCGCTGCTGATGCGCGAGATGTGCCGCCTCGCCGACGCGCACTCCGGCGCCGACCACAAGCTGCTGTTCCCCGCCGCCGTCGGCTGGCTGGCCGCCTGGTGAGTGACGTCACTTGCCACTGAGACTGTTAAACGTAACCTACTGTAGCCAATCGTAACAATGATTGCGGTGTATTAAAATTAAAAAAAAAAAACACATTGATTAAAAAAAGCGCTGTCTCGCTGATTTGACACTACTGAAATAGGGGCTAAGGCATGAAACCTTTCAAACAGAAAATGATACAAAGATCATTAGTGACGCTGTTGCAAATACGTTGAGAATGTCAACGTAGTCGGCAAGTAACTAGCTGGTGTAGCTGTTAGTCCGTTGTTCCGGCAAGGCATAGAGGCCTTGGCTACAGTAAGGTTTTTCTTTGTATTTGGTCTTTTGTTACACATTATTGATGTTGTGTTATGTGTTTAGCGTGAACAAGCTGAGCGCCCCGGAGGTGCTGGAGAAGCTGGAGGAGGGCCAGGTGGACGAGGCGCTGGCGCCGCAGATAGAGTCCGCGTGCGTGCTGCTCTCTTACCTCGCGGACGCGCTGCACGCCATCAACAACACGCCGCCGCCCAGTCAGTATCATATATTTAGCGTTAACAAGCTGAGCCCCCGAGATGCTGGAGAAGCTGGAGGGGACCAGCTCTCCGTAAATCTATATGGCTTTTCAATCCTCCGAAGATGCGCTAGGAGAGGATTGAAAATTCGTCTACAAATTTCAATTCAATCCGCTTTGCGTCTCGTCTCGCCCTACCGGTGGAAAACCACCTTCAAGGTTGAAGCTACGAGCGCATCGACATATTTTGATGGATGTTCACAAGTCAAGATAGAGTAAGAATTATATTGACGTCGAATTTCTGAATTACCCTACAGATAGCGACTCAATACGCCATCACTAACAGTCCCCGTTACATTCGGAAATTGTTTTAAAAACCTATCAAGGCTATTCTTCCGAAATATGTCTGCGGTCACCTCATTCATCTGGCCCTTTTTCATACTAAATGTATGGAGACGGACGAATGAGTCGCAGAGATATTTCTGAAGAATAGCCCTCAAGTGTGGGCATTCCAGTGAGGCGCAGTACCCCCGCGATATCGACGAGTAAAAATGTCAATCCTTTAACGTAACAAGTATATTTTGTATGTGCAGCGTGGCGCTCGGTGAGCCCGACGTGGGAGGCGCCGTACGACCTCGGCTTCGACCTGGACTACGCCGACGAGCAACAGGACGACGACGACACTAGCGCTGACGATTCTGTAAGCAATCACTTGGGCGATTCTTTGAGCGTTTTGACCGCGCGGGTCGAATATTATAGTCGACGATTATTTACTACAACGGAAGGACAAAGTGACGACACGTTTAGCTTAGTGGGATTGACACTGCCTACGAAACTTGAGGTCCCGGGTTCAAATCCTGATTAGGGCAAATATTTGCGTGATGAGCACGAGTATTTGTTCCTGAGTCATGGAAGTTTTCTATCTATTTAAGTATGTATTTATCTGTATAAGTATGTATATCGTCGTCTAGTACCCGTAGTACAAGCATTGCTTAGTTTGGGACTAGGTTGATTTGTGTAAGATTGAACAATCTTACATAAACCAACTCAATATTTATTTAAATCGTGTCAATAGGGATGACAACTGGGTTCTATTTAGTCCGTCAGTTAGATTACGGAAAAATATGGGACATGTATTTTTTGGTTTATCAAAATATTAAAAATCGACAAAGTTATAGATCATCAAACTTCTGGAGTGGGGGCTTGTGACGTCACTCCTAGGTGAAAATTGTACCAAGGAGTGACGTCACTCGAAACTTCTAAGCAGTGTATCCTCGTCATTTTTTGTTAGTCAAACAAAAGAAAAAATACGTGTTCAATATTTTTTAATAATCTAACTGACGGACTAAACAGTTTTTTTTAGTCGTCTAGCCGATTCTGATAAAACTAGACGCTGGCCGCTAGATATGACCAACATAGCCCTCGTATCATAATGTCTATTTCTGGCCCAGAGATGTGAACATGTTATCCCATCTGTCACCAGGACGAGGACGCGATGCTCCAATACAAGCTGTGCACGTTCACGGTGACGCAGCGCGAGTTCATGAACCAGCACTGGTACCACTGCCACACGTGCAAGATGGTGGACGGCGTGGGCGTGTGCACGGTGTGCGCGCGCGTCTGCCACCGCGGCCACGACGTCTCCTACGCCAAGTTCGGCAACTTCTTCTGTGACTGCGGCGCCAAGCCCGACTCCAGGTAACACAGCATGTCACCTTGTCTCACGGTGACACAGCCAGTTCATGAACCAGCACTGGTACCACTGCCACACGTGCAAGATGGTGGACGGCGTGGGCGTGTGCACGGTGTGCGCGCGCGTCTGCCACCGCGGCCACGACGTCTCCTACGCCAAGTTCGGCAACTTCTTCTGTGACTGCGGCGCCAAGCCCGACTCCAGGTAACACAGCATGTCACCTTGTCTCACGGTGACACAGCCAGTTCATGAACCAGCACTGGTACCACTGCCACACGTGCAAGATGGTGGACGGCGTGGGCGTGTGCACGGTGTGCGCGCGCGTCTGCCACCGCGGCCACGACGTCTCCTACGCCAAGTTCGGCAACTTCTTCTGTGACTGCGGCGCCAAGCCCGACTCCAGGTAACACAGCATGTCACCTTGTCTCACGGTGACACAGCCAGTTCATGAACCAGCACTGGTACCACTGCCACACGTGCAAGATGGTGGACGGCGTGGGCGTGTGCACGGTGTGCGCGCGCGTCTGCCACCGCGGCCACGACGTCTCCTACGCCAAGTTCGGCAACTTCTTCTGTGACTGCGGCGCCAAGCCCGACTCCAGGTAACAAGGCCTGGATTTTTAAGATTTTTGTTAATTTGGCGTATATCAAATCTAGAATTTCACAAACTTAAACTTGCAATGTTTGCTAGGGTTAACCTTGCAACTTAGCGGTACTGGCCGCTTTTTAGGGTAATTTTATTAAAACTTCCGCAGTGTTCTTTAGATCTGAGGTTTTTACATCATTTCTACTCAGAATCGCCTACCATCGTTCTGATAGAAAAAGATAACTCTTTCATAAAAAAGTCATTCTTCTGTTCCGTTACCGCCATACAATAAAAAATAATAGTACACATTTTTTCTCCTATCAGAATCTACAGTACTCGCGATTCTGAATAGAAATGGTGTGAAATTTCTCGGATAAAAAAATTTTTTGTACAAGTGTCTATAAAATGGCTATGGTAACTTATAGACCTGGATCGTAATGTTGTGGTATTGCAGCTGCCAGGCGCTGGTGAAGCGCTCGGTGACGCTGGGCGGCGCGCGTTCAGGTGGTGCCGAGGAGCCCCCGCCGGCGCCCTCCATCCGCCGCCGCCCCTCCAGCCCGCTGCCGCCCGCGCTGCTCGCGCCGCCGCGCCGCCCCGTGCTCGCCAACAACATACAGGGTCAGTATCATGGTCAGCCTTGAGACGACCGCTGCTGTGATGACCTCTGCTCAAACAGCTTGCTTATATTGTACTATGGTAACACCAAGTAAAAAAACCTTCTCCTATTTGGTCAGAACTGGATAATTAGACGACACGTTTAGCTCAGTGTTTGTGCCACCGCCTACGAAGCTAGAGGTCCCGGGTTGAAATCCTGGTAAGGGCAAATATTTGTGTGATGAGCATGAGTATTTGTTCCGATGTCATGTATGTTTACTATGTATATAAATATGTATATCGTCGTCTAGTACCCATAGTACAAGCATTGCATAGCGAGGTTTTAAAAATAATAAAAAAAACCTGATTAATTAATTCAGTCCTATTTGGCTCCAATATATATCACCACTTAACATAGGTGTCCCCCAAAGACTTCCACAATAAACGCTCGCACGTTTTTATCAACATTGACTTCTGACGACCTTAACCAGGTCGAATTCACGCTGCGTCTTTCGGTTTTTCGAGCTACATGCCCATTGCTGCTTTGATTTATTAACCTCTTGACCCAGTTGTTATAACGATTTGTGTGTTGTAGGCTGCCGCCAGTACCTGTCGAGCTACGGCGGCTGGGGGCTGTGCACGGACCGCGTGCGGCGGCTGCTGGACGCGCTGGCGGGGCCGGTGCGCGCGGCGTGCGAGCGCGGCGCGGCCGTCGGCGCGCACACGCGCGCCCAGCGCGCGCTCGCGCAGCTGCACCTCGGCGACAAGCGGTTCCTGCACACGGACAACCTGATGCTGCCCACGCTAGGTCACTATACGTTGTACAGAGCTTGTGCCGAATCAATGTGCAGCACTTACAGATACGCTGGCTTTTTCTTTGCTTCCACACA
Source organism: Eudemis profundana (assembly GCA_947034925.1). Taxonomy (NCBI): domain Eukaryota; kingdom Metazoa; phylum Arthropoda; class Insecta; order Lepidoptera; family Tortricidae; genus Eudemis; species Eudemis profundana. The sequence goes on along the minus strand of OX344794.1, from coordinate 565,514 downwards.
GTCAAAGTCTGGGGTCTATAGTCCGTCAACAGTCACAGTTACCGTCAGAAAACCAGCTCCGGGTTGGCCGGTTCCCAAGCTGCAGACGTCACGATTCCAACACTTCGTGCATTAGTACGTACAAAACAGGGGATTCTATCACTTAAAATGACAGAGCTCCAACAAATTAAAGGGAACAAATCTCGTCCGCACGCGCTCCCAATCCGTTGCAAAAGGTTATGACTTATGAGACAATGTCAAATTGACAGCTAGCAGGTACTGTCATATGAAAAGTTTTAACATTCAGTTCCGAAACGCGTCGGACTTAACCTACGTTGGTGATTTAAATACAAGAACCATTCGGTAACCTCTCGAACCAGCACTCTCTGTCTCACATCGCGGACGATCTAATCACAAGTCTCAGCAGCGTTTGGAAGTTCATAAGTTTTGCAAAGTGTGTTCAGAGTCTAGCCGAAGCCGTGTTTTGAGTTTACCCCGTTATCAGTGACACTTAAGGGGAAACGTATGGCGTAGTTACTAATTTTGGCGCTATAACTCGCTTGCATAGGTATTTTATTGTTTTCTGGTTAACCCAAGCGAAGTCAAACTGACAGGTGCTGTCATATGAAAAGTCTTAGGTCGTTCGGAAACGCGGCGAATTTAACAATTACGAATTCACGTCTACAGCATTACGTTGAAACACACATAATCGCATATTTAACACTATGCCACACCTGGCCATAAAGTGACTTTTTCTGCACGCTGCGTGTACGGAAAAAGCCGCTTTCTGGCCAAGTGTAGACATAAAATGATGCACACAACAGGGGAGGCAATAAAGAAAGCCCTTGATCGCACATTTACGTCCCTCGCTTGCAGCTCGGGCCGCAAACTTCTACGATCTCGGCCTTTCTTTGTATTACCACCCTAGTTGTGTAATGTACTATAATATTAATGGAGTACACGATATTAGTAGTTGGTTACTAAATTGCCCTTTATGTTCTACAACAGGGTCTCAGGAAGGCGCGTTCGAGAACGTCCGCATGTCGTACACCGGCGAGAACGGACAGACGATCCGGCAGCTGATGTCCAACCACAAGCTGCGGCGCGTGGCCATGTGCTGCCTCGCCTCCCCGCAGGGCCGCCGGCAGCACCTGGCCGTCTCGCACGAGAAGGGTACGTATCTACAGGGTGTCTCTAAAACCAAAGTACATACGAAAAGGGCTGGTTGACCAGCTCAAACACAACACGTAACAAAATATCATAATTTCAAAAACTATTGTAGTATTTAGTAAATCTTATACCATTTTAGAAACTACAGTATAGTTGTGTTGGTATTTTTTTTCACCACCCTCGTTCGAAATCTAGGGTGACATATGAAAATCTGAAATAGTACATTGTGTATCAAGGGCGGTAGGTAAGGAATTACAAACGAGTGTTTGTTACAAGGCCGAGGCGAAGCCGAGGGCTTTAATAACACGAGTTTGTAATTCCTTTACCGCCCGTGGCACACACAATGTTTTTCATCACACTCGTGAGGAAATCTAATTAAAATTAACCTTACTTAACCTAAATAAAATTGTAAAACTGACAGTGACATTAGTGACATATCCATAGACAATACGCAACGTTCGGAAACCATAGCGGTACAGACCTAAAACGGTTGATTTTATAATTGCAAAATACTGAAATACACTATTGAAACATTTAATTAATGTTACAGAAATATGTGTTTACATGTATTTGCAATACCAGTTCTCTTTAAATAAATCGACACTGGAAATTTCAAATGTCGTAAGGGACATTTTGTCGTAAGTACACTAAATATACCATTGGAATCAGTATTTTTTTCTCTATCGATCTGTTCGATTGAAATTTTGATAACCCGTCAAATAAAAAAGTTATGAGAAGATTAAATTTTGTCGTAACTTCCTAAAATTTAAAGTTGACCCATACAACATAGTGCCATATAAATTTAGTATACAAATTTATATTTTCATACATTTTATGGTTACTTACTTCATTAACCTGGAAACCATAAATATAACTTACAACAGAAATTCGCAATGTACAAATACGCTTTTGGTAGTTACGACAATATGATAATATTTTTAAGAAAAAAACGGGTTATTTCAGATTCGTAACGGACATTTTCGTCTTAAATTCACTGCGTAAGGGACACTATTTCCTAAACTATTAAGGTTATAGATTTCCAATAATTAGTTCGGTGTAGATAAAGTTATTTGAAAATTATAAATCTGAGAATCATCCTAATCGGTTAAGAAACGACCGAGTTACGATTTTTTTAAAATTGAATTTTGTTTTTTGGCTCTCCTGAAAAGTCGACCTTTGTCCCTTACGACATTTGAAATTTCCAGTGTCGAAATATTTCAGTGATAAAAGTTAAAAAAGTAAGTTGGCGTTTCCTTTGAACATGACAAATAAGAGTAAAACAGAACCAGCGTTTCAAATTTAAAAAGAAAACCATTACGCCCTAGGGCGTAATAGCTCATTTACGGCCCGCAAAACCTACGTGTAATGCACCATTTTCGAGCAAGTGTGATGAAAAATATTTTTTGTTATTCTACTGTGGTCACAGCATTAACAAAATTAAGAATTACGATCAGTAGCATAGTTATTTGGCAATCCATAGAAAAAAAAAACAGATTTGAAGAATACTTGATATAGTCGTGACACTCAAAACACCGAGTCAGTGTATCACTTAGAATCTCGACAGCTAAGAGATTTTTACTGGGGTCAAATTTACTTAATCTTATCAGCCCTTTTCGTATGTACTTTGGTTTTAGGGACACCTATATAACATCCTGTATGTTATAAGGGTCAATTTACCTTGTCTACTGTAAGGACCGCCGTTATCGATGAATTATTATTGTAAGTCTGTAAGAGTTTGGAATTAGTAAGAGCAACATGTGGCTGCAGTTCTAAAATTATGTTATCGCTAGCGGATTTCTGTCTTCAAACATTACTTATTTCTATCGGTGAATTTTTAAATTTTGTGACTTCAACGGACAACAATAAGTATTTGATTGTATTATATCGTCGACCGTAGGCTGAATTAGCGTAAGGGACATTGTTTTGCCTGTCCCTTACCGTAATTCAGCCTACGGTCGACGATATACCAATTTTATCTAATGATGGTCACGCATTGCCCAACTTGACTATGAGACAGCAAAAATGTACGATCGTACACACTGTTAACTGTACATTTGTAAAGGAATGTCAACTTTATTGCAACGTGTTGAAGTCTATGGATGGTCGGTTAACAGTGGTTTCGTTTGTACCTATTAAATAAAAAAAAACTTTTAAACGCTTTGTTCTCCAGGCAAGATCACGGTGCTCCAGCTATCGGCGCTGCTCAAGCAAGCTGACTCGACCAAGCACAAGCTGACGCTGACGCGGCTCTCGTCCGCGCCCATCCCCTTCACCGTGCTGACGCTGAGCGGCAACCCCTGCAACGAGGACCTGCTCGCGGTCTGCGGCATCAAGGAGTGCCACGTGCTCACCTTCAACAGCGGAGGTACGGCTGATCTGTAACCTACGGCTAAACCAGTAGGCTTATGATGCTACGCTTTGTCGCGCGATAAATAAATGACAAAGCATCCGTCACTCTAACACACTATTTGTCAGAACGTGACGGATGCTTTATCATTTATTTATCGCGCGACAAAGCGCAGCATCATACGCCTACTGATCGCTGGCTATCTAATAATACGAAGTCATTACTTAAATACATTATTGAGCCCTACATAAAAAAGCATAAAATAATTCAATATATTAGGTTATTTGGAGATTTTTGCAAAATACCGGTTTCTAGCCCTGGGCTACACACAACGCGGTAGCGCGAAGATTCGTGTTGGCATTTCTTTTTTTTTACATATCTAAAGTGTGAGACGCCAACACGAATGTTCGCGTTATCCCAATGTGTGTAGCCGTAGGGTCACTGATACTCGTCCAAACGGGTCTTTGGCTCGTAGAAAACACTCCTCTTCAATAGCATTTTATCCACTCAAGTTTCATTGCTCCGAACACAATTTCGTGGAGATGACAAAAAAGTGTTGATAAGCGACGTTTTTCGTTGCCCACTTCATGGCCTGGGGGAGACGTAACATTTTTTACTTACCACGGACGGTAATAAAGGAAGCCTCAGATCGCATATGTATCGTCAAATACTTGCGACCCGGGATATTCTTCGTCTTACCGCCCTAGGTAAGTGATGTACTATAAAAATAGCCTATTGAATTCGAGTGGTATGTGAACAGGCACAGTGGCGGACCACCTGGTGATCAGCACGGGCCTGGAGGCCAACAACTACATCATCAAGGCGCTGTGGCTGCCCGGCTCGCAGACGCAGCTGGCGCTGGTCACCTCCGACTTCGTCAAGATATTCGACCTCAGCAAGGACCTCAACAACCCCGTGCACCACTTCCTGGTGCCCAGCGGGAAGGTGACCACCTCTGATGATTCTAACTAGGGATGTAACGATACTTTTAAAAATCAGAGGCAGATAGCCATTTTACAAAAAATAATGTTGCGCACACGAACGAAATCCTCTAGTATTTAAAACCATTTTAACCAATTCGCTGCCAACTTCCTTTTTTTTCAAAAGGGTTTTGACGCGCCTGGCGCGTTACCGGCACTGAAATGGACCCCTCGTATGCGGCGTCAAAATTTGCTATTGAAAAATCGACCTTGAGCTTAAAACAAAAGGTTCAACGCTTGGCACGGATCCGTGTCTAAGCAGACGAGGGGTTAACGTATTTTCATGTAATCCGGAATTTATTTCTTACGATACCGAGGAACAGAATTTTTTTTGGCGCACACGAGCGATAATCTGGCGAGCTATAAACGTGTTCCCGTATTCAGGTCCGCGACGTGACGTTCGTGAACCAGGAGGGCGTGATGCACATGATCTGCATGAGCTCCGCGGGGCACATGTACTGGCAGCCCACGAGCGAGGAGTCGCGCGCGTCGCTCGGCACCTTCTACATCACCAACACGCTCGAGGTGCTGCACCCGGAGATACAGGTACAACTCACCAAGCGTTTTCTCTCACCGTACGAATGTGTTTTCCTTTATTCATATAAGTAAGTAGTAAATGAGCAGGTGAGGAACTTGGTGTCATGTGGTCATTTCTGGCCATGAAAGAACAACTCCAGAGGAGCTGTCTGTACGTTGTCGATTTTTCCAAGATAACTGAATAAGAAATTCTTGCCAACATGGAACAGCACTACTGTTACTATATGAAAGAAACATGATGTCTATTAGTTTTTAATGCGGGTAAATTACAGCACATCAGTTCACCATACCATAGGTAGATCTGGACCATAGGTAAGTGCCGTTTAATTTCTGTATATACTTTGATTTCTTGTATCTATATATGTAGCACTACTGTTGTTGTGGTATATGAGCTTCAACATATTTATATTATAACGCACCGCTGTTTCAACGACGTATAATGTGAGTTTACAAGTAACTATGTTACTGTACTTGTGATTAACTAAATAGATACGACTAGCTTTAAACTCTTACAACTCTCTGTCATCATACATATCGTTACTACATTGAAAAAACTCGTATCTAAAAACGTCGTAGAGAAAAACGTCAAAAGTTACATACGAGCTTGTTGCTTACTGCGTTTTTACCTGGAGTCAGTATCAGATACGTGCTTTTTTTAAAGTACTAACGATATAGATTACATAGTCACTCCACCAATTCAACATGTTTATCACATCGTACTGAGACTAGACCGTGGCTCGGTTTGTGACACAGGACGTGGCGGGCATGGTGGGCGGCGGCGGCGTGTCCGTGTACTACTCGCACACGCTCAAGATGCTGTTCTTCTCGTACGCGCACGGCCGCAGCTACCTCGCGCCGCTCAGCACCGTCGAGGACAGCGTTAAAGGTAATCTCCATTTATAAATATCCTTATTCTTCCGTTCAGGCTTAGTACAATGCACCTATGAATGTTTTAATCTACTACATCTTCTGATTCTGCTGATAACTCGAGAACCACGTATTTGATCTTCCTGTGTAGCTGAAACCAGTTAAAGGAGGACCGGACAAAACGGTCCTAAGGGTTAGGCTCGTAAAACACATTTTCCCGAAATGTGCACTTTCTGTAAAGGTGCATTTTCTTAGAATGATCACTTTCCCGGAAAGTACACTTTCTTTAAAAGTTAACTTCCCAATATGTACACTTTTACAGAATGTGCACTTTCTGTAAAGGTGCATTTTCATAAAATGATTACTTTCCCGAAAAGTACATTTTCTCTAGAAGTTCACTTCCCGATACTAAAGAAAATCCTAGAAATTTCCTAGAAAGTAAATTTTAGGGGTGATGGTATTATAGTCCCATTTAGACCATGCCACAACTTGCATGCAATTTTAAATACAATGCGGCGTTTGATACATGATTTTGGGATAGTGCACTATTTGAAAAAGTGCACATTTCGGGAAAGTTTCCAATTTGGGAAAGTATACATTTTGGAAAAGTGCACTATTAGAAAAAGTGCACATTTCGGGAAAGTTTCCAATTTGGGAAAGTATACATTTTGGGAGTGCACATTATGCGGAAAGTGCACCTTTACAGAAAGTGTACATTTCGGGAAAGTGTGTTTTACGAGCCTAACCCGGTCCTAAGAACCAATAGCGACGTGACATATATCATTAGAAAGGTGTTTCAATATACTACAATAGTTACTATGGGAGCTCATTTCAAATCACTGTGTGAAAGAAGTTATGGCAATATAAAAAAACTTATTTTTATATACGATTTTAAGCAATAAAAATGAATTATTTCGTATTCCTTGACGTTACAGTCCACCTATCAGGCCTCCCCGGCCGCTCAGGCTCCCCCGGCCCCTCCGGCCCCCCAGGCTGCCGCTAGCAGGGCACCGAAGGCCCTTAAGGCACCCCCCGCACCGTTGACGGGACTTGAGCTGCATGCCAGCAAGGCGAAAGCCCGAAAGGCCCGAAGCAAACACGCCACTTTTTTTTTTTTTTTGAAACTGACAAACTCGCAACCCATCCTGGGCGTAGCGATTGTCGGACCGGGTGGTTGGCCGTGGCGTTCCCTGGGGTCGAACCAGGTCGCTAGCCAGACCACCCTGAGTTGGTCGGACTGGGTGGGTGCCGGGAGTGCCTGGGGTTGAACCACACGCCACTAAGGCAAAGCAAAGGCACTTGCCTCTCAAAACTTTGCCGGTTTACCGGGGCAGCGAGAAGCGGGAGGGGGGCGGCCCGGGCTGCGGAGGCGATAGTGGCGTACGATGCCGCTGCCTGGAGACTGGGCGTTGAGGACGCCGGGCGCGCAGATTGCGCGGGGGACGTGGAAGACACGGGAGCAGGGGAAGCGACCGCCGCAGACGGTGGCAGGTATTTCCCCTTTTGCAGGGCTGATGCAATGGCCGGGAAGTTGCGCGAATTGCGCTCGGGGGCCACTCGGCCCTTGTTGCGGTTGTCAAGACCTCCTTAGTCTTAGCAATCTGCTTTGGGGCCTTAAGGTAACCCTGCTAGTTGGCAGTGTGGCCAGTAAGACCGCAAACCACGCAAGATGGCGGCACATCTTTCAACTTTTTGCAATCGCGGGTCAAGTGGTCGCCCGTGCATTTCACGCAACGAGGGCGCAGGAAACAGCCCGTTTGGCTGTGACCGTAATACTGGCAGTTGTGACACTGCCTCGTGTATTCTAGGCGACGCGGTTTTTCGACCCGGAAACCCGTCAGCAAGCAGATCTCCTTCAACTTCCAAATCGTGTGGGCTGACGGGTGATTCGAGTCGATTTTGACGAGGACAATATCGAACTTTTTGCCACCGTTTTTGCGATAGCAGCGGTGAACTTCGCGAACTGCTATCCCCTGTCTAACCAGGTCCTCCTTGACCTCTGATTCGGCGAACTTCTTCGGAATTCCCCGGATCATAAGGTGCAGAGACTTCTCATCGTCGCCGCCTATAGCCTTAGTGGCGTGTTTGCTTCGGGCCTTTAGGGCTTTCGCCTTGCTGGCCTCCAGATCAAGTCCCGTCAACGGTGCGGGGGGTGCCTTCGGTGCCCTGCTAGCGGCAGCCTGAGGGGCCGGAGGGGCTGGGGGAGCCTGAGGGGCCGGGGAGGCCTGACAGGTGGACTGTAACGTCATGGAATACGAAATAATTCATTTTTATTGCTTAAAATCGTATATAAAAATGAGTTTTTTTATATTGCAATAACTTCTTTCACACAGTGATTTGAAATGAGCTCCCATAGTAACTATTGTAGTATATTGAAACACCTTTCTAATGATATATGTCACGTCGCTATTGGTACTTGGACCAGCCTCCATACATTTTTGCCGGTTCTCCTTTTAAGTGCAAACATGAGCAGGATCGGTTTGAAGGTCATGGGAGAATCTCTGAACCGCTTCTGCTCTTGTTGGAATCTAAAAATTATGTTACTTAACACTTAAGACCAACAACTCGCCTAGTAGTACTTTTCCTCAGCCGGCCAATTCTGCGTTGCACATTATTGGCCTCATAAATAGATAGGAGGCCAATGGCCCACCGGCTCTGTCGGTCTATGGGAGAATTTGCAATTTTTTAATCTGTTGCTGAAGTGTCACAGCTTGTCTGAAAGATATTTCTGAAGGAGAAAATCGAGAGGTTTGTTTTCTGCACAAGCTATTACTAAAACTTGATCACATTACAGGCACAGCGCTGATACCGCAGTCCCTGGCGACACCTCCCAAGGAGGGCGGGCGCGGAGGCGGCAAGCAGGGCGTGCAGGCGCTGTGCCAGTGGGCGGAGGTGCCCGGCCACCCCGGCGTGATCACCGCCGTGCTGCAGGCCTCCAACAACCCCGTCGTGCTCATGCTCACCCCCAACAACATCTACGTGCAGGAGATCAAGGTGAGGATGTGACTGGTGTCGCGTCCAGACTGGTGCAACACAACATGTAATGCAACATGCAATGAAATAATGTGCCGTCCACATTTGTGCAATGTATCATGTCATTGATTTTTTGGGTTTGTCTCTGTCCCAAATAACAGACTAGCTGTTAAAAAATCTAAAAAAAAAATAACTGAGACGGAATAAAGATCGCCGGGACACCTAGTTTTTAATAATAGTCGGTGAAGCCTGAAGGCACTCACAGTGTTCTGTGATAGTCATGCTGAGTATACTATTGACACACGCTTAATGACGCAGGTGATCCCAGCGAAGGCGAAGATCACGGACATGGTGGCGGTGCGGCACTGGTGCGGCGGCGGCGAGCAGAAGAGCACGCTCATCCTGCTGTGCGAGGACGGCAGCCTGCGCATGTACGCCGCCAACCCGGACACCACCGGCTACTGGCTGTCGCCCGCCGTGCAGCCCGCGCACGCGCCGCGCCGCCGCCCCCGGGCGCAGCACCACGCCAAGGGCAAGCAGCAGGTAGGCCAGTTTACACGTGGATGATGTCATTACGTCGTCGAAATAACGCTAAGCTCACATGGTCACATGACTGAGCCATAGAAATAATAGTACTACGTAAAGAAATTTCTCTTTCTTATAAAACTGATGTTGGGTCTGACCACCGGATGGAACGCACCTGATTCGAGAGGCTCTCTGTCGCAGAACACGTGCTCTTTCTGGTCGCTGGCTAAGCCTAAGTCTATGCCCTTCCGGGGGGACAATATTTTGTACTAGCAGCCGCGTGGCGAAATCGCAGAGTGAGCCACTCCTGAGAGCTTAGAGCGGAACACGGAAGGGAGTCGCCATAAGAATATACAAAACACATTATGATACCAAAACGGGACTTACTCGCGTAAAAACATGCTATTACCTCGACGTTTCGGACGCGCCATGACGTCCGTGGTCGCGAAGGGATTGGTGAGGCGGGTGTCAACATCTTCTAGCCGCGCTGTTTTGTTATAATTATGACTGAAAATCGTAAAAGTTTGAATCAATATTAAGATACAAAACAGTCTCCATTTTTGCAGCTTCCTTATATACGCGTACATGGTAGTCATAGTTGCCTGTCATTACGATACCCATAACGAATGAAAGAACACCAATCTATCCACTGTGACCGCTTCTATCGCGGTCCCCCGTGCGATCGTGTTGAAAAACTCTTAAGGTGGATTTAGACCAAACGAATTCTAACACATTCTAACCCCACTCTACCAAATTCTTTGTGTACACACAAAGAATTTGGTAGAGTGGGGTTAGAATCTGTTAGAATTCGTTTGGTCTAAATCCACCTTTACAGTGACTCCAAAGAATATATCGATTGAATATTTTCAGGCGGCCTCAAAATCGAATGCCAACGGCTCTCCGCAATTCCCGATCGACTTCTTCGAGCACTGCGTCGCCATGACCGACGTGGAGTTCGGCGGCAAGGACCTGCTGCAGGTCTACAACACCGCGCAGATCAAACACAGGCTCAACACCACCGGTAACTCTTCAGACATACCTTATTAGCAACTAGAAGATACCGTCAATTCGTCCACGAAAGCACGGTAAACGGTAGTTTTCTTCCAACGAAAGGTACATCGGGAGCGCGCATGTGTGCGCGCCGTGTACGGACGCACCACAGGCAAGCATTTGCCCATGCGCGCCCCTGCCACAGTATGGAGTGCACTCACACAGACGCGCGATCGTGCGTCTGTGTAAATACGTGTCGCGCGCTCCTAAACGGCCGAAGTCGTACTACTTGTTTGTCTTTATACGTTGACGAAAGTCCTCAGTTTCGCTTTACCATAGGCGAATAAAAAGCATCAAATACTCAGCTGGAAATGTTCCGCTATACCAAGAGGGTTGTGGTGACCAATGGAAACAGCTCAGCGGAGCGAGGAAAGGTAAATGAAGTGTTTCCATTGGTTACCACAAACATCCCTCGGTACGCATCCCTGGAAACGCAGCCTTAGAGTCCTCCAAAGACCCTATCTCAGTTTATTTTGATCAAGATATCTTCAAAGTGATATTTGTAACATTCCACGTTTACAATTTCGAGTTTCCTGGATTAGCTGTGAGATAATATGAAGATGATTGGTCACAGTAATGTTTTTGTGCAGGATTATACGTGGTGTCCACTAAGATGACTGGGTTCTCGATAGAAGTGATCAACTCTGATCCGAACATGGTGATTTGCGGCATAAGAGTGCTGCTCGGCAGCCAGGACGTCGCCAGGACGCCTACTTATATCGAGGTAAGTCATATTGTAAATAATTTCTAGAAAGACTGTTCGATTGTCGTCATTGTTACACTCTAAAAAAATTGGTTGCTTCTAACAAGATTGTGATAGTTATAATCAAGTATCTTGATTCCATACGAGCCTAACAAGACGCTAGATGCACCAACTAAGATGAAATTGATTGTTTATCATAGTTCAATTAACCATGTTCTGATTTGATTCAACAAACATTGATGTATAAGGTAACTAATTAAACATGATCGAATCATACAAAGGAATATATTTGTTAAAATGATCAAGATTCTAGATTGTTGTTTTAATCACTAATGAACTTGCTGTTTTAATTAATCAGTTTTCGTTGATATGTTTAATATCTTGTTTGTTTTATTTAAGCTAACGCCAACAAAGAGAAAATCTCTCTTAGTTGGCTCAGATTTTTTAGAGTGTAATATATTCTATAAAGGCACAGGCCGTTATTAACAATCGCTCTACTTTTGGAAACTTGTGCATCAGAAAGATAAGTAAATGTAGGGTACGCGGAAAGAACATGTCTCCTCACCCTTAGTCACCTTTTTTGAAAATGTGTTTTTTTTATCTCAAAATGTAGAGCTCGCAATAATCTATAACATACCACTTGATTACAGGTGGATATCTTAAAATAACATATTTTTTTTTACTTTAAAAGAAACGGTTACCATAGTAATTGTACACGATGACTAACTTGCAAACTGCTATAACTCAAAAAGTTACTTACGTGACTAGTCATGTTCTTTCCGTGTACCTTTCAAATATTACTTTTGTAGGATACTGGAAAAAACAATTTTACGAAAAAATTATTCCAAGACAGTGTAACAAAGCTTTACTGGCTTTATCTTCCGTGTGTTCTGGTTTAGATTAATATGTAAAACTACTAAAACAAAATGGTGCAAGTAAAATAAAATGTAATGTTATCCCAGATCCTCGGGCGTACCATCCCGTCCGTGGTGGTCCGCAACCGCTGGTTCGACATCCCGCTGACGCGCGAGGAGTCGCTGCAGTCCGACAAGAAGGTGGTCGTCAACCTGGGGCCCTCGCAGGACCCCGACGGCATCTCCATGGTCGACTCCGTCAAGGTGTACGGCAAGAACAAGGAGCAGTTCGGCTGGCCCGAGGACAACGAGGACCCGTCCGCGTGTCCCTCCTCCAGCAAAACTACGCAGGTATGTGCACAATGTGTTTGGGGTTTTGAGACGTTAAAACGCTGGCAGTCCAGGCGTTTGGGATTTTTTAAATGTCCTCTTAACTAGCAGTTTAACAGATCGTCACAAAGCTGACGATTACTGTTAAACTCCATACATTTCGTCACCAATAGACAGGTTAGACGGTATTTAAACTAAACTTAAATTTCGCCTACGCGTACATTTTAAAATAAAAATGCCCATATGGGAGATTGATTCTCATTGATGCTAGGGAATGTCACTGTTTCGTTGCTTATATTTGTCACAGTGGCCATTATATCAGAGCGTACATCTAACATGGACATATTGATGTACACTCTAAATCTATCATTGCATTTTATCTAAACTAAACATATTTCACGTATATAAAAAGTAGAAATGGCGGCAAATTAAGGCAACCTATCTAAGGTTGGAGAAAAGAACACAAAATACAGCTTTATGCCACACCTGGCCATAAAGTGGCTTTTACCGCACGCTACGCGATGAAGAGGATGCAGCTCGGGCCGCAAACATCTGCCGAGATTGTATTACCACCCTAGTTGTGTAATGTACTATAATCTACAAAACCTCAATTGTTAAATCATGAGTATGTTGTAACAGGAGGCGGAAGGCAGCCCGGGCGCGTGGAAGCCGAGTTCCCTGGAGAGGTTGGCGTGCGCGGCGCTAGAGGCGCTGGAGCTGGGCGCCGGCGCGCCCGCGTCCTCGCTCGCCGCGGCGGGCGCCGAGGGCGGCGCCGAGGCGGCGCGCAAGCTGCTCTGCGCGCCCGCCAGCGCGCAGCTGCACGCGCGCGCGCAGTGCCTGCTGCGCGCCGTGCATCACCACCACTACCATCAGTACAAGGTAACAGTTCATTAGGTATCACTTAGTGTAAGGCCTGAGTGGCGAGCATCCAGCGTCGCGTCCGGCGGGGCGGGCAGGTTTGTGCGGCGTGCACTCGGGACGCTCACATACATTTGTTTAATGTTTAACATGAACGCCGCACGCCCCGACGAGTGCGTCCACGAGGGCCGTACACTTACAGGTATCGTATCTAATATATAGCTTAGTTCCTATTCAAAATGTCACTCGCTAATACTGCCGCCATGACGGTAGAATATGATTTTCTATTGACATTGGCTTCTGAAAACCTGGTTGGCCTCATAGGTGTACTCGGGTAAGATTCTGGAACCGAGAGCTAGTTAGTAGTAGCAATATCATAGCTGGACCATTTTATAGACGTATTTCTAGATCTGAGGTTTTTTACGTCATTTCTATTCAGAATCGCGAATCTCTGATAAATGAAAAAAAATGACATAATCTATCTATACAGGGTGTCCCTAAAACCAACTTTTATACGATCAGGGCTGATAGACCAGCTCATAAGAACCTAGATTAAGCAAATTTGACCTCAGTAAAAATCTCTTAGTTTTCGAGATATTGACGTTTTTGTAAAACTCGTGCTAAGTGATACCCTGACTCGGTGTTTTGAGTGTCATTGCTAAAATATCAAGTATTTTACAAATCTGTTTTTTGCTATGTGTGGCCAAATAACTATGCTATTGAACGTATTTTCTATTTTTGCTAATTTATTCATGCTGTGGACACAGTACAATTACAAAAAAAAATTATTCGATTTTTTTCAAATTTCACCTCTGACTTCGAACTAGCGTGGTGAAAAAAAAATGTACCAACATAACCTGGCACTCAACGTAAAAAAATTGCGCATTTATTGTAGTTTCTAAAATGGTATAAAATTTACTAAACACTGTAATAATTTTTGAAATAATGATATTTTGTTACAAAATTAACTGTTTGCCGCCTTCATCTCATACGATCCGGTTGAACTAAGTTTGCACCTGGCGTGCTTGACATCACATACAAATTAGGTGCAAACTTCACGTAATCGTCAATATCTCGAAAACTAAGAAATTTTTACGAGGTCGATTTCACTCAGTCTCGTTTTTTATGAGCTGGTTTATCAGCCCTGTTCGCCATTTTGTAAAAGTCGCGAATTTTGATAGCCTGGATCAGTCTTTCGAAAGTCATGACTTCAAATTTCAGTATTTTCTTAATCAGCTTTTTGTTTTAAACATTACTTAATAATTATGCTATCATACCTTATCAAAATAAATTGGATTTTACGTGATTCAAAATATGACCTCGGATTTGAATCGCGTAATACTTAAAACAAATTTACCATGCTAAAATAAAAAAAAATAATGTAGTTTAAAATAGTAAGAATTTACACACTAGACTAGACACCGTAGTTTTTAAGATAATAGCATTTTAATTCAAAAGGAGGTTATACTACAATATTCCATTGGTTAAATTTCGTACCAGAATTTGAATTTCGAACAGAAAAGGTATGATAGCATAATTATTAAGTAATGTTTAACAAAAAGCAGATTAAGAAAATACTGAAATTTGAAGTCATGACATTCGAAAGACTGATCCAGGCTATCAAAATTCGCGACTTTTACAAAATGGCGAACAGGGCTGATAAACAGCTCATAAAAAACGAGACTGAGTAAAATCGACCTCATAAAAATTTCTTAGTTTTCGGGATATTGACGATTACGTGAAGTTTGCACCTAATTTGTATGTGATGTCAAGCACGCCAGGTGCAAACTTAGTTCAACCGGATCGTATGAGATGAAGGCGGCAGACAGTTAATTTTGTAACAAAATATCATTATTTCAAAAATTATTACAGTGTTTAGTAAATTTTATACCATTTTAGAAACTACAATAAATGCGCAATTTTTTTACGTTGAGTGCCAGGTTATGTTGGTACATTTTTTTTTCACCACGCTAGGTCGAAGTCAGAGGTGAAATTTGAAAAAAATCGAATATTTTTTTTTTGTTATTGTACTGTGTCCACAGCATGAATAAATTAGCAAAAATAGAAAATACGTTCAATAGCATAGTTATTTGGCCACACATAGCAAAAAACAGATTTGTAAAATACTTGATATTTTAGCAATGACACTCAAAACACCGAGTCAGGGTATCACTTAGCACGAGTTTTACAAAAACGTCAATATCTCGAAAACTAAGAGATTTTTACTGAGGTCAAATTTGCTTAATCTAGGTTCTTATGAGCTGGTCTATCAGCCCTGATCGTATAAAAGTTGGTTTTAGGGACACCCTGTATATATAAAAGAAGATGTCCTGACTGACTGACTGACTGACTTACTGGCTCATCAACGCACAGCCGAAACTACTGAAGCTAGGAACTCGAAATTTTCAGAGTAGGTTGGTTTTATAACGTTAGTAAGGGATAAGAAGGGATTTTTCGAAATTCATCCCCAAAGGGGGTTAAATGGGGGTTGAAAGTTTATATGGGGACCACACGATTTTTAAAGTAGGAGATCTGAGATTTCAGACATAGACCCTTCAATATGAGTACAGGAAAGTAATTTCACGGTTTTTCGAAATTCATCCCCGAAAGGGGTTTAATGGGGGTTGAAACTTTGTATAGGGACCAAACGATTTTTGAAGTTGGAGATATGAGATTTTGGACATAGACTCTTCAATATGAGTACAGGAAAGTAGTTTTACCATTTTTGGAAATTCATCCCCAACAGGGGTTAAATGGGGGTTGAAACGATTTTTGAAGTTGGAGCTCTGAGACATCGTACATTGTCTCCTCAATATGAGTACAGGAAAGTAATTTGACGGTTTTTCGAAATTCATCCCCAAAAGGGGTTCAATGTGGGGTTGAATCTTTGTACAGGGACCAAATTATTTTTCAAGTTGGAGCTCTGAGAAATCGTACATAGACCCCTCAATAAGAATAAAAAAAGTGGTTTTACCCATTTTCGAAATTCATCCCTAAAAGAGGTTCAACGGGGGTTGAAATATTGTATGGGGACCAAATTATTTTTAAGTTACCGATCTGAGACTTCGTATATAGACTCTTCAATAAAGGTCGAAGAAAGTAGTTTTACTGTTTCTCGAAATTCGTCCCCAACAGGGGTTAAATGGGGGTTGAAACGATTTTTGAATTTGGAACTCTGAGACATCGTACATAGTCTTCTTAATATGAGTACAGGAAAGTAATTTCACGGTTTTTCGAAATTCATCCCCAAAAGGGCTTAAATGGGGGTTGAAACTGTGTATAGGCACCAAACGATTTTTAAAGTAGAAAACTGATTGAACTGAATAGGACTCAAATGATTTCATCATTCATTAAAATTTATTGAGTAGGTAGGGGTTGAAAGTTTGTTTAGGGACCGTATAATTTTTAAAGTAAAATGTTTGAAACACCATGCGCAGCATATAGCAATTAGTAGATTGTTTTTTTGTGTAAATAACAGGTGGTCTATGAAGTGAATTTATTTTTTTAGAAAAAATCCTTAAATGGACTATCTAAAGAATTGATTTTCGCGGTAAATCTGCAGTTTTGTGCCCAATATTTGAGGGTTTTCTTCAATTACAACCAAGCTTACGAACAAATATCAGAAACAATTTATAAAGAGTAATTGCCTAATTATAATTTACACCGCAGACGAAGTCGCGGGCATAAGCTAGTTTTCCTATAAACATTGTTCTGTCGTTCCATTACCGCTATACAAGTGAACGCGTATATGGAAAAGTAACGGAATCGGAATTATTAGGACTAGACTAGATTTGGCAGACACTGAGGCAGGCGGCATGGTTTTGCGTCGCGTGCCCTACCGACGTGTAACATCTCGTCTGTTACAGGACCAAGCGATCCTGAACTACGTGTGCGCGACGCTGCGCGAGCTGCGCGCGACGCACGACGCGCGCAACATCGACCCGGAGGCGTTCTTCCGCCTCGTGCTGCTGGCGCGCGGCGTGGCCGTGGCGCGCCCCGCGCACCTCGTCAAGTACTGCGCGCCCGCGCCGCAGCGCCCCGCCGACGGTACCCGATACTGACTAGTTACATTTTTAATACCGCCGCGAGGACATTTAGGATCAGTCGGGTTCAGCGAAGTTCTTGTCGTTAGTTGTGTTAGGATTAGCGACCGGACGGCTAAAACTCCCACTAGCTGCATCACACACATACTCACAGATACACAATAAGGAAAAGTTGAACCACCTCAACCGACCACGCCGGTTCGTACGTTCAATTTGAGCGGTCGGACTATCGAGTGACGACAACTTTCATGTGTAGCCTCGAAACCGTCTATCGTATATAATAAAAGTTAACTATGGTCACCACCGATTGCTGCTATATTTGCTTAAACACGAATGAGAAAAACCGCCGCGGTCAAGTCTCCTATGTTTCAACCCAAGGCTTGGTCTACTTGCATGCTAAATTTTATCTCAATCCATCCAGCTGTTACTCCGTTATTTAGTAACAAACATCCAAACCTACAATCATCTTCACAAACTTTCACATCCCACTAATATTATAAATGCGAAAGTTTATGAAGATGTTTGGATGTTTGGATATTTGGATGTTTGTTACCTTATAACGGGGTAACAACTGGATTTAATTTAATGTATAGATTTTAAAATCTTAACCACTAATGTATGTCTAATGTACATTGTACCACCAACCTGACATGTAAAATAGTTTTACAAATAAATGATTATGATTATGATTATGATGGATCAAGCTGAAATTTGGCATGCAAGTAGACCAAGTCCTGGATTGAAACAGGATACATTATACCCCGGTAAAGAGTTCCTTTGGGACAATAACGGGAACAACGCGGGCGAAGCCGCGGGAAAATGCTAGTTTATAATATTAGTAAGAAGTAGAATAGGATGTGGCCGACAGCGCGTCGCATGACAAGCGAAATTGCTGCTTTCCCACATTATATTTGTTACGCGAGATATAGTCGCGCGGTCGTGCTTGCTACTGACACTATGCCATATTGTATATGCAGGCGACTGGTCGTCGCTGTGGAAGGGCCTGGGGTCGGAGGGCGGCGCGGCGCACCTGTGCGCGCTGCTGGCGAGCGTGCTGTGGCGGCTGGCGGCGTGCCGCGGCGCCGGGCCGGCCGGCGTGCTCGCCTACGGGCTGCGGCACGTCGAGCACACGCTGCACGCGCTCGCCGACACCGTGCACGCGTTCCAGCTGCACGGCGAGCCCGAATGCGTGAGTACTACACCTTCTATTTAGGGTCGTCCAAAATAGTGCATTACACAACTAGGGTGGTAATACAAAGAAAGGCCGAGATCGCAGAAGTTTGCGGCCCGAGCTGCAAGCGAGGGACATAAATTTGCGTCGAGGGCTTTCTTTATTACCTCCCTTGTTGTGTACATTATTTTCCGTACGTGCAGCGTGCGGTAAAAACCACTTTTTGGTCAGGTGTGGCATAAACAACATTTTTTTATTTTGCTTTTTCCACAAGGTTCCCTTTATTCGATTAGACTAAAAACGTCGTCCTGCAAAATTTGAGCGAAATTTATAACAATAAAAGGGGTCATTTAAAATACATGTTCCCACCTTCACCTCACATCAAAGACGAATGAGATACAAAGTAAAAGGCCTATATTACGCTCGCAATAATTTTGAAATTTAACCGCTGTAAGTATAGTTAGAAGGTATAGTTTGGTAACTTTCTTCATTAATTACTAGCAAATCCTAGTGACCCCTAAATATTGTTAAATTTTGCAAAAGAGCGTTGAAAGTTTAAAGGAATAAAGGGAACCTAGTAGAGAAAATAAAACAATTGGGTAGGTCAAAGTATTTCAAAGATGTGCAGTTTATATATTTTTTCGATAGGCCTTGTCGTTAAGGTCCAGAAAATGTCGCTACAGCATTTTTATTCCCTGTAATTTTTCTAAAATATTGTGTTAAATTCTAGATTAATAACCCTCGTTTGGGCTTCGCCGCAGTCGGGTAAAATAGTAAAAAGCCTACTGTCAGTCCATGTACACTTGCGCCCTGTGGACCAGATATAAGCAGAAATCGTACCAGGCTCTCAGGGTCCAGTATAACAATGCTTTCAGGGTGCTGCTGGGACTGAGGAAACATTGCAGTGCATCAGGGATGTTCGCGGAAGCTCGAACAGATTGTTTTTATACAATAATCCGCAAACGAGTCGCTTCCCTGATGCACAGGGTGTGGAACAGTACCAACAGCTTCCTGAAAGCAATTGCTGAGAGATGGGACAACCCTATCCTGTTTTTCTGGGTGAAGACGCACACGTCACATTATTTAAGTCGCTTCACCCCGAAAATATTACTATAGGCTAGATTATAATAATTATTATTTAAATAAAATTGTTTACTAACCAATATAAATCGTGTAACCTACTAACAAAAATATGGATTCAAAATCTGAAATAAACATTATTCATTCATTCATTCATTCAAAAAGGGACGCCCGGCTGGCAAAATTAGTGCCTAAGTTCGCAATAAAAATCAAACAATTGTCTATGCGATATACAACATTAGATGTTACTTGGCTCCATCGAAAAAAAATGTTGGTTCAGCATTTAGAGCAGAACTGTGGATCATGACAACTCTCTTTCCCAGATCGAATTCGGCAATCAGATCTACTTATCTCTACTGCTGGCTGAAGACCAGACCATCAGCTTCGGCGCCAAGGCGGCGCTGATGCGGGTGCTCCGCCCCAGGGTCAAGCGGCGCCGCGTCTACATCCCCTCACCGCCCAACACCCCAGGTAAACTCCTCTACCTACCTTTGAGTACGGTTACCATATCTCAAAATTTGTCCTGAAATTTCATCGTTTTTGGGACGGGATTGCAGACAGGCGATGAAAAACTCAAGATTTTCGGTTGTACAATATAGTACAGTCAACTATTAGATTTTTAAAATTCAAATAAGTTAAATCATGATTGTCAAAAGCATTTAGTTTTACCCTCTTTGATTTTTAGAATCTTTTAATAAACAATGCAGAAAGTACGATGAAATCTTTTCTCTGGACTTTTAAATTTTTCGTCTGGTAACTCTACCTAGAAGACTCGCCGTTCGACGATAATCATTATTGCTCTTGGACTTTCTTTTCATGGATTTAGGCCTCTGGTTATAAGCCTGATCGTGTGCCTTCTGCATCCAATCGTGTTCCTCCTATATTTCATTATAGTAGTAGGCCAAAAATATATCGCCTCTGTGTTACGAATAATGGAATACTGCCGTGTAATTTTTCAAAAAACAAGATAAGATTGGGAAACAGTCGCTATATTTGGGCAGATTTTCTTATTGGTCCTTCCAGGAGTCTACCTGCTACCTGATGTAATGTTCAATTTTATTGTTTTATGAAATAAAAAAATTGTACATTACTTACTTAGGGCGGTAAAACAAAGAGTGTCTCAGATCGCAGGTATTTGCCGCCCGAGCCGAAGACAAGGGCGATAAATATGCAATCTGAGGCTTTGTTTATTACCGCCCGTAAGTACAAAATTTTATGTCACAGTGGGATTTTCCGCACGTTTAGCGGTTATTGCCGCATTATGGCCATGTGTGAAAAAAAATCTTACCTTAAAAACGTGAAGGTGGTATATTTTTGGCCGGTGCTGTATTGTTATCAGCTGATTTAAAGTAACTTGGTGTGTTGCAGGAGCGAGCACCAGCGGCGCGGCGCCGGCGCAGGCGCCGCACTCGGCGGCGGAGGCCGTCGCGTCGGCGGCCGAGCTCGCGCCCGACGACGCGCACCAGTACATGGACGTCGATGACTCGCTCGAGCCCATGGTGCTGCTGGCGCCCGACGGAGGTCACTATACACGTCTATATCACTTTCAGTCTAATGGTGCTAGTGTATGAGCCAGTTAGCCCTTACACTTGGATGTTGTGTTATAGTGCGATGGTAGAACGAAGAAGTTGAAGTTATAGTTATGAAACTGGTTAATTGCCTTTAACGTACAAGATAGTTAAATTAATTGGCCGTTCCTTCACTTGATGTTTATCATATGAAAGTTATGTTTGCACTAAGTACTCTTTTACTTCATAATTGTTATATCGAAGTGCGGCCTAAAGTAGGTCGCAACGTAAACGGAAAAATGTACAGTAGTGAGACTGTACAGCTAGTTACTTGCATCATTAGTGTAAGGCCTGAGTGGGTCGCGTCTAGCGTCGCATCCGACGGGGCGGGCAGCGTGTATGGGTTTTGTGCAGCGTGCACTCGGGACGCTCACATACATTTGTGTATGTTTAACATGAACGCCGCACGCCCCGCCCCGTCGCACGCCCCGCCGAGAGCGTCCACGAAGGTCATACACTTTAACTGAAAGTGACCTAATTAAACATTTGAACAATAGGCTATTTGATGACAGATCAAATCAACTTCTTATTGTGACACCTTAGGTTAAATAGATATAAAAAATATTTAATCAGAATTTTTGGTAATGTTTTTAGGCACGAACCATAAATCGCGGTTCGTCCGCGGCGCGGAATCCGCGAGATTTAAATGTCTCCGTGTGACGTAAACAACTTCAATTAATTAGTACTAGATTTTCAAGTGTCTGCATGAAAATTTAGCAGAACTCTTATTAGAACCACACTGTTGTGGAAAAAAAACGATAAAAACCAATACCAACGAAACGGATTTATGTTTCGTGCCATAAATTCGCCGAAGCTTTTGAGTCGTGTTTTTGGATTCGCCAGATGAAGGTTTAAACCAGAATGTTGTGGTGTCAGGGCTGGACGCGCTGCTGGACATCCCGCCGGACACGGACGACGAGACGATGGTGGAGCTGGCCATCGCGCTGTCGCTGCAGGAGCAGCCGCGGCGCGCGCCGCCCGCGCCCTCCGCGCCGCCGCCGCCCGCGCCCGGCTTCAGCGACGCCACCGCCTCGCCCCCGGGGTACCAAATTACCATATAACTGTCAATATTAACTCATTTCAAACATAAACATAAAAACCCGGCCAATTCGTCCACGAAGGGTTCCATTCACCGTCGAGCAAAAATACGCCAAAAAACACTTTTATTGTATAGGGTAGGGCCCCCCTTTTATTTTTAACTTTTCTTCATTTTTATTATTTGTTGTTTTAGCTGCAAACATATCAAGCATGTATCTATGAGCATTATTAAAATCGACTAAAAAACACGTTTCTTGTATGGGTATTTAATTCTTGATAAAATTTTATTTTTTATTATTTGATCTCTCAGCGACAATACACATTCTGTGAAAATTACAAATCTCTCTCTATTACGGTTCAAAGATACAGTCCCAGTCACAGGACTGTATCTTAAACACGTTTCTCCCTTTTCTTTTTTTCTTTTTATTTTGTTTTATAATTTGTTGTTTTAGCGGCAATAGATTACATATTCTGTGAAATTTTCAAGTTTTCACCTACTACGGTTCCAAAGCTAGAGCCATGTGACTCACGGACAGACAGCGGATACTTAGTAATATTACTCCGTTAGCACCCCTTGGGGGCGGAACCCTAAAAATGAACCGTAGTTTCGAAAATACTATACCCGTTCTGAGTGTAACACTTTTTGGTGGCATTTTTTATAAATCTAAAATTCCCATAGCTTTGCCTGTGTTAGTGGAGTAATGGAGTAACCACGTTATTGACCACCAGGTCGGACGACGAGGGCAGCACCGCGGCGACGGACGGCAGCACGCTGCGCACGTCGCCCGCCGAGCCGCCCGGCTCCGCCGGCTCCGAGAGCGGCGGCTCGGGCGCCGACAGCATCGGCGGCGTCTCCGGCCGCAGCAGCGCCTACGGTGAGCCACCTCTGCAGGGTGGAAATAGTACATTACACAACTAGGGTGGTAATACAAAAAAAGGCCGAGATCGTACAAGTTTGCGGCCCGAGCTGCAAGCGAGGGACGTAAATATGCGATCGAGGGCTTTCTTTATTACCTCCCGTGTTGTGTACATCATTTTATGTCTACACTTGGCCAGAAAGCGCTTTATGACCAGGTGTGGCATAAAAAATCGAAGGAGCTACCTTAAATCCCTTAGTTACCTCATTTTACTTACAGGAAACAATCTTCTATTTAAAAAAAAAACAAAACTGCATTAAAATATTTTCTAAAATTCACTTGTCTCACTCCCACTGACCCGGGCATCGAACCAGCTAAAAACTTAAAAAATATTGGTCAGGATAAAATCTCTCTAATAAACATTTGGTCTTACTAGTAAAAAATATCGTGAAATCTATCATTAATTTTTTTTTAATAAAATGATGTTTCCTTTAAGTAAAATGAGTTAACTGGGATTTAAGGTAGTTCCCCTCCAGGGCCCATACAATTTTTCGACCCTGTCGTGCGGCAAGGGTACAGGCGAGTCAATGGCAAGTCGTGTCCACATGTAATCTCAACTTTCGCAAGTGATAGGTAGTTCCAGGAGAGTTGAGGTGAATGATTACACACATCTACATGAAGTACCTACTCATTGCAAAAGGGAATAAATTAATAAATAGAGTGAGTTTCAAGTAACTTTTTGGTCTATCTTGCAATTCACTGTTGAACTTGCTATCGGTAAAAGAACAGTTATTTTGAAAATTTCGCTGTCATTGCATGACATGTTGTGTGCGTGACCTCAACTCTACTGGAACTATCTAGACCAACGGATTCATGGTATTCACTGTTGGTTTAAACACAGCGTAAGAAACTATGTCATGGGTGCAGCTGTCTTAGTTACTAGGCAGGACAAATAACTCATGTGCCTAAAACCGCACAGAAATGGAACCACGCGAATCTGGGCTCCCTAGAATGCAAATATCAAATTGAAAATGGTGTTGACTCTGACCGTCATTGATGTCTCTAATCTAATAATAGCGAATAGTGCAGTAAAGATTTGTTAGTGTTTTACCTCCAAAGCAAAAAAATCTTGTAGCTTTTCACCTTATCGCATTTCACCTCGATCGCATATTAAATTTTCGCCTTGTGCCTCAATCGTATATTTTATTATTAGATCATATTTTTAGTCGGAGTGTTTCTCGATTATTTATTAGTGACAAAAATAATATTTGAACGAGTTTGATAGCTCTTAAGGCATGAAACTACAGCTACAAACGCATAACGTGTCAAATTAAATAGAGTTCCTAACAAACGTCGATCGCGGCGAAATGCGTCTAGGTCTAGGGTAAAATACTATACGGAACATAAAATGCAATAAATTAATTATACTAATGTATTTTTTATTTTTGTTATATTGCAATAAATTAATTTAGTCGCGTGGCTTTTTGCCACGCGAAAAACAGCTTCAAGTAAAAAAATCTATATGGATTTTTTCTACCGGAGTAAAGTACGATAAGGTAAAAAGCTACCAGATTTTTTTGAGGTAAAACTAACAAATCGCAGTAAAGTGTACAATGTTCTAGGGGACATAGTGTCCACGCCCTCGGCCGGCGCGATGCCGTCGTCCAATGGCATCGTGACCTCCCACACAGGCTAGTACCGACCAGCCACACGCTTCTCACTGCCAGCCGGCTCGGCTACCACAAGACGGTCGCTACTAGGGATTACAAACCGGTTAACCGAAAAACAGATTTACCGGCAGTAATATTTCGATTGTTATTTTTTTTTCATTTACGTTGATTTTGTTTATCAGCTAAACGATATTTAAAGTGGGTTTTATTAACATACACTCACGAAAAGTACAAAAAATTATAAATGATAATAAAAACCGGTTAACTGGTTTTTTGTATAACTTCGGTTATTAACCGGTTATTGCATTCCCTAGTCGCTACATGTCTCACCCGACATATAACAGCCAATGAGAACGTGCCAACTACTACTAATGCGCGTTCCTACTGGTCGTTACATGTCGCGTCGCGCGTGATTCGCGTCGCGGCAATCTTGTGCTAACCGTGCAGAACCATCCTGTAACATGCGATGCCCATCCTGTCACCCGTAACCTCCCGTTGGCTCATCCCAACTTGACATAACTCATTGGACTTCATCCGACATTTAGTAACCAGCATGTTAGGCGGTGTGCGAGGAAAAATCCACCAATCAACGTGCCTAGCCTCGCTCAGCGCGGCCCGGCATTGGTGGATTTTTTCCTCGCACACCGCTCCGCTGCCTCGCCCAGCTCTTGTGGAAACGCAGCCTTACCATCCGAATAAAAAACCAATACAGAAACTATAATCTTCATACTCATGTAGCGTTGAAATCAACTTAGAACGTAACACCAGTAGATGAATAAAAAAAATAGAATCCATGTGTATCATTATGATTGAATAATATTTAGACATAGTTGTATTAATTGTAAATATTTATTAGTTAAGTATTGCTATAAATCATCAAGCGTCAGACCCAGGAAAAATAAAAAAGTGTAGTCTGGCACACATCGTTTTTAATGTTGGTACAAGGTGTATCTATATAATTGTCTTCTGACTATCTAATATTATTTTTCTTAAAAATAGTCCACACACAAGTATAGTTGTCGAAGACAAAAAAAAGAGAAAATAAGCCGCGTGAATCCGTAATATCACTTCTATACAAAGTAAAATTACTCTTATATTTACTTTTAGGAAAGCAGCCAATTTCCAGCATATTGGCAGGATTGTCACAAATAGGCCTAGAATAGTTTGATGACCATCGGTATTTAGCGTCGCAATTAGTATTCTTATTAAAATGGGGTGGTTAGAAACATAAAAGTGGCATGAATGTATAGACTTTGGTTCATGCGACTTTACGTGACTGCTCGGTAGAATTTTGATAGTTCTTTCGGGTCGAAAAGGCATCCTATAGTGATACTGACAGAAATGAAGTTATAAATAACTTCTATTCTAATTGTGTGACGTCACAACCGCTTGCCGTGTCGTTTCAGGTCCATATTCATAATAAGTTTGTGACAAATGTCACACAGCATGACTATGAAATCTCGAATAGACAGAATCAATTGTCATAATTGTTTTTCTGTAGTTTTATGAAGTTGAAAGTGTAAAGACGTCATTGTTCACAGTTGTCTGCCGCTTTCCTTATTTTAGAGCGAATTAATTTGTTAGCACTTCAGTCAAGTACAGGTCCATTCACAAGAGCTGGCGTGCTTATTTCATATTAAATCCGCGCCAGCTCTTATGAATCGACCTGTACCTTATTGTATAAATGGATATGATTTGTCTATTTACTTTTGTCGTGCGTCACATCTGCCGACACCGGCTATAGTATTGTTGCCGACATAACCTGTGCCTTTCTATCGTGGACTGAAAGGGACCGGGAACGTCGGTAGGTGAAGAAACGCCCCTCGAGTAGTGATGCTTAGTGTACGACCTGAGTGGACGCTCTCGTCGGGGCGTGCGGCGGGGCGGGGCGTGCGGCGTTCATGTTAAACATAAACAAATGTCTGTGCACAAAACTCTTTGACGCTGCCCGCCCCCCCGGACGCGACGCTGGACGCTCGCCACTCAGGCCTTACACTTACACTTAAGCCAGGTTTATATTTGTCTGGCGTGACGTGTTGTGACGCATCGTTTGTACTAGAGCGTTGTCACATCACAACACACTAGTGTGAACGTTCCCACGCAACCGATTCCGATCTGATGCTCACAACACGACACGACAGATAAATGTGAATTCGGCTTTACTCTGTTTATGACGTGTTGTTGTGGTTGTGCAGCGGCGGCGACGTCGCTGTCGCAGCCGGGCGCGGCGGGCCCGCGCTCGGGCGAGCTGGAGAGCGAGGCGCGCAAGCTGCACGCGCTGCGGCTGGCGCTGCTGGCCGCCGCGCTCGACGCGCTGCCCACGCTGCGCGCGCTGCCCGGCGTGCGCGCCATACCCTTCGTGCAGGTCACTGGTTTTATTCATTCAACTTGCTATTTGACTACATTTTTCTGTTATATGTTATAGAAAGAACTCTGCGGTATTTAAGGAATTATTGTAGGCAGTGCGAGGGGCAGCGGCAGGGACCGTAAATGTAGCATTACAGGCTAAATGTCCCAGCGGCGTCGTTTCGCTTTTTGATGCCTTGTTGTGAGGAGATAAGTTAAAAACAAAGCTTTTTAGTTTAAAACAACTAACGGGCTGCGTTGTCAGGTGGTGCTAATGCTGGCGGGCGATCTGGACTCGACGGTGGAGGCGGACCGCGCGGTGCTGGAGCGGCTGCTGGAGCTGCTGGTCTCGGAGCTGGACATGTCGGCGGACGAGGCCGCGCCGCCGCCCGCGCCGCCCGTGCACGAGCGCACCAACCGCCGCGAGCTGCAGCTGGTCGTCATGCGGCTGCTGAGTGAGTGTAGTGTAGTGTAATGCTTCAGTAGTATAGTTACCATAAAATCGTTCGATAATAACTTCAGAGGACTCGCGTGACCTTGAGTGACTCGCATGACGTCCTTTTCTTATTCCCGTCGTGAGAAGAGTACGGCATGCATATTTTGCAGAGTGTCTACAGGTAGATGATAAGATAACTTTGCGACATACTTGCTCATAAAGTGGCTCTTATTTCACCGTTCCTACGTGAGGAACGCAACTTACACACACAACTGCCAATTGACTAATGAGAGCACGCCGTGGGGCCTGAGAGGCGTATAATTATTATTCCCGCACCGCTCAGCGCCGAGGTCGGGTAGATAGCGCGCGCCCCGCACTACACCACGTCTAGAGGTGTTGTTATCTAACAAGTCACAAAATATAATGGAAGTTTTAAATGATAAGTATTATTTTTTTATTCGCAAGTGTGTTGAGAAACGTCGTATGACACCCGTTGGCATTGGTTATTACAGTCTCGGCCACAGAAATATATCGAGATAGAAGGAAAAAGTTCCTCCATTTGTATGAGAACGTTGCGTGTCAGATTTATGCGTTTGACAGTTTGAACGGCCCGAGTGCAACTATGAGGTAATTTGCGCAAAGCTGGTCATGGCACGCGAAATATAAACATTTGTTGGGTCTACTTTAATACATGGTTTGTGGTCTCGGCTGTGCAACACAGCGTCGACTGTATTGAGCAACATATATGTGTATGTGGCAGGCGTGCTGATGGCGCGCTGGAAGTCGTCGTCGGGCGGCGCGGCGCGCGAGGCGCCGGCGCCGGGCGCGGCGGCGGGCGCGGCGTCGGCGGCGCACGTGTCGCGGCTGGCCGCGGCCGCGCTGGTGCGCGCACAAGCGCCGCTCCACTGCTACCGGGTGCTCGCCGCGCTGCTGCCCTACTGGAAGGACAAGACCGCCAGTGAGTACACGCCTCATACCCGGGGACCCTACTTAACAATAACAAACATTTGGTGCCACACTGAACACAGAACAGTTACAGAACTTAAACAGTACAGAATAACAAAGAGAAACATATACAGACAATTTTACAATATAGTACATTACACAACTAGGGTGGTAAAACAAAGAAAGGCCGACATCCCAGATGTTTGCGGCCCGAGCTGCAAGCGAGGGACGTAATTATGCGATCGAGGGCTTCCTTTATTACCTCCCGTGCTGTGTACATAATTTTATGTCTACACTTGGCCAGAAAGCGGCTTTTTCCGTACGCGTACCGTGCCGAAAAAGCCACTTTATGGTCAGGTGTGGCATAAATACGCTTTAGGGCTTGGTAATATTGTACGAAACAGACACCACGGCAATATTTGACATTCACTGTGAGCTTTAGCACGCCGGTGCACGTCCAATAACGAGTATATGTAAGAAGGTCACGTACTAATACTTTGTTTCTATTTTGCCTCAACTGCTGCGAGATAAGTACTGTATTTATAAACCCGTAGTGCGCCCTCCTCTCCCAATGTTCCGTACAGTGCATTCTCATTGGTCGACGGTGAAAAATGCTTTCCTGAACTTCAAGTGGTTTCGACTTACAGACGAGATTACATACGGCGAAAGATGTGCCAATGAAGTTTCACAAATTGCAAATTTTTTCATTTGATTTTTTTTGTAGTATCACTGTGTGTTGATGGTGGAAAAGGGGAAGATATTATTATGTTGGGTTACAGTTGAAATGTTACTACACTGCCACACGAAACCGGGCAATTCCATGAAAATGTAACAGAAGTTACCATTTCATCGCGTGTTTATTTATGTATGGCGTAAATTTAAGTATGAATGACCTGAATTTGCACCATCAATAAAGAAACTCTCGAAAAAATGGTAACTTACATTATAGTAAGAATGATCTAAGGTGTCCGATTGTTTGTTCATTCTCTTTACGCACATTCGGACACCTTAGATAATTCTTACTATGCCTACTCTCTGTCGTGGAATTACCCAACCGACTGTGTCAAATTCAGACTTTTTTTAAAACTAAACTATAGTTGCGAAAAACAAAACAATAAGGATGGATGGATCCCATTTTTATAGAGGACATTTTGTTTAGGTAAATTTTGTCTTTTACGCCGAAATGCTCATCATATGGGTTCTACATAAATAAACAACATTTTGTGATGAGTCGGCAGGTTTTAAATACATAAATAGTAAAAGTCAGAGAGAAATTATACCATACTTACAAATACGAGTAGAGCATAATGGCATTTCATCTTAGTCCTCAGGGTTGGCAACGCATTTGTTATATTACTATTGCAAATGTCCACGGGCCTCAGAATCACTTACCATCAGGTGACCTGTCTGCCTATCCCATTACATAAAAAAAAAACGCCATCAACCAATGAGAATACGCGGCACCACGCATGCGCCCCGTACCATTAACGCGCGCTTGTGTCGCAGATCGCCGCCCCGACGACTCGCAGCGCCTGCATTTCCCCGCGCTCGCGCAGGCCATAGGTGATGATACCGACTAGATGTGTGCTTTGTTTTCGTTGTCAAGTCTCACTCGCAATACTTCAAGGAGATTCATATTAGCCCACAACAATAATTCTCCCGTTGCCGGCGATTGTAAATCATTTTGAGGGTGATTATTACCACGCTGATCAACCTTGGCACCATTAGTTATGCATTAACTTTATTTATATTTGTTTATTCTAATGAGGGCTATATTTTATTTAGTTCACTAGGTGTCGCTTTCGGTGACGGGACTTATGCAGGTTTAAACTTGGAAGTCTATATTGACAGTCTAACTAAAGTCCGGTGTTCAAGACTGGTGGCAAAAAAAACGGTAGCCCTCATTTGGGTAGCAATCATCACACTACACTGTACCTGCTAGCAGCAGGACATATGATGAAGGTAGGGCATGCAATACCGGTTTTATTTGTATGGATAGTACCGGTTCTGGTATTAGCCCATACAAGTAAAATCCGTATTGCATGCCCTAGATGAAGGCATCAGTACACGGTCTAAACTGTGCCCCGGCTCTTGGTTCGATCGAGATGTACATTTTTGTAATGCTCTAGGACCATCTCTATTACAATTACTTTTGTTGACTGTCTTGAAACAGAAATATGCTGCTGTTGTTTTGTTTATCCGCCGTATTAGACGACCAGAAGGGCTAGCGCATCTGCGCTATTCGGTTCTTGTCGCACGATTTTTTACCTATCGCTTTCCATTTAGTGAATGTGACAGAGATAGGTGAAGAAATAACGCGGGCAAGCGGTTGCGCTTGCGCTAGTCCTTAAATTGAACCATCCTTTTTTTTATGTATTCCTCATCTGTTACGTGTATTGTCGGGAGAATTACTGTACCTAACTTCGATGGGTTATAGTTACTGATGTGCCGTCGGAATGTTTCCAAAAACTTAGAAATATTTCGATGATTTCACGAATTATCTTATAGGAAACTTTCAATGTGAAAGTTTCTAGAAACTCCCAGGACGTTTCCCAGCTTTTTGGAGGGGTTCCGCAATTTGCACGTCTGTAGCTGTAACTGTTCGCGTGTGTCGCGTCGGTTACAAGTGTGCCCTTGTCGTGTAGACACGAGCGCGGCGGCGCCGGCGGCGCAGCTGCTGAAGCCGCAGGCGCCGCACCCGCTGCCCGACATGCAGCCGTTCTTCGTCAAGGAATACGTTAAGAGTGAGTCTTTTTTACAATAGCAACATTATGATTCATGAACTGTTTATCGCACCGCAAAAAAACGGCCTAATTCAAAATGTTTAACAATTGATTTAAAACCGTTTTAAGTAGTTTTAACACGTTCCCTGTCCCGTGACCCCACATACGGGCCACTGCAAGCCTTAGTACAAAGCCGTAAGGTTTACTATTTTAAATGGGACTGTGAACGTGTTAAGATTGAAACTAAATTATATATTATTTTTTATTTAGTCCGTTTTTTACAAATTTTATATAGTTTCACCTCTCCCGGTGTCTGTGTATCTGTGTCTATAATCAAATCTTGCAAGTTAAATTTGACTCACATCCCGGTTTCCGATTGAGCTGAAATTGGGCAAGGGTATGTAAAACAGATGACAATGCAATATTATTATGACATGGTCCTGATTTGGCGGAGCCGGATCATCTAAAATAAATAGCCATAGGATCATCTAAATTACATTTGTTTGGGCTCATTTGATTAGTTTTCACGAGCAGTTTCCAAAATAAAAAAAAATTAAATCGGCAATAAATGATTATCTCAAAAAACAGAAACTTATTTATTAACGGTGCGTTATGTTCAGCAGTACATTTAATAGCTAATGAGTTTTTCTGATATGTGTGTTTTTAACAGCTATTGTATATTTTTAAACATGCATGTGTTAAAGTCTGAATTATTTATGTTGACGGGCGCTCGGTAGAGGCGCGCGGAACGCTTGTTTATGTTCGAAGATGAACGGCGACGTCCCCACTCGTGTACTAATGTTGTGATTGTTTGTTGAGGCCACGCGCTGGACGTGTTCGACAACTACCCGCAGCTGCTGATGGAGATGGCGCTGCGGCTGCCGTGCCAGATCCACAAGCACTGCGAGCCGGCGCACTTCGACGCGCGCTGGCGCACGCTGCTCTGCGAGTACATGATGAACCAGCAGACGCCGCTCAGGTAACCGAGCACACGTGGCCTATAGCTTGGCAACAT
This sequence comes from Eudemis profundana, assembly GCA_947034925.1. Classification (NCBI taxonomy): domain Eukaryota; kingdom Metazoa; phylum Arthropoda; class Insecta; order Lepidoptera; family Tortricidae; genus Eudemis; species Eudemis profundana. The sequence goes on along the minus strand of OX344794.1, from coordinate 533,449 downwards.
CGTTGGTGACACTCACCTGTGTGCTTTTCCAGACCAAGTTCGAGATAGACATGCGCGAAACTGCGCTTCATAAAGTAATGCTATATCACATCACTTTTCTGAAAACATAATATAACACTGAGATATAACATCACTCGAAACATCACCCGTAGATAGTCGATGACGATACGCAGCGGCGCGGGCGCGCGCGAGATAGCAAAATCACAGCTATAACCTACATTACGCAGCGCGTGTTCTCTGGAGTCTAGGGCGTCTTTTGAAACTATTACGCGCGCTTCACACTGTCCTCGCTCTCACTCGCGCTCGGGATATGTTATTTAAAGTGATGTTTGGAGTGATGCTTGATTTCTCGGAATGATGTGTAATATGTCATTATGCGGTTGTGTTATATGTCATTTGTAATATTAATCGCATTACTTACACATATCTAGTTTCCGCCCATTGAATCACTAGTGGTAGCCACGGCTGGCCATTGGAGGCGGCCACAGGCTGCGGGCGAGTTTTTTCATACATTTTGATATTTTGTATGGCACCGACGCGCACCGCATAGCTGCGGGAGTGGCGCGCGCTCGCTGCTTGTGGCCGCGTTTAGTGGCCCGATGTGCGGCCACTCTAAACTGTCGGTTGTCGTGCAGGAAGCAGGTCCGCAAGCTGCTGCTGCTGCTGTGCGGCACGCGCGACCGCTACCGGCACACGCGCGACGTGCACGCGCTCGACACGCACCTGAGCGCGGCGCGCGCGCTGCTGCACACCGACCCCGCCTACGACAAGCTCGTGCAGCTGATGGACCACCTCAAGGTGAGGGGTTTGTTAGTCGAGCCTTGTATCCACCGCTCGTCGCCGCGGCGTATCAAACAAAGGAACCGTGATCATCATCACTCTAGTGTTTTTTCTTGTTTTGCGGTTTTTAACTATGATCCTAGGTCTGGCTGTAGGCATAAAACTAAACTTTTTGCTTAACTGTATACGAAATTTGCCTCTGGTCTGTTTCTGTAAAACTATACTCAACTGTCACCTGACCTCCGTAATCCCTGCAATAGGGAAGCATGTCATCATGGTTACACATGAAGTTACCTCAATGAGCAGACTTTCTCCCAATGTATTCTCACACTGTATGAGCGTATGAATGTTTTGGGAATGCATAAAATACTTTCGTTCTCAACAGTGACGATTTAAAATGAATGCACTCGCTTGATGCGTAACATCAAAGCGGTCACGTATTGGAGCGTCTGAACAGTCAGCCCCATCTGTCTTCGTCTTTATAAAGACGTGTTACGATATATATGGGATTTTGGATGCTACAAACTATTTGTCAATTTCCAGCCAAGTCAAAGTGATGTATTATTTATTGGTGTGTTATTGGGCAGGCTTGCGCGGAGATAGTGAGCGCGCGCACGGGCAACTGGCAGCACACGTGCTGCACGGAGCGGCGCGAGGCGCTCGCGTGGCTGGTGCGCTGCGCGCGCCGCGTGCACCCGCACGTGGCGCCCACCGTGCTGCAGCTGCTGCAGGCCGCGCTCTGCGACCAGCAGCCGCCGGACAAGGTGAGTGTTGTGCCCAGCCGAAGCCCAGTTTTAATTTATACCCTGATTTCTGGGACTTTCGAATTTGAAGCTGATGCATGATCGATTGTGTCACTACTGTCGTGTGTCGGTTATATTACAATGCAGCTATTTTGTTTTTTTTGTGATATTAGTACTGCAATGTAGAAAAATACCGAATGTATTGTATAGCAGACCCCATCGTCGGCATCGGCGTCGGCGTCGACGTCGGAGTGGCCGGAGCGCGAGCGCAGCGCGGACAGCGACGCGTTCGTGTCCGACGGCTCCAAGTTCCAGGAGCACCGCGTGCCCGTGCTCGTGCAGCAGATCCTCAAGCAGGTCAGCGCCGCGCACTACTTCGTCCCTCTTGTTTGTCAATCATAAACCAACTGGTTTAGTTAGCCATTTGGTTAACTGCCTAGCATTTGCACTAAATTAGGACCCGCCAGCAGGTCGACTAAGCCCCGCTGCGCGGGGCTTCTATTTTTGCTCTGAGGGACACAAGCTGACTATCAAACCTGACCTAAAATAAGGAGTCTGTTCAATGAAAAGGCTAGGCAGCTAACCAAATGGCTAACTAAACCAGTTGGCTGCGACATATATACACATGTGTAGATACATATCAAAATCGGAGCAGTTAGTAAGTTGGTAATGGAATGCGAGTCTTTTAACACGTTGAGCGCCCTAAATGTCCAAAGTTTGTGTCCGACGGCGTTCAATGTATAAAAACTTAAAGTAAATATTTAAATGTCGGGTTATTTAAAATTAGAATATCTCATAAAAGGCTGAACCGATTTCGATGGAGGATTTTTTCCTCGTATCGTCGGGGGTTAATTTTTTTTAAATAAACTTCAGTTTGGCTGAAAGCAGGCTTTTTCGAAATTTCGAGGAATTAGGTGATTTTGATATGTATTATAATGTGTAAGTTCACGTATCGCGCAATAACGAATAGTTAAGCAATGACTTAATTGTACAGGTGTCTCAAGACGAGCTGAAGATGTTCGTGAAAGCGTTCCTGCTGGAGACGAACTCGACGGCGGTGCGCTGGCAGGCGCATGCGCTCCTACTGGCCATCTACAAGTGAGTGTTTATCGTTGTTAACGAATTACTAAATAGTATATTTGATCTGGTGACCTTTGAATGGCTCTCTCAGTTAGATGTTACCACTGTTGAAAGTCTCTTAACGGTGGTAGCTGTCAACAAATATAAGTAATGTCTTTTTTTAACACGTTACCTGTCCGGGTGACTCAATGATTTCAAAAGTAAGGATAGGCCCACCCGAACAGTTTGGAACAATTTTCCCCGTAACAAAAAATGCAGCTATAAAGACCAGCTGCGCAGTGCACGCGCCGCGTGACGCACTGCCGACTGGCACTGATTTGGCGGTATTTTTACCGCCAAAGCGTTGGAACCGTCTGCACGCTCGCTTAGCCCTGTCCTTTGTATATGTCTATGGGGTGTCCCCAATGCGGGGCCACGAAGCTTTTTTTCAGGAGTCCGTGCTTCCACTATGGGTTCACAATTTAAAATGGCCACACAATGGGGCAATATAACAAGTCCGTGTCTCCAAAGTGGAGGCAACTTGGACGTGTGATGTTGTTTTATCATTTTGTATGGGGACAGGGATGGTGTTATATAAGTTCCTATCAATATCATTTGTGTGAGATATTAACCTTATGTTCAATTATATTTTGCTATCACATATAACCATGTGAGTTGAAGTAATTGTCTCTGTATCTGTAACGTTGCGTGTTGGTGCAGCCACGCGCCGCCGGCGGAGCAGGCGTCGCTGGTGTCGCTGCTGTGGGGCATCTGGCCGGCGCTGCCGCAGTACGGCCGCAAGGCGGCGCAGTTCGTCGACCTGCTCGGCTACTTCACGCTCAAGACCGCGGACATCGACACCGAGGTCAGTGACGTCACACCCCGGTACCGTGCTACAGGATAGGTCGAGTTGGTTCAACAGACCTCAGTCAATTGTCACATGTGGCTGGAAAGTGTAATCCTCACTACGCACATCCCTCGCTACGCATCCCTGGCGTAGTATCCACAGAAACAGTTGAGTACAAAAAAATGGCAGTTCACCTGATATAGTTTTAGTACTTACTAATCATTGTTGAACTTGTGACTGAATTTCATTAGTATCAAGTGTAAAAAATAACATGCTGATTATAGGTATCTTCCAAAAACTAAACGGTCGAGAACAGTTCTTTAACCCTTTGACATATTATATTGCTAACCTTGACAGCCGTTCCTTTGACTGCATTTGTAATAATATAACTTGTGCACAGAAATACGTGGGCAGCGCGGTGGAACTGCTGCGCAGCCAGAACCAGCTGCTGTCGTCGCACGGCAACGCGTCGCTGTACGCCGCGCTCGGCGCCTACGTCGAGCTCGACGGCTACTACCTCGAGTCCGAGCCCTGCCTCGTCTGCAACAACCCCGAGGTGCCCATGGCCACCATCAAGCTGCCCACCATCAAGGTACGAATTACACTAATACTATAATATACCGAACTTGACATGTGCTACCTCGAGTCGGAGCTCTGGTTTGTCTGCAACAGCCCCAATATATACTTCTCAATATCCACACATCTTGGAACTATAATGGTCGCGCACCATGCGGTTTCAGAGGAATCCCCAATCGCGGTTTTCACAGGAGGCTACATAGGGTTCCTTAAGAGAGGAGTGAATAGGTTTTAAAGGGTCAGCAACACGCATGTAATGCTCATGGCGTTGCAAGCGTCCCTAGGGTACGGTGAGGTGACTGTTTAACGTCAGACACGACGTAGGCAAGTTTACTACCCTAGCAGTATCAAAAAACTCAGCTGGACGGATACTACCTCATATACTACTGTCCGGACCGGATTGCCAGTATGGAGTTGGCAACCAAACTTTACAGTACGAATACTAATGTCTTAACCCTTTATAAGGCATAGTTGTACAAAAAATTTGTGGATTTTAAACCATATCACAAAGACGTAAAGTTTAAAATGAAGTGCGAAATATATTCCCTCTGCCTTATAAAGGATTAAGACTACTCAAGTCCACTTCAAGATTTAAATCGAACTGTTAATGTCGTTAAAGAGGTTTTAACCAATGCTCTCTGGGGAGCACCATCACTCAGTCGTTTACTTGTTTACTGGGGAATTCTAATGCCGAACAAATTAACCCGCATGATCATCATCATGGTCATCCGCAGATCGACTCCAAGTTCACGACGACGACGCAGATCGTGAAGCTGGTGAACAGTCACATGATCAGCCGCATCAGCCTGCGCATTGGCGACATCAAGCGCAGCAAGATGGTGCGCAGCATCAACTTCTACTACAACAACCGCACCGTGCAGGCCGTGCAGGAGCTCAAGAATAAGCCCGGTACGTCTTTACCCCATGTGGCGTTTTCAAGAATAAGGCGCCACGGACCCGAATACCAATTGTAGTAGTATGTCATTATTATTGCTATGAAATTTGTGTTTGAAAATCGTCCTTCATGAAAACGGGAAGGTGGCAGGTACTTTTTGCTTTAAAACGTCTCGTATCTTCGTCGTTCTCTCTTTATTGAGCATCGTCGTAACTTTCTGTCTCAACCATTATTTTTTAATTTTATTTTATTATCACATTCACAGTAACGACGAAAAAAAACCAGGCTTATTACATGATTTCTAACTACGACAATATCGATTGGTGATTTTCTACAATATGGTATTTTCCTAGGCATGTGGCACAAGGCGAAACGCGTGCAGCTGCAGTCGGGGCAGTCGGAGGTGCGCGTCGACTTCCCGCTGCCCATCGTCGCGTGCAACCTCATGATGGAGTACGCGGACTTCTACGAGAATCAGCAAGCCACAGGTAATGTACTCTATCAAGTCTTTCTTCTGTGGGTTACAGGTGAGGTGCAGCACAGTCAATTATCTTACAGGAGCGCATGAGACAACACGATACGAGCTTCGAATATCGAACATTTGATCTCACTCACACGGGACGGGACGAGATAAAGTTAGAATGAAGATGTTCGTAATAGTCTAAAAAAAAACAACAAAAAAATGCGTAAAAAATACATGATTTTAATTAGTCTCTAATGTAGATTATCATAAAATATTGAATCCGTATTTTTTATTTTCTCATTCAGACAAAAAATGATCAAGATAAAGCGAGTTAAAATTCGGGGGCTCGTGACGCTACCACGTGGTAAAAATCAAGCCGCGTCGTGACGTCACGCGGATCAGCTATATCTTCATTGTTATTTGTTTAATACACAAAAGAAAAAAAAATACGTGTCCAATTTTTTTTTGATATTCTAACTGACTTATACAACAAAAATCAGGACACAAGCCTACTGAGCCCCTCTGTCATATACATAGTGTATGCCTTAATGGCCATTTAAAAGAGAATCCTACGGCCAAGCGAATAAGGTTGTTAATTGTTGTCAGGCGAGTCGCTGCAGTGCCCGCGCTGCTCGCAGTCCGTGCCGGCCAACCCCGGCGTCTGCGCCAACTGCGGCGAGAACGTGTTCCAGTGCCACAAGTGCCGGTATGTTGACATGTTTCTATTCTCGTTCAAGCTCAAGTTACGATGGTGTGAGGATCAGAGCTGAGTTTTCCTCTAAACCTGAGACTTTACCAGGAGAGTTTAATCTTCTTTTGTAATTAGTATTTTTAGAAATAGTAAAGTTATTCCACCAGCTGATAGCACGGTAGCGAAAGATCTATTTGACAGGAGATGTTAAAATCTTGTGGTGCGATTAGTGGACTTTGACACCTGTACCTCTAGTATAACTGTGACACGCGACTCTTTGTTGCACGACAAATGCCACCTATATCTTACCGCTAAATATAGTGTGACAGTGACAGGTCATACATTGTCGTGTGATTTACGACGACGCGTTTAGCCTAGTGGGAGTGACACCGCCTACGAATGTAGAGGTCCCGGGTTCAAATCCTGGTAAGGGCAAATATTTGTGCGATGAGCACATTTCTATCTGTTTAAGTATTTATTTATCTATATAAAAGTTCATATATCGTGGCCTAGTACCCATAATACAAGTCTTGCTTAGTTTGGGACTAGGTCGATTTGTGTAAGATTGTCACGCACTATTTATTTATTTATTAACAAAATCGCGGTCAATTGTGCTATACAGCCTGTTGTCAAAAAGATCTTTCGCCACCATGCCACCGGCTGATTTCCCCGGACCCCGACTTAGACGTCCCTGTGTTCCGACAGGGCTATAAACTACGACGAGAAGGACCCGTTCCTGTGCCACGCGTGCGGGTTCTGCAAGTACGCCAAGTTCGACTACACGCTGACGGCGCGGCCGTGCTGCGCCGTCGACAACATCGAGAACGACGAGGAGCGCAAGAAGATGGTGCAGACCATCGGCGCGCTGCTCGACAAGGCCGACCGCGTCTACCGCCAGCTCGTCGCCAACAAGCCCGTGCTCGAGGTGACCCGACTACACCTACCTAACTATAAACACGGACAATAATAGTCTAAAGTCTTTGCTTGTAGTGCGTTCGTTCATGGCGCGCACACATACAAGAGCGCCATTAAGGTGGTGCATTTTTTTTTTCTTTTATGCCACACCTGGCCATAAAGGGGCGGAAAAAGCCGCTTTCTGGCCAAGTGTAGACATAAAATGATGTACACAACACGGGAGGTAATAAAGAAAGCGCTCGATCGCATATTTCTCTCGCTTGTAGCTCGGGCCGCAAACATCTGCGTTCACGGCCTTTCTTTGTTTTACCGCCCTAGTTGTGTAATGTACTATAAACGATTATGTTTCCACAGTCCCTCGTGCACAAGATTAGCGAGCACCGGCTGGAGGGGCGGCCGGGCGACGAAAACAGCAACGCGTCGACCACGTCGTTCGGCGGCGCGCAGATCAACCGCGTCATACAGACGCTCGCGCACAAGTACTGCGTCGACAGCAAGGGCCACTTCGAGGACCTCTCCAAGATCATACAGAAGGTGCTGGCTTGCCGGTGAGTCGAGATACGACACGTCATACGGTACAGCAGCTTGCATGAGGCGCGCCAAACTTAACATAGTAACGGATATTGGAGAGCCATGGCGTCGATGGTTCCGCTCAGAATAAAAGATTTAAAAAAACACCAGATTCTCGATATACATATCAGATTCTCTCTATACCAGATTCCCACAATAATACCTTGGTACGATTTTATAAGCTACCGAATTAAAACACCTAAATAATTATAAGACAATAGTACTTGACTAGACAGGAATTTTAATTAAACGAATGCGTTGCTCTGTAAAACAAAGATTTTTATTTATTATTCAAGTACACACAATAATAACTGTTTTACTTAAACCCTATGTATTATCTTACCTGTAAAACAAAGAAACGACATTTAAAGTTTATTCCTTAATTTGTCAATTCCTTTTCACAGTTCTTTTATAATAATAACTTAATAAAATAACCTAGGATATGATCAGTCACGGCGAGATCTGTCAACACGAAAAAAACATCACCTGCTTTATCTGCCGTGTTGGCCGCCATTACTCATAGCGCCATCTATATGTTACATAGGTACATGCCCAACTAGCAAAAGTAAGTACTATAAAAGTCCATAGAACGTTTCCAGAACACTAATTAGTGTTTCATACATGTCCTATAACGTTGATGTAAACGTTTACTCAGGCAGGTTTTGGCACAGTTATATCGCAATTTCGTGACATAACCGTGTTATTGTGGCTCCATACATCACATTTTAGTGCTATAGTTATACTAAAACCGCGACGTGTAACACTTTTTAAGCTTTTAACAGTGATTGTTGAGCCATCTACATCACAAAAAAGTTACAAAAAAGTAATCAGAGTTCTGTTAATGGACTTTTAAGTCCTATATTAGAGATAAGGGAGCTATTATAGTTCATCCGTAAAGTTGATGTGAGTTGTGAGACGGTGCGTACTGCTCGGAACTAAAAATCTCCTTGGTAAGTAAATTGATTGAACTACACATTTAAAGCAAAATGGCTGCTCACTGTTTGTGAAATTAGTGTTATTGTCTTAGACTCCCATTTTTACTTGCGATTGAAGATTTACGTACAAAGTATACTAGTATTATAAACAAAATTTTTATGCGCCCCCTTAATTATTAATATTTATGAAATTAAAATCACGAAAATATATAAATTTCTCGATCGCTGGTATAAAAGTGTCTTCGTGCTTACTATAGGCTTACTATATAACGTCTATCAGGTCAGTCATTTGCCGCCATGACAAAAATAGGGTTCCTTGACACCTGTTAAACCGTATAAGAAACCTTTGATGTCATTATGATATTATTTGGTGGTACATGTTCCTTCCATATCTATATTAATAATTTAGCCGGGCCCTACGGTAGACCTGAACGAAAAGCATCTCAAAAATTAAAGCGTAAAAAAATAACACTTTCGAATCGACAACTTATATCCGCAAAATTCGTATAACGGAGAAATAAGCGTATAAAGATGTAAAATAATACGAATAACGCCAAAAACAGTCGGCCATGTTTGCTTGCGTCAATTCGAGTTCGTTCGGAAATTGTCACAGTTTAGTGCAGGGGTACGTAGCATGCGACTATAATATAACTGCGGGCGCGGCTGTACATACTTGGCATGGGTAAGAAACCTGTTTTTTATTTTAATTAGAATAATCATACGTTTCCATAATTTTATTTCAAAGAAAACAATCTTTAAACGGGAAAATATTAATAAGTTACTGACATAACTGAAAAATAATATAATAATATTGTACAATATTATTGACACAACCCAAAAAAAGTAACAAACGTTGGCAAAGGTGTCAGATAAATTTCTAAACGAAAAAAAAGGAATAGGCACATTTGTTTTTAATCCCTCTGATGGTGAAGTGGTAAGTTAGGGCGAAACTCTGTAGGGCTTTTTAAGTTTTCTTAAATTTATTCTGACATCAAAAACAAATTAAATTATACCCGTTTTTGGTACAAAGATAGAAATTTGAAAATCAATGTTTATCATTTAGGTGAAAACAAAAAAAATACCAGGCGTTTGAAATATTCGACCATAATAAAGATAATGCGGGTCTGAATGTTTTTACGGTTCCGTATCAAAATTGTAAAAAAGGAACCGTTATGGTGTGACTCTGTTTGTCTGTCCGTCTCTCATAGGTCAGTCAGATATCTCAAACGATTGCTGCGATCGATTTGAAATTTGGAATAGTTTTAAAAGTCGCTAACCAGTACCTCTAGCACAACTGTGACACGCGACTCTTTGTCGAGCGACAAATGCTACCTATCTCTTTCCACTCAATATCGTGTGACAGTGACAGGTGAGGCTCTGTCGCGCGAGAAACGAAGTCGCGGCCAGTTATGCTAGACGTACTGAGCTACCTACTGGACATAAAAAAAATCTCTTATACCTTTTTTTACTTTTTTTAGGGGGCCGAAATGGGAGGTCGAAAATTTCAAGTTGTGCTATTGTTTTAAGTGGGGTATCAAAAGGATGGAGTTTATTTGTAGATTCCAATACCATTTTAAGTTTTTTTCTTAAGCATTTACTTTTAGATTTAGGACGAAAAAAGTTCAAAAAAATACCATTCCCCTCCTTCCATTATTAATACATATCTTCGAAGTTACTGAACAGAAGAATCTGTAATAATTGTCAATAATTAATATCAACCTAAATATTATTTAAAAAAATAACGGTTTTCCTAACTTACACAGTTTTTTAGAAATTTGGAAAAATCGTAACACTTACTTATTTGCTCCTACTAAACTAAGCGCCATACAGTTTTTCTTAAAATATTCACGCATCTATTTACGAGTTTTTCATGTTTGAGGTAGGAATAAGAACGTTCAAATATGATTTCAAAAATTTATTTTCTACGTACGGGGAGCAACAATGCCGGTTAATTTTACCTCCATAAGATGATTCCGTAGTTTTTGAAGAACATGGTAAAATTAATAAGACAAAATTTAATTTAAGGTTTGTCAAATCACGCACGCAGCAATCAAACCCAATCAGGAACGTAGTAAGCGTAAAAAACTGACAGAGCGGGAGGGCCTATATAATCCGGCACACGAGGCATTCTAATCCGGCCCGCGTACAGAAGCCTCCCCTGCCTGCACAGTAAAGTACCTACAGATGTGAGACACACAGCACCCCCAGGACGAAAAAGATTATACGTAACTTCAAGTCAACCATGTCATGTAGCCCGCGCGACATTTTCAAAGGTGCTGTACGGCCCTCTGGGAAAAAAGTTTGGAAACCCCTGATGTGAATGCTTACCCCTTAGGTTGAAGTAAGACTACGCCGGCCACGTCTGTAGTAAGTATCCACATAGGCGGGCTAAACTGGCTTCGAACTGGGTGTGACATGTTGAATGGACAGGACCGGACTGGGCTCCGACTCCCCACGAGTCCGGGGCCCAATAACAACAACTACAAGCCGGGGGCCCGGCCCGTGCGGGCCCCGCGGCGGCTAGGAAAACTGGAAAACACCACCTTAACTATATGGCCAGTCCGACGACGCTAGAACAGGCCGCGGCGAAGATAGTGGGACGACCTGAATGTATTTCTTAACGGCTGTCCAAAGTTAGCTCTGGACCGGGACGGCTGTCATATTTTGTAATTCACTGTCATATTTTGGACGAGGGCTTAAATTAAATATTTAGACCATGTTGGGGTGGGGTGAGCCTGAGGTACAGGCTGGGTGGCGAGGACGTAGCATGCCACGGTGAAAATAGCAGGACAACCTAGACGTATTTTTAACGGCTGGTCAGGGTGGTCCTTTGGACCAGAACCATTGCAAGCGGGATAGATTTGCCCTTCAGCTTCAGTGGGACATTAATAATTAGACTTAAAAAATAGGATTTGGCTCTAAAAGGGGTAAAATGATGAATAGGAATCTGTTATTTCAGATATTTGAAAGTAAAACTTGGTATGTAAATTACATACCTAATACATTAAATATTCGTGATGTTCCCTCAATTTCATCAAAACATAACTACATAGAGAACCCACTTTCTTAGATGTCGGTTAAAAATAAAAGGCTTCGAAAGATAAATAACAAAATGTACCTAATTGAAAAGATTCTTGGTAATGCTATTTCTAAGGAGGTGAAAGGGTTAAATGGTTTGTAATTTTTTACATTTTACCCGGGCGAAGCCGGGTTTTCAGCTAGTATTTATATAATTTGCAATGTAGGGGAGACCGGGTATGGTTGTCTCATGGGTTGGTTGTCACAGCGGCCATAAAATAATACTAAACGAAGAAATAAGTGCGGAAGAGAGCGGAGTGATTGAAGTGCGGAAGGTTTTGCAGTCTTTTAACACCAATCGTTGCACTTATACCGTCGTTTAGTATTATTTTATGGCCGCTGTGACAACCAACCCATGAGACAACCATACCCGGTCTCCCCTATGTTACAGGATCACTTTTCACAAGTAATTGTATTATTAACAAATTATTGGGTACCTACTTATACCCAGATCCAAGATCAATATATATTTTTTTCTTTTCCAGTACGTACAGTAAGATGGATTACGACTGCTTTTTACGAAAAGATGATTTTATGCGCCAATCTGATTTGGAACATTATTAAACATTACTTGCTGGGGTGGTTTCATTCGTATTATTATTTTGTACGGAACCCGGCCTTGCTTAGAACAACGTGGTAAGAGGATAGTACCATACACCAATATGTCTGTCTTGTTCTAAAAGAACATTTTAAATTTCTACTATTGGACATTTTGGCTGATTATAAGTGGTCAAATGCTACTTTTATATATCAGAAAGGCCCATTAAAAGTATTTCAAACTCTTTAATACAACTATGAGACGTAACAGTTACCAAAACAATGATTTCAAGACTTTTTAGTGTTTTAACAGTGTCCTCGGGGCAACTATAGTATTTGTCCTATAGCAGCTATTTGGAAATCTTTATTTCACAAATCCGATACATACCAGTGTTAAAGAAATCAATAATAGTACATTATTATCCTATAATAGTATTCTTTTAACAATTATAGTAGGTACTTGCACTATAATACTCATTTGGAAGCGACAATAACACATATTTGCCTTAAAACGGTAATATATGTTCCTTTAATAGGACAAGGAAGCTCTTTAGTGGTATAACAGAATCATTTATAGTGCAGCGTTAAAGGCATGATTTAGGACTGTAATGTAAACGTTTACATCACTATTTAACAGTACTAAAGTGCTGTATAATATTATACAGCTGAAAAGTGATATAAGTTGCTTTTATAAAACACATGGTCATAACGAAAACCTTTATAACGCTTTAATAGGACTCTTTAGTGATAAAATGATTTCTTAATGGACTATTTTGCTGGTTGGGTGTTCACTGTTTACCAACACTAGGACTATACAAAAATACCAATTAAAGAAATATACTTTCTTTATATAATTAAAAAATCTGAGGCGAAACGAAGTTCGCCGGGACAGTTAGTTTCAAATAAACCCTGAAAGAAACATTCGATTTTTTCCGGAATTTTCAACGCTACTACTGGGTAAGACAGTGAATTATCATTAGAGGTCTTCGAGTCGCCGCAACACTTCTGCCGTTATCCTTTACTTGAATACATTTTCTCTTTCTGAATGTGAGTTATTCTGTCACATTACAGAAAGGAGCTCGTCGCCTACGACAGATCTCAGAGCGAGCAACTGAAGGGCGACACGCTGCCGGTGTACGCTGGCCTGCTGCAAAACTACGAAGGAGATCTGACCAAAGGTATGTCATTAAACATTTTAAATGAAAACACACCAACTCATACAGTAATTTCACTTCCTATGCGTTCGTTACCTAAGCACGTTTTATTTGAATGTTTTTGAACGTGACAGTTAGTTTATCAAGTTATAGTTAGTTATTAGTTTAGTTTCTTTACTTAACGTGACTGTGATTTTGTCAATGAAATGTGCCTTTCACTATAGTTTGCCAAGCTGCCTTTTTGGGGTTCCGTACCCAAAGGGTAGAAACGGAACCCTACTACTAAGCCGCCACTGTCCGTCTGCCCGTCGGTTACAGGGCTCTATTGTTTGAACCGTAATAGTTAGACTTGAAATTATCACAGAATGTTCTATTGCCAGCAACAAAATAAAAGGAGGTCCCCATACAAGAAACATATTTTTTTGCGTCTTTTTCTCGACGGTGGTACGGAACTGTTCGTGTGCGAATCCAACTCTCACTTGGCCGGTTTTTTATTACTCGAAGAGTTCTAGTAGCGCCACCATGACTCCTGCCTGATCTTGCGCCGCCCACATCCAGCGAACTCCTGCAACCTTTATCAGGTTATTGGTTCACTTTAATTGAAATTGTAATGTGTTTGTGTGGCAGAGTCCGGCGGCGGCTGCTACGGCTGCTCGCTGGCGTGCGCGGAGCACTGCCTGACGCTGCTGCGCGCGCTGGCCTCGCAGCCCGAGCACCGCGCGCGCCTCTGCCGCTTCGGTCTAGTGCAGGAGCTCGTGCAGCACAACCTGCATCGCGGCACTCCGCAGGTATCGAACCCGTCACCACGGCCGACCACTGCGGCTGAAACACCAAACATCGATAGGCTCTTTCTTTATCTAATGCAGTGGTTCCTAACCTTTATTATCATATCACCCACATTCTCATCGAGATTTGTATTATCAAACTCAAAAACTCAAACTCATTTATTTCTGTAAGTAGGCCTCAAGGGCTCTTTTACATGTCTGATTCTTTTCTTTTGGCGCTTCGGTAGATGACCTTCTGGTGAGAAGAAGCGCCTGAAGAAACTCACCAGTTTCTCTTTTAAAAACAACATTACAACAATTGTGACATTATTACATAAGATGACATTTATAAAATGCAACAAACAAATAACTGGGCACAGTTTTTTTTACCTTTTACCAAGAGACGTATATAATCTCCGGATCCATTACATTACAAAACTTAAAACTACATTTTTAGAGATGTAAAGGGTCTCTAGGCGTCAAAACAAAAATATAGAAAATAGGCAAACATAGACTAAAATTAATGGAGATGTAAGGAGTCTCCGTTGTCAAAACATTATGTTTTGGAGGTGTAAAGGACCTCCAAACGTCGAAATACAAAATGGGAAACGTATGTTTCACGTCGAGAAATAGACTATTAAGCTAACAGTCATTACAACTAGCTACAGTATACATAACATATATGTATTCAGTATGTCAAAATGCAAATATTGAAATAAAATTACATTAAAATAAAAATAAATGAAACAGTGGAACGATACAGCCCGTAGCAGCGACGCCATCTGTAGGCATCATGTACCTAAACCTCTCCGGGACACTGCCCTATTTCGACGACTGCTGCGACTGATGCTTTGGCCATGGTTCTTTGTCATCCAAGTAATCTTGGACTTTATAATAAGCTCTCTTCAAAAGCGCAGATTTTATGTAATTTTTAAACGAACTATAAGGCAGTTCCCATGCATCTAGGGGTACCTTATTGTAGAATCTAACACAGTTGCCCACGAAAGATTTTCTTACTTTCTGTAGACGGATTTTTGGGACAAACAGCTTATGTTTGTTCCGCGTATTTAAACTGTGGACATCAGACTCAAACTCAACCCTCCAAAAAAATAGGTATTACAAGCTTATAAGAAACTGCTCAAAGTAAAACGGCTTAACATTCAGGCGTATTTCCCCTGAGAAAACTTCGTTTTACCCTTGGAGGGGTAATTACCCCCAGGTTCGGAACCACTGGTCTAATGCTACGGTTACACAGATCGCATTAACGTGAAGATTCGTTTTTGTATGTCAGCGAAAGAGACGCCCACACGAATTTTCGCGTTATCGCGATGTGTAGCATTAGAGCGTCGCGGACATAGGAAGTAGCTTTAGCCGGACTTTCATCTTCTGCCAAGTAACGTCACACAACCTGGCCAATGCTCAGGTATTTATTATTGTGGTCCTGAAATTATTTGGGTACATTGCTACTACCGGACCGACTTCATGAAATTTCATGTCTAGGATGACTCGGGTTAAAAAAAAAATACTTTTTACCCAATTGTGGCGAATCAAAAAAGAGTAATTTAGCTTATTTCACCTCAGCTAAGAAGGTTTGCGAGTGAGACCACTAGTTAAGTGTTCGAAAAGAGAAACTGGTGAATTTCTTCCGGCGCTTCTTCTCACCAGAAGGTCATTAATCGAAGCGCCAAAAGAGGAAAATGTAAAAGAGCCCTTGAGGGCCTACTTGCAGAAATAAATGTTTTTTTATTTTATTCTAAAGAACAAGTATGTTCTCATAATTTATTTATACCCTTGTGTTGTGTTTGAGAGTAATCTTGTCTGGTCGGGCGCAGTGCCAGGAGGAGGTGCGCGCGCTGATCTGCCTGGTGACGCGCGACCACCTGCCGGCCACCGAGTCGCTGTGCAGCCTGCTGTCGCAGCGCATCACGCTCTCGCTGATGGGCCACGCCGCCTCGCAGGACCTCAACAACTCTGTCAGTATATCACCGTTCCTACTGCGGAACATATGTCGCAAAAGGTTTAACAAACACACGTTTCTCCGTCGGCTTCTAGTGAGCTTAATTTGCTAGTGAAGGCGGCTTGTTTTGAATGACTCGACCGTTTTTGTGCTCAACAGTTGGCGCCACTGTCGAGTTGGGTCCTGAAGTAGAGCTATCAGTGCGTTACGGGTGTGAAAACGAAGTTTACTTTTCAATCGTATTTAATGCCTTAAAACCGTACAATAAAAATATCGTGCATGCCACAGCATTGCGTTTGGTTCGAAAAAAAGGACAAACGTGTCCGAATGATGAAACTGTCTCAAAGCACTGACATTCGTTGACCCGTAACTCGTATTTGCTATAAATAATCTCAGATTTTGCAGGATGGATAATATTATTCTAATAAGAAATAAAGCCGTGTAGCCCCCACAAACAGTGACATTTGACATTTCAGGGGCCTCACGCTACACTAGCGCTTCTAGTGCTCTCATTACGCCTGTACGTGCAGAGCTGTTAGATTTGAACTTACGTGCGCACGTTTGTCAATCTGCACGCATCTTTATGAGTATTTCCACCTTAATACTGCCCTAGTTGACTTGATTGTGCTTCTGTCCAGGTCCGGCCGCTCGTGCTGCTGCTCGGCTCGCTGGTGAAGGTGCAGGACGGCGTGGAGTGCTGGGAGGTGCGGCTGCGCTGCGTGGTGCGGCTGTGGGTGTGGTGCTGCCCGCGCCTCACCGAGGTGGCCGGCCTGCCGTCCGCCGCCAGCGTGGTGCTCAAGCCCGAGGCGCTCGCCGGCATCCCCGGCATCAACACCTCGTCGCCAAACTGTGAGTCACGCCGATCCTACCGGCTGCGCCAGTCCCTTCTCTTTGCATCGATCGGTTCCATTACTGAGGGTTGTGGTAATTTCTTTAATAGGTTACAGTAGCGTGGCGTTCAAAGAACTCGATTCCTACCGGCTTGCCTAATATCAGGCATTTGAGCATCTTATTCTACAGCTCATAAGGAAAATGTACGCCAAATCTGCACCGGCTTGCCCAAGGATATCTTTTACGCCACGCCACTGATAGGTTATCTCGGATGATGTTCCGCCATACCACATAGCGCGCCAATCGTAGAAAAGTTACGAGGACATCGCCTAGCGTGGTATGGGCATGTGATGCGGAGGGATGTTAGTCATGAGACGAGTGTTATGTATGAATGTGGAAGGTTCTGGAATAAGAGGTAGACGAAGGAAGAGGTGCATGGATTGTGTGAGAGATGATATGGCTAGATGTAAACGCTGAGATGACGGCTGATAAAGAGGTATGGAAGAAGAAATGCTGCGCCGACCCCAAATGAATGGTAAAAGGGCAAGCGAATGATGACCTGTCAAATCCCTTATTTCTATAGCAAGAGTTGCGGAACATAGCCAGCTAGAGAGTGGCTAGTAGATGTACTGTCAAGGAATGCAGTTATTAGAATGTGACGTGTTGTTCCAGCGCACCAGTTCGCGCTGCAGCAGGTGGCGCTGCCGTGCCTGCGCTACATGCAGCAGCTCATGGCGCCCGTGCCGCCCGTCGTGTCGGCCTCCGGCGCCGACGCCGACCAGGCCAAGGAGGCCAAGGTAACGATGCTCAGCCTATACAGATAACGGCCTGGCCACGACATTGCGCGGCCAGCGGCAGCGGCAGCAGCGGCCATAGGTAGGAGCGAGAGGCCGCGCTCCGACCTCCCGCTCCCACGGCGCAATGTCGTTGCTGGGCGGTTAGAGTTGGAGATGCAGGAGCATTCCACGAAAACGTTTCGTAAGGGACACTACCTTTTTAATACTTTTGACATGTAAAATTAGGAAGCTGAATGTCGGTATAGTAATATTATAACTGGCTTTAAGACGGGCAGTATTTCTTAGCAGCTAATAAGTTTTATTAGGGTAGCTACCATAGCGTTTTGTAAGGGACAAAAAGTTGATATTTTCATGGAATTTTCCTGCAGGCGTATGCTGAGTGATCATAAAAGGTGAAGGGTGAAAGCTGTAAATAAACAGTACTATATTGCTAACGAAGCTATGGTAGCCGAGTGTTTCCGACATGCGCCTTTCAAGCAGAGGTCGTGGGTTATAATCCTGGCTCGTACCAATGAGTTTTTCGGAACTTATGTACGAGATATTATTGGATATTTACCATTAGCTTTTCGGTGAAGGAAAAACATACTGAGGAAACCTGCATACATCCACGAAGAAATTCAAAGGTGTATGTGAAGTACCCAATCCGCTGTTGGATAGCGTGGGGACTTACAGCCCATTCACTCTCGTCTCTGAGAGTAGGCCTGTGCCCAGCTGTGGGACGTATAAAAGCTGATGACGATATTACTAACATTTGTGAAAAAAAAATTGGCATTCAGATATTTTTTTAACTGGTTTTGTTTTCAAGTGACCAACCAGTTGTCTTATTTTTTCTTGCTGGCTTAGACGGATCGAGAACACGTATGCGAGTTTCATTTCATTGCGGAGTTTGATCGATCGATTGAACTCGTCGTACCTAGTTAGTACGCAATGTAATGAAACTCGCATACGAATTCTCATCTAGTCCTAGGCTTTGGTCACTAACTGTGTTGTATCGGTCACACGCAGCAGGAGGCGGCATCGGTGGCACTGACCAGCAGCCCGGGAGCCCTGGCGGCGTCGACCGGCAATGTGGTGGTGGACCTGGCGGGCTGGCTGGCCGGGCACGTGTCGCACGCCGAGTGGCGGCGGCTGGTGGCGCCGCCCGCCGTGTGCGTGGCGCGCCCGCCGCGCGACGCCTTCCTCGCGCACAAGTACGTCGCGCGCTGGAGGGAAAAGGTCAGTACCACAACACTACATTACTGTAACACAGTCGGTCTCAGGAACGTATGTTGATGAACCCTGAGAGGAACCTTAAATTAAAGTGACCTAAAGAATTGTGTTTTATTCGACGTTAGGTCACTAGAATTCTAAAGGTGCGTATGGTCAGACAGAGCAATCGTGCAGGCGTCGTGGGGTGAGAACATCGGAATATAATGTATTGAACGATAACGCCGAACAATAATGACGTTGAAATTTGCCTCATAACGCCCACTTTAATCAATACGTCTTACGTATTAGTGGGGCTGATAACCAACTTAATGTTTACTATAAAATAAATAAATATTGTGGGGACAATCTTAAATATAGTTTTTTCTTCAAGACTCCGCCTTTTGGGACATATTTCGTGGGGCTGATTTTGAGCGTCCGTTATGCTTCCATACTTATTATTCATTGGGTAAGAAGCGGATGTATCGAGCCCGAATTGTCTGCATCGCAGAGGTTGGCAGTTTGGCACATACTTTCAGAGCCGCATGTTATTATTACGCACCATGCATTTAGGCAGGGACAAGTTTAAATTTGACAGCGGAAATAAAGCTGTGACTTTGGGCCGTTTTAAAGGAGTTCACTAGTCAAACTTGGCACTTCGGCCATAGTCCGAAATCTCCACGACACTGTGAGATACTTGTAAGTATGTTGACTGTGAGATGTGTGTTGCAGGTGCTGCTGTCGCACGGCATGCGGCCGCTGGCACTGGAGGACGGCGGCTGGCTGCGGCCGGTGATCTTCGAGCCCAGCTCGCGCATCGCGCGCGACACCGCCTGCCAGATGGTGCGCTCGCTCTGCGACTCCTACGAGAGGAGCAAGGCTGTGAGTGCTATATCTTCTGGTTCCTCCTCTATTAACACATTCATACAAAACTATCGGATAATGTCACAAGTCCCAACTGTGCAATCAGTATGGGGAAGTGACCACAGTAGAAGCACGGCCTCCTGAAAAAAACCTTCATGACATTGGGGGCACTGGTACAGGGAACGTGTTAAAGGTACGACATCATGGCGATTTCCACCTAAGCAATAATCCGAGTGCGCTACATCCGAACCTGTCACGGGGTTTGTTTAGCCAAGGATATCTTTTAAGAGAATCAGCCATTTTCCCCCCACATTTTGATTTGTACAGTCGAGTTAATCAGTATCTGAGCAAAGAACGGATTAAAAATATATGATCTAGTCCTTATGCTTCTGACAATAGGGTCTTGTTCAGATGTTTTCAGTCCAATCTTTGCTGAGATAATGATGAACTGGATTGTAATATCACCCGAGAATCTCGTACTTAGTAATTATTATACACGGTGTAACACGAGGAATCCGAATAATTTTAACAGCGTATTCCAGACATTATTTGGAGTTAAAAATGTCGTATAATGTTTGCTAGATTCAGCTTGGTTTTTGAGATATTTGCGTTTATGTTTAAAAAAGTCGTAATGAAATCTCCAGTACAAAACACCCTTATGATTGCGACGTTGCGACCCCGCCACGTCTAAGTTGACTGTAAAAGTCAAATTCAGTACCGTCATTAGTATGTTTACATGTCAACGTCAGCTTAATATTTTTTCTCCAAAAACGTAAAAATATCGATAAATTAATAACAATAATCCAATATTAAATTGAATGTTATGACAAAAAAAAACAAATATGAAGAAACTTTCACAAATTTTGGAACATTGTAATTACTAAAGGCAAGCCGGATCACTTTTGGATTAGGTTAGAACAGCACATGATCGGGATTCGGGATGAATGGCGTACTCGAATGCTCACCAGTGGCGGTAACAGGCTGAAGAAATGGTGATAATGATGAAGCCAACGGATTAAAAATATTCGTGCTATTACGAGTTCGTTGGAGTATCAAGTAGTAAAGTGTAAGAAAGACACCGACAGCAACGTACTGGGTACATAAGTACTTAACGGAATTTTAATGGATGTAATTGTTTTATGATAGGCAGTTTATTTTTATTATTTTATGAATGAATACTGTCGGCAGGAGTAGTACTAGTATTGTTGCAAGTTAATTTTGTAAACATTTCATTTTATTATTGTAATTACTAATTAATCTTACTTATGCAATTCATGTTATCCACAAATTATACGAAATAATACACAAAATTCTTTCATTTTATTTATTAAGTACAAGCATACCACAGGTACTTTTATTTGCATTAACTCACATTAATTTAATATCGTAAAACCGCAACGGCCGCATTTTTAATCGGCTATACTTAACTGCAGTACACGGCAAGGTACACACACATTTATTTCCCAATAGATATACACCACGCAGCACTCCCAGCCAAAAGCCAGCTCTAGCCCACCAACTTAAGGCCAACGGTCCGTATTAGATATCCTTCAATTTAACATTCTTTATTTCTGAAGACACTTTCTAACGTCTTATGCCTAGTTTAACATCTAGATAAGGCTGACAAGATAATAAATACCAGTACAAGATAATAAAAGTTACATTGTGAAAATCAAATGTACGTTGTACAAATCTTATTCGTGGTTTACAGTTCAGAGGCAATGCTTAATAATTAAATCAATATCAACAATGTCGATGACGCAATGTAAGTCATTAATGTCATTATGATTGCGGAATGAAGTGGCCAGTAGTTTTTAGTTTGATGTAAGGAGTACCCATGACAGTTCAAAATAACTGTTTCTTGGCTACTTTTTGTAGACTTTGTTTTAAAAAATCTAATTTAATCGAATGAGGCTGTTACAATATTTTTAACTTTGCGAAAGTGTAAATCTCTGTGCGATATACTGAAGCATGTCTAAATAGGTAAATTATTAGTAAATAGTTCCGATTGTACTTTTACGTAAATCCTGCTTTAAAACAATAATGCCTGACAAGTGAATTTTATTATCTATCACCTATGTCATAGATAATAAAATTTGCTGTACACACTCGGACAGACCGGACGAGACACGCGTGACGTCCTTTTCTTACTCACATCGTGGGAAGAGCACAACATGCGTGTCTCGCCTGGTCTCTCCGAGTGTTTCCATCGGGTAAACTCGGATCTCAATCGGAATACGATGGCACCCGAACTGTCAGTCAATGATTGTATTAAATGAGTGAATTTTTCATATCCATTAATATGGAACTTTATTGTTTAGTGTCAAATGTTAAAGTGAAAAATGGCGGCTGTAAGATGGGTACTGAAGCTGATTGAGAGAGCACGATAAATACGAACATTTCCGATAAAATACGATGGAAAATAATTTTGCACTACATCTGTACTTGCTTAAAAGAGATAACAATAATAAACGTTGCCAGCTTATCCTAAGGTGTTGATTTACTGGTGTAGGAAAAATAATTAATTTATTATGTATGAAAACATAACAAAAATTAAAATCATATTTCGACCTGGGTTCATATAATCTTTTTTGTTTCTTATTACCTTAGGAACACACTGTTAAAATTATTCGGATTCCTGGTGTTACACCGTGTATACTTACCGAATTCTGTCCACTCACAAATAGTGTTTTTTTGGGTTGTCGAAATCATTATCTTTATTTACAACGATTCGCCATTTAGAAACATTTGACAGTGGTGTTATCTGAAATGAGCAACAGGCATTAGAGCTCTTTGATTAAGATATCGTTACAGCATTCAGACTAAAACGCCACAGGCAATAAGAAACCATGGCTATTCTGAATCATATGTTAATACATGTATTGATGAGGACGTTTGCCGCAGGTGCTCATCCTGCTGACCAGCTTCCTGCCCGAGGTCGGCGCCGCCGGCGAGGCCAGCGAGCCCTTCCTGCTCATGTACCAAAGTAAGGATTCTTCTACCCAATCACACTAACAATGAGCACAAATAGTCGCTCCTGTACTCGAAAAAGAGAAACTGGTGAGTGTTTTCCGACGCTACTCACCAGAAGGTCATTTCCCGCTGCGCCAAAAGAATCTGACTTGTAAAAAAGAGCCCTTGAGACCCACTTGCAGAAATAAATGATTTGATTTGAAGAACATACGGGCATTTTCCAGCTGTACTTGCACTGGCAGCCCGAGTACCAATTGTACTAGTACTTGCGCTGATAGTTCCCATCTGTGCGCAGGTCTGGCGTCGGAGGCGCCGTGGAAGCAGTTCCTGGCGCTGCGCGGCGTGCTGCAGCAGATCGCGGACCTCATGACCAAGGAGATCGAGCAGCTGCACCGCCTTGAGGAGACCACGCTCACCTCCGACCTGGCTCAAGGTTACCGCCACTTTCTTTATTCATTTGTATTTGTAGCCATTACGAACAATGACAAGTGTCTCTAAGAGTCGGCCTCTGACCGTATGTTATGCGCACTTTATAGGTTAAGAGCCTCCGCACGTTCGGCTACTTGGGAGTTTTACCATACATTTTGTATAGCACCGGCGCGCACCGGGCGTGCACAAGCTGCGGGAGTGGTGCGCGCTCACTACTTGTGACCGCGTTTAGTGTCCGCTGCAATAGTTTGGCAACTTCGTTGGTGACACTCACCTGTGTGCTTTTTATTCTGTGCAGCCGTAACTACTTACACAAGTTACCGCCAACACGAACGGGGGCCTCCAGAAGCTGACTCTCGTCGGGTTATAGTTAGCCCAATATGCGGTCGCTCTTAGGCGGGCCAGTATTCCGCTTGTCGTCAACTGACATGCTTGTATGTTCACACTCAGGTTACGCGCTGAAACGCCTGACGGAGCTGCTGGCGATGTTCCTGGAGGAGCCGGGCGCGCGGCGCACGTACAAGGGGCGGCTGGTGGGCGCCGTGCTGGGCGGCTACCTGTCGCTGCGCCGGCTCGTCGTGCAGCGCACGCGCCTCACCGACGACACGCAGGAGAAGCTGCTCGAGCTGCTCGAGGAGATGACCACGGGTACCTAACGCTGGGTTGCTAGCGCCCTACAATAGGCTAGACGACTAAAAAAAACTGTTTAGTCGTCAGTTAGATTATTGAAAATTATTGTACACGTATTTTTTCTTTTATTGACAAACAAAAAATTACGATGCTTAGAAATTTCGAGCGACGTCACTCCTTGGTACAATTTTCACCTAGGAGTGATGTCCCAAGTCCCCACTCCGGAAGCTTGATGATCTATGATCTATACCTTTGTCGACTTTAATATGATAAACCAAAAAATACGTCTCCCATATTTTTCCATAATCTAACTGACGAACTAAATAGAATGATATTTTTTTAACCTAATCGTCATCCCTATTTATACCCATGTCATGCCAGTTTTTTAAAGGATGACAATACAATATAATCATACTTTATTGCGTACCAATAGAAACATTAAAATGCAAGCTTAAATAAAAAAAGTTAAACAATAGACGATGTTATCGCTTAGAATATTTCGTCATAATCTTCTAGTTTTATATTGTTACCGTGTCATATTGTGTCAACGGATTAATTTCGATGTGATGTGTTGCGCAGGCACAGAGACGGAGACGGCGGAGTTCATGGCGGTGTGCATCGAGACGGTGCAGAAGTACCCGCTGCACGACTACCGCACGCCCGTGTTCATCTTCGAGCGGCTCTGTTCCATCATCTACCCCGAGGAGAACGACGTCGGCGAGTTCTTCCTCACGCTCGAGAAGGACCCGCAGCAGGAGGACTTCCTGCAGGTATACCAAACTGATATACATCCTGGACAGAGGTCCAGTCCTGGTCACTCAAGTTTTTTTCAGCCTGTATGAGTTTCCCGCTGCTGGACCAATGCCTTGGCGCCAGGTGGGCCCTTCTGGACAGTTATTAAGGAACGGATCCAGGTCGTCCTGCCATTTCCGTGTGGGGTTAGTAACTACAAAAAAAAAAAACACTACTAGGGATAGTTAAATCTAATATCAATCGACTAACTCCCAAAGAACACCACTGTGACCAATCTTGTACCGCCCGTATTCAGTGGATAAAGGCGACTTTCACCTGATAATCAGTCCTTGTATAATCTACTCACAGTGCGTCTCCCGGTGCGTGGTCACCGGTTTGAATAACTCCAAATTTCTTTGAAAGGGTATCCCCTCTTAGGTGTGGTCCCATTAGCACCAAATCAAGATTTGACTATGGGATCTGAGAACTCTTCAATCACTACACCTACACCTATAGCCATTGGATGTTTTTGTCAAGTCTTATTTTAAATGTTGAGTTGATTATAATGCTCCCACGTTATGTTCAGGGTCGGATGCTGGGCAACCCGTACTCGTGCCTGGAGCCGGGCATGGGCCCGCTGATGCGCGACGTGAAGAACAAGATCTGCACCGACTGCGAGCTGGTCGCGCTGCTGGAGGACGACAACGGCATGGAGCTGCTCGTCTGCAACAAGATCATGTCGCTCGACCTGCCCGTCAAGGAGGTCTACAAGAAGGTAGGGCCATTAGAACGCTCAGACGGTATGTGCACAACGGAGATGCTGCCAACTGGTACCACTATCTACAATGCCGGAGCCACATTAACGGGAAACGCCGTTATTATCGCCACGAAGAACGATAATCTTGACATTTATAGCCATATGATTTTTTTCAGGTCTGATAAGTTTACTGACCGCATAGGGCTTTTTTTGTTGATTTGGTGCTGCCACTTGTAGTTCCTGCACGTTCCCTTTGCAGTTTCCAAGAAAAACTGTCTGGAAGCGTTACGGTCACTGCTCAACATGGTCTAACGAACACCTTATTCTTAATATTACGTTATTTTAAATCGATGCTGGTACGAAAATGAGTATAATCGGGTTTTCTTTTTGGGCAGGTTTCGGAAACATAATTTCGCTGGCGTTAGTTTATTTATTGGAAAGTAACGTATTCTATTAAATGTTTATGCGTATGAATGGTATAGTCACATGGTGTGCTTGTGTCAGGTGTGGTGCACGTCGGGCGAGGGCGTGGACGCCATGCGCGTGGTGTACCGCATGCGCGGGCTGCTGGGCGACGCCACCGAGGAGTTCGTGGAGACGCTCTCGCAGACCAACGCCGAGGCCGTCGACGACGAGCAGCTCTACCGCATGGCCAACGTGCTCGCCGACTGCGGTACCCTGCCGCTTATATTCTACTAGCATTTATCTTCACTTGCGTTATTCCCGTTGATGTACCGAGGGAACTCTTTACCGGGATTAAAGTATCGTATGTTACAATCGGGGACCAGGTCTACTTGCATACCAAATTTCATCTCAATCCATACTCTTGCAACGTTTGTATGCATGCGTGTCGAGCCAAATCTTGGAACAGAATTATAAAGCAGTCTTCAACCGATTGAGATGAAATTTTCCTATATTACGATACATTCGAGGTAATCTGATGTTAGAATTATCTAAATAACATAATGATTTTAAAAGAGAAACTGCTGAGTTTCTTGCGTCGTGTGTCAATCAAATTCGTAAAAGAGACTTTAGAGAGAGAGAAAGAGATTTGAAAAATAAAGGAATTGAATTGAATAAGTTACAAAAGATAAATCTGTCGTGTCTGATCGTGTGCTATGAACATTTTGTTTTACAATACAATACACTTTGTTGCACACCAAATAATTACAGAGTTCCTAAAATAAACAAGATGTTATAAACGAATGGTAGATAATAAAATTATTTCTGTGACACTGGTTTATCCATACTAATAGTAGATTTGGTTGCGCAGGCGGTCTAGAAGTGATGCTGTCGCGACTGGCCGCGATCCAGCGCGTGGGGTGCGCGCGCGCGCTGTGCTCGACGCTGCTGCGGCTGCTGGGGCTGTGCGCGCGCGTGCGGCGCTGCGTGCACGTGCTCACGCGCGCCAGCACGCGTGCGCTGCCCGTGCTGCTGCACGCGCTGCAGCTCGCCGCCGACGAGGAGAAGGACATGCCGCGCGCGCATCTAGTCTACCAGCTGCTCGAGGTATGACCACCGGACCGACTACTGTTTTGCGAGTTTGATAACATTGCGGGATACCCAGGTACGATGAGTACAGTTGATTGATTAATCACCGCAATGAAATGAAAATCGCATACGAGTTCTCGCCCCGTCTAGATGGGGCCTTAGTTGAAGTTGACTGTCCAATAAGCTCGCATAACTATACTTGTATGTGGTGATCCTGCTCTTGAAGTCTAGTCGGCTGTATGTGGCACTAGAAAAGGCCGGCCAGGTAGGTTGAAGATATCTTGATCCGACAACCTTGTGTACTTGTCACTACGCTTCATAGATTAGATTGCTTGTTAAATGCCAAGTAGATTAAATATATATATCTCCTTCTAACTCTTATTATATCTATCTCCCTATAACTCTTATCACAGTGACTATAAAAAAGACAATATTTCGAGTTAGCCTAAAATAAAAACTATATTTAGTGGTGTATTTGCAATAAAATTGTAGGTTACCAGAATTACCTTGGTTGAATAAATAATATGCTAAGTTACACAATGCCACATTTGCTGGAAATTTCCACCCTCGTTCCGTTCCACCCTGTATTAAGTAGTTCATCACTAGAGAAAGATAGAGCTAACAAGACTATCATAAGTCATGGATGTTTTCTATCTATTTAAGTATGTATTTATCTATATAAGTATGTATATCGTCGTCCTAGTGCCCATAGTACAAGCTTTGCTAGTTTGGGACTAGGTCGACTTGTGCAAGATTGTCCCCCAATATTTATTTATTATTCATCTAATCTGCCACCGATGCTGCTATAGCTGGCCCCGAAGAGATGTAAGAATATTGATGATTTTATTTTGTTATATAGATAATGGAACGCATCCTGTCGGTAGCGGCGAGCGAGAGCCTGGAATCGTTCCTGCAGTTCTCGCTCACGTTCGGCGGCCCCGAGTACGTTCAGGCGCTGCTCAACTGCACAGAAAACCCCGGTAAAGTTGCAACTACTATAAGTTCTAATCCACGGCAAAACAGACGTCATGCAAATTATCCTTATACGCAACTTTTACTGCTGCTACTTGAGAAAATTGCTTATTGCAAGATTGCTTATTGCGTGTTATTTATGTGGTTTACTTTATCACAATAATTTAGAAAGAGAAAACAAGCTGTTGCTTTATAATGCATTTGTCGTTGACGTAATAGGCTATTTACAACTTTTTTCTGTGTTTTATACTCGTAGAAAGACCTCTCAAAAATGTGTCAACAGAAGTGAGGCGGTTTAAACGCTCAATTTCTGACCCATCCATATTTACCTTATTTTAACAGGATGTTACATAATTTTATCAAATTTCGGGTACAGTAAAATAGCGTATTGGCGCTGTAACCACGGAGCATTGGGACTAATATTCATTCCACGTATGCCACTATGACAGGGTCTCTTATAAAGCCTAACTTCTTTCTTTTGTCAGGTATCCGTAGCAACTCCGTAGCGCTCGGCCACCTGACGCGCGTTTTGGCGGCTTTAGTCTACGGCAACGACCTGAAGATGGCCATGCTGGTGGAGCACTTCAAGCCGGTGCTGGTGTTCGACAAGCTGGACTCGGAGCACTTCACCGAGGACGAGTTCCGCATGGAGCTGTTCTGCGTGCTGTGCGCCAACATCGAACAGAACTCCATCGGCGGGACGCTTAAAGACTATCTCATATCGCTGGGCGTCGTAAGGGACGCGCTGGAGTATATTGTGGTGAGTGCTACTGAATACTTGCCTTCTCAAACTAACCAGGCACCCACAAAGTGGTCCGGCGATCTGATTAAGGTCGCCAGATGTTAACGGAGTCAAAAAACATGCGACTGGCCGTTGTGGTAGTCTGGGGGAGATATGTTCATCATCAACCTCTCTAAGTTAAAATGAGGATGATAAATGATGCTATTCACGTTGTGTTGAAGGCAAAATCATAGGCAACATTTTTCGCGACAGAGTCCCTCGACCGCAGTTTTGCTGAAGTATTGAAATGCCGTTTCGAGCCGAGTTTTTAGGTAAAATTCATCATCATCATCATCATTTCAGCCATAGGACGTCCACTGCTGGACATAGGCCTCCCTCATAGATTTCCACTTAATTCGGTTGGAAGCAACCTGCATCCACCGTGAGCCAGCAGCCTTAACCAGATCATCTGTCCATCTTGTTGGTGGACGTCCGACGCTGCGCTTGCCGATTTGCTCGGGGTTTCTCTGCGGGATCGAATCAGAAATGAGGAGATACGTAGAAGAACGAGGGTCACCGACATAGCTAAACGGATAAGCTTGTTGAAGTGGCAATGGGCAGGGCATATAGCACGTAGAACAGATGGCCGATGGGGCCGAAAGGTTCTCGAATAGGTAAAATTAACTAATGATAATTGTTGATGCACAAATCTAAAAGCATGGAAATGTTACAGAAAAACGCCCCATGCGTGAAACCGACGCTGGTCTGCAACGATTCGGACGAGCTGAAGGAGTTCATCAGCCGGCCCGCGCTGCGCTACATCCTGCGGTTCCTCACCGGCCTGGCCGCCGACCACGAGCCCACTCAGGTTTGAATACGTTCATTCAAGTTTACAGCATTGAAGGGGTTCTGGTAGGTGAAATGTATCTGGAGGTAACGCTCTTCTAAAGACAGTTTCGGCGTTATCTAACCTAATGAACTTAAGGTCTATGTCTACTATTATACTGTCTACGTATTATACCATGACCGTACTATGAACGTGTCAGGCAAAATAAATATTATTTGTATTAAGAAGTATGAGACTATGCCCACTAGCACGCTCCGTCACCGACCAGCATTTGTCATACTGTGCCGGGTACATTCATAGTACGGTCATGGTATGATACGGTGTAGTTGGCAGAGACCTTAATACTATTTTTTTATTTGAGATGACCATCATAATATAGAGGCAGATGCAGCAGTGATGTAGCTGGGTAAGGTCCTGGTGTGAAAAAATAATAGTGCTCTATCAAAATTGGTTAAAAGGTTTTATGGCGCGAGTATTGGAAGGTTCTGTTTTAGCTATGGTGTCTAAGCCAAAACTTGGAGGTTTGAGGGCCCCCTGAGTCAAGTCCCTGTGCGCTGCACCGTCTAGCTCCCCGGTAGCTACGCTACTGAGCTGCAGGTCGCGCACTATGTTTCGTCCGCTCTTGATCACCGCCGCTTTACTTGCCATTGCCGCGCCCAAAAGGCGTGTAAACACGAGTGTTTTGTCCAAGTTGTAATCCTCTCAATTCCCCGACAGATGCTGGTGTGCGAGCGCGTGATCCCCATCGTGCACCGGCTGGAGCAGGTGTCGTCCGGCGAGCACGTGGGCTCGCTCGCCGAGAACCTGCTCGAGGCGCTCAAGTCCCAGCCGCAGTGCGCCGCCAAGGTGCAGGAGGCCAGGGAGTTCACCCGCCAGGTATGTGTCCGGGGCTACATTACTGTATCACGTGCGCATCCCAGGACTGTGTGATCTGAGTCGACTTATCCACTCTAATCCTTTCGTCACCCAATTGCATCCGTCAGCCATCCTTTAAGGCGTCCGCACATTACGGCCACTAGTCGCGGTCACTATACGCGACCACAAGTGGCTCAGTTAGGCCAGTACACGCCGCCGCCGGTGGCCGCCACTGGTGGGTGTATCCAGCCATTAGTGGCATACGTGGGACGCGGTGGCCGGCGACTGTGGCCCGTGAGGCGAGCCACTAGACGCGGCCACAAGTAGCGAGCGCGCGCCACTCCCGCAGCTTGTGGCCCGGACAAGGCCACGAGCACGATGTGATGTGCATGTGCCGATGATTTGTGGCGGCTACCAGTGGCCGAGCTGTGGCCCAAACTGCGGCCGCTCTGAGGCTAGTATACTAATTGTTAACTGATGTGTTGTGAACAGGAGAAGAAGCGTTTGGCGATGGCGGTGCGCGAGCGGCAGCTGGGCGCGCTGGGCATGCGCAGCAACGAGCGCGGGCAGGTGACGGCGCAGTGCTCGCTCACGCAGCAGGTGGCCGACCTCGCCGAGGAGGCCGGCGCCGTCTGCTGCATCTGCAGGGAGGGATACAAGTACCAGCCGACCAAGGTGACCACATTTCTAAAGAAAAAGCGCGCATGCCTGCAGCCATGCCGCCAATAAGCCCGGCGGCATGCTCGGCGGGTATATTGTCGGGCTTGCCGCGTGAACGTATGGCTCAGTACTATTAGCTTGATAAAATCGTAGGCATACTTGGCGCGGCTAAAAGCCGATGGCAAGACGTAGTGTGTAGCAGAAAATCTTTGATTGCAGTTTTCTTTCTTTTAAAAATTAGAGAATGCTTCCCTTAAGTAAAATAAGCTAACTTAAGGATTGAAGGGAGTTTCCCTTCAGAGCCCATCTAATTTTTCTACGCTGTAGTTATATCTAAAACAGTCCTTACACAACGCAATCTCTGCAGGTGCTGGGCATCTACACGTTCACGAAGCGCTGCCCGGTGGAGGAGTACGAGGTGCGCGCGCGCAAGACGCTCGGGTACACCACGGTGTCGCACTACAACATCGTGCACGTGGAGTGCCACATGGCGGCCGTGCGCCTCGCGCGCGCCAGGTACTGTGCTCGCATCGATCACCCACTACACTACACCGCTCATTACATCACCACGGCCTTAGAGTACGCAGACTCCGTAGAGAATAGCGTTACCCTTTGACAATCACTCGATTAGCTATTTGACAACTTTTTTATGAAATGTTCTAGAAAGACCTCTCAATAATAGTGAAAAAACATCTTCAATACCATAAAAAGTCACCGAGATACTACAATGTTAAAATCACATTTTTATACTTTCCCAAAGACGTGCCGCAGCGGTCCTTTAAATATTTGCTTTTTTAAGCGATATATGGGTTGTATAAGCTTTTATACTACTTAGTTTGTGACGGAGGTTTTTTTATACACGTGTAAGTTGCGCTTTTTTTATCGGAAAAATGTGCTATGGCAACTCCCTTTCGTGTTACTTACTCTAAGGCTGTCATGAAATATATACACGAAAAACTTGTTGAGGTAAACAGCAAGTCTATGATGGTAAGGTTTTACCATAAAGTTTCCATTCAGTATCGAATTTATAAGTAGTCAAAATTTGAAATTTTAAAACTTAGTATTTACGGCACGATTCCTATAACAATTTTATCAATCTTTGCATCATTCGCTTCATTAACATGTCATTCGAACTTATCATTTGATTAAATGCATTTTTTTCGTTTCTCCACTCGTTGCAACTATTGACGGGTCAGGTGCAACTGGTATGTATCTATTCCGACGTGGTCTGGAGCACCGTTGCCGAAGTCGCGTAGACCTGCATCCTGGGACTTTGTGTGTGCACCCGCGGTGGCCCGGGAGACCGGGAGACTACACCCACGTTCATATTTTTGAAAGCACTTTTATTATTTTTTTACAACATTTTGTTATTTAAAAAACTGTGCTGTCACTTCTGATTTTATCAGTGACAATATCTGACCTAATTGGATCTTAGTGTCGACGTTTGTGCGACTGAATCCTTGCGTAATGACAAGGAATCGAAACAACGATGGATTTTTTTTCCAATTTTGTATCTAATTCGACCACCACCAACGGTGCACCCAACTTAGTAAACATCCCTAAAGTTGATATGTGTGCGTATAGCTGTTAGAAATATATTGAAGCGCATGGCTCTTTACTAACTCGGCGTATTCATTCAGTAGCCATCAGATGTGCGATATATTTCACTAACACCGAGCTGTCAACACGAATTCAGAAATGACACCATAACAAACTAGCAAATCTTTCTGAACGGTACCCGTAATTGTGTAATGAATGGAGATAGTTTTATTTTTGTTTGTACGCCGGCCCGCATGTCTGTCGCATGTCACCGCGTAACCCATGCTCCATGTATCATGCACGTCCACGCCGTAGGCTGATCTGTCACGACGTGATCGTGCGTCTCATTTCTCGCGTGCACATGTGAAAGTGGTGGTCAGATCACGCTACGGCGTCAACAGAACGGATATCATTGTTATAAGCATGGATGTAATCAGGCTATAGACAAATTTATTCGAAAATTTAATTAGAAAACGAAGCAGCGCCGTTTGTTTTAGGGGTTCCTTTACATTTGAACATTTTATCAACCAATTGTGAATTGACACCTATTTTTAGGCCCAATTTAGACGGGGCGAGAACTCGTATGCGATTTACATTTCATTGCCGCCATTAATTGATCAACTGTACTCATCGTACCTGGGTAGCCAATGTAATCGAACTCGCCTCGTCTAAATGGGCCGTAGACAAAAGATAAGGATCTCAAAAAGTTGTAAAGAAATTCGTCATGGAAATTTTTTCAGGTAGCGGGGGTTTTTTCTTAGGACTTTGGATAGGGTTAGGTGCCATACAATACTAAAAATACTAAACAGTGTTGAACGCGGTAGCGGAATACATTTGTTCCTAGCCTTGCGAGTGTTATAGATAGATTCGCCATACGTTTAACCCAGCACCGGTGTCGACATGAATGTGCATGATTGGTGTATACCTTGTTTAGTTTAGTTGCGGGCTTGTAAATACAATGATTCTGCCCTTACTGTCTGTAGGGTACTTCAGAACTTCACCGTCAACTCCACCCTTGTTATAATTTGCCCGGTGAACTTTAGTAGGTTGTCGGTTACGTTAGACAGTTAGTCTGTACGTTGGTTTTAGGGACATCCTGTAGAGACGAGATGGACAGCTAAGTTCTGAATTAGTCAACAGTACTCGGAATGCAGAATGTCAATGTTTTAACCACGATTAACGTCAGACGGGTAAATCATCGAAATATAAAACGAGTATATGGAACGATCACGTCTAACAAAACTGACATTGAAATTTTCCCCAGAACGCCCACTTTTAAAAATCAATACGTCTTATGTATCAAGTGGTATTGATAACCAACTTAATGTTTACTATGTGTGAGTCTAAAATCATTTATGACAAATATTAGTATTAAGTTTGAGAAGTCTTCATTTTTGGATAGGTTGCATATAGTTTAAAAGACAACAACAACAACAACAACAATCTGTGATTGGTTACAAAGCTACTGACGTGAGAATGTAATTTGCCGCTATAGTTTTTTCTTCAGTACTAAGTACTGGCTCCGCCCCGTTAGTAGAGTCTGGCTAATGAAAGATGAGACTGACATTTATTCCAAACTTTTTAAATGGCGACATTATACAAACGTCAAATGTGTCAAATGTCATTAGATTTCTGAAGATAGTATGCTGTGGTGATTTTGATACTCAATATGCAACATAAGAAAGTAACAGTTTCCGAAAATACTTACTGAATTGTTTTTGCTTTTCTTTCCGTGGCTAATGTCGCGAGTAAATATATATCATAAATAAACACTAACACTCTAATAAAAGCTATGTACTTACCAATTTTCACTAAAATCGGAAGAATTAAAAAGGTGACAACAACTCAAAAATCGGCTCAAGTATCATTACCGTTTTTGTCACCCTATAAACAGTGTTGCAACCCGTTGTTTTTTTAAATTTGCCGCTATTTTTTAGTCTCATCTTTCATTAGCCAGACTCTACGTATTCCGTGGGGCCTATTTTGTGCGTCAGTTACGCTTCCATACTTATTATATTTTATTATATTTCGATGGGGTAAATAAGGGACAGACGTTGTGTTTCATGAATTAATTGAATTATTAAACAAATTCTAGTGAATCTATTAAGCGATTAAGCAGACACAAGCTCCCCCTTATTTTTTTATTGTACTAATGAGGGCAACCGTTTTTGCGCTCACCAGTTGGTGCCACTGTCAAGTAGGATCCTGAAGCTGTCAGTTTGTTATTACGGGTGTGAAAATGAAGTATACATTTCAAGCGTATTTAATGCCTTAATACCCTACCATAAAAATATCAAGCATGCCGCAGTACCTATTGCATTTAGTTCGGAAATAAAGAGGACATAAGTTTCCGAATGATGAAACTGTCTCAAAGCACTGACATTCGTTGACCCCGTTACGGGTGTTTGCCATATGAGTCATTTTAAAAAAAAAATTGTACACAAGGGATTTAATTAAAACAAAACCTAATTTATTCCTCTGTGTTACGAAAGTTACCCTAACACAGAGGAAGCGATCGTGATTTTGTTTTTATTAGGCTCTTAACTATGTACAATAGTTTTGAAAATGACTCATAAATAATCTCAGATATTGCAAAATATTGATAACATTATTCTAATAACAAATAAACCCGTGTAGCCCCCACAAACAGTGACATTTGACATTTCGGAGACCACATGCTACAACTAGCGCCTCTAGCGATGAAATTCATTCGCGGTAGCCCTCATTGTCTATAGCTCCTCTGTGAAGGGGCTCAGATCCATCCCTGACAATGTGGGGGAAGCTCCACTGTGGCAGTTGCGTTACTTTGTGTGGTACCGAAGCAGGGACGAGTGGGAGAGCGCGGCGCTGCAGAACGCGTCGACGCGCTGCAACGGGCTGCTGCCGCTGTGGGGCCCGCACGTGCCCGAGTCCGCCTTCGCCAGCTGCCTCGCGAGGCATACCACTTATCTACAGGTGAGATACATATGTTTACAAGGAGGGGCTGAATTTACTGATTTATTTTATTCCATAAGATTATTAATGTAAAATGACAAAATTCGACCTATGTTAAGATGACGTTATTTACTTGTAATACCATCAGGAACACGTGGTTTAAATTTGTCGGGTTGCTCGTTTCCCATAAATTAAATACATACTTAAATGGGTAGAAAACATCCATGACTCAGGAACAAATAGTCGTGCTTATCGCACAAATATATTCCCTGTATTATTGGATGCACTGATGTGTGAGCCGTGTGGTAATTATACCTTGTGATGCAGGAGTGCACCGGACACCGCGACATCAGCCACACGTGCACCGTGCACGACCTGAAGCTGCTGCTGTGGCGGTTCGCGCGCGGGCGCACCTTCCACGACGACACGGGCGGCGGCGGCCCGCTCTCCAACATGCAGCTCGTGCCGGCGCTGCTGCACATGGCTCTCTACGTGGTCAACACGTGAGTACTGTAGCCGGCCGCACCGCACACGTGCACCGGCACGACCTGAAGCTGCTGCTGTGGCGGTTCGCGCGCGGGCGCACCTTCCACGACGACACGGGCGGCGGCGGCCCGCTCTCCAACATGCAGCTCGTGCCGGCGCTGCTGCACATGGCTCTCTACGTGGTCAACACGTGAGTACTGTAGCCGGCCGCACCGCACACGTGCACCGGCACGACCTGAAGCTGCTGCTGTGGCGGTTCGCGCGCGGGCGCACCTTCCACGACGACACGGGCGGCGGCGGCCCGCTCTCCAACATGCAGCTCGTGCCGGCGCTGCTGCACATGGCTCTCTACGTGGTCAACACGTGAGTACTGTAGCCGGCCGCACCGCACACGTGCACCGGCACGACCTGAAGCTGCTGCTGTGGCGGTTCGCGCGCGGGCGCACCTTCCACGACGACACGGGCGGCGGCGGCCCGCTCTCCAACATGCAGCTCGTGCCGGCGCTGCTGCACATGGCTCTCTACGTGGTCAACACGTGAGTACTGTAGCCGGCCGCACCGCACACGTGCACCGGCACGACCTGAAGCTGCTGCTGTGGCGGTTCGCGCGCGGGCGCACCTTCCACGACGACACGGGCGGCGGCGGCCCGCTCTCCAACATGCAGCTCGTGCCGGCGCTGCTGCACATGGCTCTCTACGTGGTCAACACGTGAGTACTGTAGCCGGCCGCACCGCACACGTGCACCGGCACGACCTGAAGCTGCTGCTGTGGCGGTTCGCGCGCGGGCGCACCTTCCACGACGACACGGGCGGCGGCGGCCCGCTCTCCAACATGCAGCTCGTGCCGGCGCTGCTGCACATGGCTCTCTACGTGGTCAACACGTGAGTACTGTAGCCGGCCGCACCGCACACGTGCACCGGCACGACCTGAAGCTGCTGCTGTGGCGGTTCGCGCGCGGGCGCACCTTCCACGACGACACGGGCGGCGGCGGCCCGCTCTCCAACATGCAGCTCGTGCCGGCGCTGCTGCACATGGCTCTCTACGTGGTCAACACGTGAGTACTGTAGCCGGCCGCACCGCACACGTGCACCGGCACGACCTGAAGCTGCTGCTGTGGCGGTTCGCGCGCGGGCGCACCTTCCACGACGACACGGGCGGCGGCGGCCCGCTCTCCAACATGCAGCTCGTGCCGGCGCTGCTGCACATGGCTCTCTACGTGGTCAACACGTGAGTACTGTAGCCGGCCGCACCGCACACGTGCACCGGCACGACCTGAAGCTGCTGCTGTGGCGGTTCGCGCGCGGGCGCACCTTCCACGACGACACGGGCGGCGGCGGCCCGCTCTCCAACATGCAGCTCGTGCCGGCGCTGCTGCACATGGCTCTCTACGTGGTCAACACGTGAGTACTGTAGCCGGCCGCACCGCACACGTGCACCGGCACGACCTGAAGCTGCTGCTGTGGCGGTTCGCGCGCGGGCGCACCTTCCACGACGACACGGGCGGCGGCGGCCCGCTCTCCAACATGCAGCTCGTGCCGGCGCTGCTGCACATGGCTCTCTACGTGGTCAACACGTGAGTACTGTAGCCGGCCGCACCGCACACGTGCACCGGCACGACCTGAAGCTGCTGCTGTGGCGGTTCGCGCGCGGGCGCACCTTCCACGACGACACGGGCGGCGGCGGCCCGCTCTCCAACATGCAGCTCGTGCCGGCGCTGCTGCACATGGCTCTCTACGTGGTCAACACGTGAGTACTGTAGCCGGCCGCACCGCACACGTGCACCGGCACGACCTGAAGCTGCTGCTGTGGCGGTTCGCGCGCGGGCGCACCTTCCACGACGACACGGGCGGCGGCGGCCCGCTCTCCAACATGCAGCTCGTGCCGGCGCTGCTGCACATGGCTCTCTACGTGGTCAACACGTGAGTACTGTAGCCGGCCGCACCGCACACGTGCACCGGCACGACCTGAAGCTGCTGCTGTGGCGGTTCGCGCGCGGGCGCACCTTCCACGACGACACGGGCGGCGGCGGCCCGCTCTCCAACATGCAGCTCGTGCCGGCGCTGCTGCACATGGCTCTCTACGTGGTCAACACGTGAGTACTGTAGCCGGCCGCACCGCACACGTGCACCGGCACGACCTGAAGCTGCTGCTGTGGCGGTTCGCGCGCGGGCGCACCTTCCACGACGACACGGGCGGCGGCGGCCCGCTCTCCAACATGCAGCTCGTGCCGGCGCTGCTGCACATGGCTCTCTACGTGGTCAACACGTGAGTACTGTAGCCGGCCGCACCGCACACGTGCACCGGCACGACCTGAAGCTGCTGCTGTGGCGGTTCGCGCGCGGGCGCACCTTCCACGACGACACGGGCGGCGGCGGCCCGCTCTCCAACATGCAGCTCGTGCCGGCGCTGCTGCACATGGCTCTCTACGTGGTCAACACGTGAGTACTGTAGCCGGCCGCACCGCACACGTGCACCGGCACGACCTGAAGCTGCTGCTGTGGCGGTTCGCGCGCGGGCGCACCTTCCACGACGACACGGGCGGCGGCGGCCCGCTCTCCAACATGCAGCTCGTGCCGGCGCTGCTGCACATGGCTCTCTACGTGGTCAACACGTGAGTACTGTAGCCGGCCGCACCGCACACGTGCACCGGCACGACCTGAAGCTGCTGCTGTGGCGGTTCGCGCGCGGGCGCACCTTCCACGACGACACGGGCGGCGGCGGCCCGCTCTCCAACATGCAGCTCGTGCCGGCGCTGCTGCACATGGCTCTCTACGTGGTCAACACGTGAGTACTGTAGCCGGCCGCACCGCACACGTGCACCGGCACGACCTGAAGCTGCTGCTGTGGCGGTTCGCGCGCGGGCGCACCTTCCACGACGACACGGGCGGCGGCGGCCCGCTCTCCAACATGCAGCTCGTGCCGGCGCTGCTGCACATGGCTCTCTACGTGGTCAACACGTGAGTACTGTAGCCGGCCGCACCGCACACGTGCACCGGCACGACCTGAAGCTGCTGCTGTGGCGGTTCGCGCGCGGGCGCACCTTCCACGACGACACGGGCGGCGGCGGCCCGCTCTCCAACATGCAGCTCGTGCCGGCGCTGCTGCACATGGCTCTCTACGTGGTCAACACGTGAGTACTGTAGCCGGCCGCACCGCACACGTGCACCGGCACGACCTGAAGCTGCTGCTGTGGCGGTTCGCGCGCGGGCGCACCTTCCACGACGACACGGGCGGCGGCGGCCCGCTCTCCAACATGCAGCTCGTGCCGGCGCTGCTGCACATGGCTCTCTACGTGGTCAACACGTGAGTACTGTAGCCGGCCGCACCGCACACGTGCACCGGCACGACCTGAAGCTGCTGCTGTGGCGGTTCGCGCGCGGGCGCACCTTCCACGACGACACGGGCGGCGGCGGCCCGCTCTCCAACATGCAGCTCGTGCCGGCGCTGCTGCACATGGCTCTCTACGTGGTCAACACGTGAGTACTGTAGCCGGCCGCACCGCACACGTGCACCGGCACGACCTGAAGCTGCTGCTGTGGCGGTTCGCGCGCGGGCGCACCTTCCACGACGACACGGGCGGCGGCGGCCCGCTCTCCAACATGCAGCTCGTGCCGGCGCTGCTGCACATGGCTCTCTACGTGGTCAACACGTGAGTACTGTAGCCGGCCGCACCGCACAAGTGCACCGGCACGACCTGAAGCTGCTGCTGTGCGCTATAATATAATAATGCTTAGTTGCTATAACCCAAATCCGTGCGTCACGTGTCGTAAACAGTAACAAAGTGTTACTAATTCATCATATTACAATATGTGTGTGTGTGTGCAGGTCGCGGCTGATGGCGCGCGAGGTGGCGGCGCTGGAGACGTCGCTGAGCTGGGCGCCGGCGCGGCTGCTGTCCTCGGCGCACGACGCCGACGGCCCGCTCTACTACGCCACGCAGATGCTGCTCGTGTACCCGCTCGCCAAGTGAGTGCACATCAGAAGCTATAGCAGATATCTTGGAGCCTCCGCAAATTGAGCCTCTGGGGGCGGCCCCAGCTCGGCCACTGATGGCTGGTACAACGGGCATGCTATTTCATATATTTTGTATGGCAACGGCGCACACCGGTCGTTCGAGTGGCCGTGTTCGGGCC
Organism: Eudemis profundana; assembly: GCA_947034925.1. Lineage (NCBI taxonomy): Eukaryota > Metazoa > Arthropoda > Insecta > Lepidoptera > Tortricidae > Eudemis > Eudemis profundana. The sequence continues at coordinate 493,648 of OX344794.1, read as the reverse complement.
GCAAGCTGCGAGAGTGACGCGCGCTCGCTACTTGTACTACGTGTCTAATAGTGGTTCAATGCGTGGCCGCTCTAGGCCGGGTCGCGTTTAGTGGCCCAATGTGCGGCCACTCTCATTTTGGAAGTGGCTTCATACAAAAACAGGAAAAACAAAAGTGTCGCTAAGTACCATCGTACATTGACATACGGGTCATAAATCGCCTCACTTCTGTGGACACATTTTTGTCAAAATCCCTGCTGATTTTAATGGGATATCAGACTATTTATCAGAAGTCTGGGATCACTACCAAACAGATTAAAACGTCCCGAAGATTTGCAGGGATTTTGAGAAAAATGTGTCTACAAAAGTGAGGCAGTTTATACGCTCCATTCGTAACCCATACGTGTAATGCGCAGATGGAAGGCGCACAAGCTGGACACGCTGAAGCGGCTGCTGGTGGTGGCGCAGGCGCGCGCGGCGGCGCCGGGCGGGCCGGCGCTGCGCGCGCTGCCCGCCAAGCACCGCGCGCCGCGCGCCTGGCCCGACTACAAGCCCTACGCGCTCTTCCTCGCGCTCATAGACCAGCTCTACACCGTCATGTTCAAGGTACACACACATTATGTACATATCTGTAGTCTTTGGAGCATTCCACGAAATCATCTACTCTTTGTCCCGCACGAGACGACTAAGGCAGCTACATTAATATATATAGAAAGTCCTAAATTACATTATCAATTTAGAAACCGAGTTATAAAATATTGACATGCCAAAAATTTGTCTACTTTTGTCAGAAGTATGAAAAAACTGGCGTCTTGTGCGAGATATTCTGGTGGAATGCTCCCTTTACTGTACTAATAGTACTAGTTACTACAGTACCTAACAGACGATTATCACGCGTGTATAAGTACTGCTTAGATTCGGGATGAGTTACTTCCCTGTTTCTTTAAGGATTCTTCTCGTCTATTAAGTAATAAAGAAACTTATTTTATACCATAAAAAGTACACCTTTTACGTTACGAGCTTCTTAAATTCTACTCGATATATGGCACGTCAGTCAAAAAGATTCGCCACTCGTCTCCAAAGAAATAACAATTTTAGAAATATTTAAATAAGACTTAGAGCTGTAGACCTCCCACACGCAACTAGACAAAACCTGACAACCTGAAACAAGACAACACCGCGAACAATCCTGTAGTTATTTCAAAAGGGTTTGTTTTTATTGCCGTGGCTCTTTCCACTTCAACTATATTATAGCTGAACTATGGTTCCATTTAGAGATATAGTTACCAGAACAATAAGACCTTTAGAAGATAGTGTTCGATTGTGCAATGCTATCTGACAGGCGGCGTATGCGCATTGTAACCTCCGTCACTCGCGGATGAATAATGAGTTCCGAACGTCACTTCCGCAACATCGCATCCCATTGAACTCCCACTGAAATATCAACTTTATTCTATACGCTGCAAGTTTCAAATTAGTTTTGGATAATCGAGCAAAAGCAAGGTTGTGAAAGTAAGCCGGGGATGTATTTGTATTGAGCGTGTCTTCTCACGACCGCGCGGCATTGGGGACTGTCTTCGGGCGTTGTGCAAGCTCGGCCTTGGCCGTCAACTGTTACCTTCCACGTGATGCCACACACACACACACACACACACTTCTATACATATCAAAGGCATCGAAACATAATGTACGGAACCATAACGTCTAACAAAACTGACGTTGTTATTTGCCCCACAACGCCCACTTTGTATTGATAACCATCTTAATGTTTACTATGTGTGAGTCTAAAATAATTTATGACAAATATTAGTATTAAGTTTGAGAAGACTTCATTTTTGGATAGGTTGCATATCGTTTAAAAGACAAAAATCTGTGATTGGTTACAAAGTTACTGATGTGAGAATTTCATTTGCCGCTATAGTATTTCTTCAGTACTAAGTTAGTACGCTTCCATACTTATTATATTTCGATGATCAAAGTCAAACTTTGTGATCTAATTACATGAGATTGAGTGACTTAGGAAAAGTCCCATTTTTATAATGATTGTTGTGTAATTTTTAACCACCTTCACAAAAAAGAGGAGGTTCTCTTGTATGTTGTATTTGTACAGATCAAAGGAAAGCTTTGTGATCTTATTACACGAGAATGAGGGACTAGAAAAAAAACCCAGTTTATTGATTTTTGTATTATTTTAGTTTCAATAGTTAAGTGCTATACCCAAGTGCTCCCATACAAAATGTAGTTTCTTATTTTAAACCTACATGCTAAGAGCCTCCGCACATTTAGCCACTAGTAGCGGCCACAAGCTGCGGCCGAAGCACCAAGCACCGGCGCACACCGGGCGTCCAGTGGTCTCGTTCGGGAGTGGCGCGCGCTCGCTACTTGTGCTCGCCACTAGTGGCACAATAGTTCTAAAAGAACGCCTTCTCGACAAACCTCCCCTCTGTACGTCTAGCATAACTGACCGCGACTACGTTTCTCGCGCGTCAGAGCATCGTCTGTCACTGTCACACTATACTGAGCGGAAAGAGACAGGTAGCATTTGTCGCGCGACAAAGAGTCGCGTGTCACAGTTGCGCTAGAGGTACTGGTCTTCCAATACTCAAGGTGTTGTGTTCTCCAGGGCGTGGCGGCGACGACGATCGAGCAGTGGTCGGTGAAGCTGGCGGAGTACATCCGCAACAACGACGAGGCCAACGCCAAGGCGGCCGAGCGCATCGTCACCGCCTTCACGGACGAGCTGCTGCCGTGCGCGTCCTTCGCAGAGTTCTGCGACGCCGCCGGCCTGCTGGCCGACATCCCCGACCCCGACGCCTTCCTGCAGCAGACCATCAACGACCTGCCCTGACTTGGGACCTGCCAGGCCCGACTCTCACCCCGGAATTAGTCAATTGCACCCATGTCCATACCCGATCCCTGGAGCTCGAGAGTTCCTCGTAGATGTAGTACAGATGTGCCGACAGTTTCGAATTGCAAAACTTTTCAGGGTAATCCGATGACAGAGAGTAACGTAAGTTACCAATTTCTCGCGTTCTTCATTGATGGTGCAAATCCAGGTAATATATTTAGGGATTAAAGTTATACTTATCTAGATTAAAATGAATACTTATACGCCATCAATAAATAAACACGCGATGAAAAGGAATTGCCATTGAAAAATCTCGATAATTGCTCCAAAATAGAAACGTAAAATTCTGGTGGAAGTTTTCAGAAATGACCGAGAACTTTCCCAACTTTGGAAACTTTATCCTGCTGGTACGTCTGTAGCAACCGGTCATGTTTGTATATCCACCCTCGACCCGGGGCTGAGTTCCCGAGATTTAGTACTCATTCATGTCTTTCCATACCCAACTCCATCTCGTTAATGTTGTTGTTACTTAATAATGAATGTATTTAACTTATCGCTTGAAATTATAGTTGTATTATTGTATTTGCTGCTAGGATTATATTCTGCTCTAATAAAGATTTCGCTTTAATTTGGTTGTTTTTCATTAAAGTATTTTCCCTGTTAGTTTGCGTGTACACTTCACAGTTAAGACCGTTTCATATTTTTAGCGTGTTACTCTATTTATATAAATACATATTAATACACGGCGGCACGGAGATTTCGGTGATTGTAAAATCATATGATTTTACAATCACCGAAATCTCCATGCAAATTTCATGTCAGTAGACGACTTATTGTACTGTCTTCAACCGAATGGGTTAATCGTGTATTACTGGCCATCCTCTAGTGTCTAGCCACTTTGTAAAAATATATCTATTAATGATAATGTTGTAATATTTGTGCAATTCAACTTAATCCCTAATTCGGGAACCTGAAGCATAGTAAAAATACCTAACCTACCTATAGTAATTAACACTTTCACGCCCAAATGCCGCAATTTTTTTCGTACCACATTGTGCTCACAAACCCGCCTAGCGGGCGCTATCGGTATCTGGGGTAGTTTTCAATTTTTTGTCTGGTCGTGAAAAGGTTAACAAACGGTCACGACGTTTCGTAACCCTTTCCAGCGTACGTGGTTCGCGGCTAGACTAAGAAAATCATAAATTTTCCGGCTACTAGTCTGCTAAGACGCCCCGAGTTAGTAGCCTAGCTTGACACCTAATATTACGCCGCATCCGCGTCCGCATTAAAATCGCGTTAGTGTGGACTCTGCTTAAAATAGAATACAATTAGGACCGGGGGGAGGGGATCGTTTCAATTTCACGACGACTCTTTCCCAAGGGACGGGAAACGGGAAATCGTCAAAAAGGCCTCACGTAACGAATGGACGTCCCCGTACCTACGGAATCCTAAGAGACAGTAACGTAACCTCTTCACCGCAGCGGGATAAAGCGTGTCACTTATCAGCCCAGATGCTATCTCCCTCACGGCTCCGGCGCACGACCACTGCGCAAGCGCCAGCCCACCAACATCAGAAGGCCGCAAGCGCCGGGTACTCGGCAGGGTTTACGTGTTTATAGTTGTGCACTCGTCAAGGTCGCGGCATCCTTGGCGTGCGACTGGGCTATAGTGTGTCCTACTTATAATGAGGCTGTTCGGCTTCTACTTCACTGACGCTCGAAGGCCGTTTCCCAGCTTTGCATCGAACATTCATTGAATAGGGAACGTGCACAATAGGGAATGCAATCGCGAGATCTCGAGCAAATTTTCGAGATTCAACCTCGGCAGCTGGAAATCTCGATCGAGATCTCGGTAATTACGAGTATTTTCGAGATCTCGAACGAGATTGAGCGATCGATCATAAAATAAAATAAGCTGGGACCACATTGAGAAAAGCCGTTATTACGGCGTCGAACGACGATTAATCAGATCAGAACTATTTGTCAGAACGTGACGGATGCTTATCGCGCGACAAAGCGTAGCATCGTAAGCCTACTGTATGACATCCACATAGTGTCTTGTCGATTTAGTGCTGCCGCCTATAGTTCGTGCACGTTCCCTATAGAATTCATACTAACATTATAAATGCGAAAGTAAACAGGGCGAGAACTCGTATGCGATTTTCATTTCATTGCGGCGATTAATCGATCAACTGTACCTACCCATCGTACCTGGGTAGCCCGCAATGTAATCTAACTCGCATACGAGTTCTCGCGCCGTCTAAATGGGGCCTAACTTTGTCTCCGTCTCAGTTTAGGCAAAAATTATGTCTGTCTGTTCTCTCGTTCAGATTCGCTTCGATCACTCCTTTCAAATATGTACTCGATATTTAATAGCTTAGTGCAGCTTACGAAAAATCAAAGCAAGATGACAACCCCAGGCAAAGTTGGGGTCACGACGGGACGGTGACGCACAAGCTGCTGAAACATCCAGAAATATCTCGTTTCATTTTATATTAGTATAATAAAATAGTAAGAGGAAAATCTGAGTCGCACTATTTTCAACACTTCGTACAATACGACTCTTTAGTCCCCGACCGTCAAGGGCCCCTTTGATTATACTAACATGCAGTCACATGACACAACAATATGCTATCGAAGCTTTGTTGCAGCGGCCGCAATCTCGAGCTTATTTGCATGTGTGTCGACACGAGGGCTTGTCGTTGTCGCTGTGTCACTGCTTAAATTAGAGTACCTGTCAATGCCATAATTGCATTGCCTCTTGCATCATTTTGCTGAGTGTAGACACAGTATAACACAGTAATTTTTCTTCCTATAAAAGGTACATCTCGCGCTTGTATGTGTGCGCGCCGTGTACGAGCGCACTACAAGCAAAGATTTAAGAATGCGTAAGAATGCTCCAGTATGGAATGCACTGACACGGACGCGCGATTGTGCGTCTATATGAATACGTGTCGCGCGCTCCTAAACGGCTGAAGTTAGACTAAGTAGCAGAGGCGTGCCTAATATTAGGCAGTTCAGCACTTAATTCTAGTGCTCTTAAAGAAAATAAATGCCAAAGCTGCCCCGGCATGCCCAAGGATTTCTTTAACGCCACGCCACTGCTAAGTAGCTACTTATTCGTCTTTATACTTTGGTGGAGACGCAGGCTTTAGATAGGGCTTTCGTCTTGATAATAGGCTAGACGACTAAAAAAACTGTTTAGTCCGTCAGTTAAATTATTAAAACATTGTACACGTATTCTTTCTTTTGTTTGTCAAACAAAAAATGACGACGAATATTATTATCAGATTTGAAAATCTGATAATAGTGGTATGATTAATTGTTCAAGGACCACCAAATGGAATGGAAAATTTACGTTTTCCGCCACTAAATTGCACTTTTGGCGTCTAACGCCAAGCGAAAAACGTTACACGCTTGGTTTCCATACAAACTACAATTTCCTTTTATCTCGATATAAATTTCTGTGATACTATTCCTTACCAGTCGCCTGAGTCCGTCATAGGAATAGGACGGCAGCAAGAGAGAAATGGAGAGGTTGACCAAGTTCAAGTACCAGTTCAAGTATCCAGATGACATGAAGTAGCGAGGTAGAGTGTGATCGTTGGACTGCATAGGCAGTTAATGCGTGCTATTTTCCTTAATGTAATGGTTTCCTTATCTCGGCAGTATTGTGTGGAGGCTCTTCAAAACTTTCATTGTTACACACGTGATTAATCTACCTATGTAATCTAAATACGATCTCCGGACGTTGAACTGAGCTTTTTGTGTGTCGACATTGTTTGTGTACCATTATTTGCTTAGTCAGCTGTCGGTCTATCGAGTTTTTGTTCAATAACAGTCATTGTACACTCAGATACAAAAATCATCTTACAATATGTATCGTAATACAATTGTATCTGCTCGTACGAGTGAACATTTGTTGTATATCACTATTCGTAATACGATATAGTCTCCTCCGCTACTGTAAGCTTGAGTGTATAGTATAGGTACCCAAAATTTTTATTCCTCAATATTTTATGTTCCATTCGCTTTTTTCCCCACTTTTTAAATTTCCTATGCGGCTGTGTTACCATTAGCTTATTTCTTCGAATGCATTAGTTTCTATTCTATTTTGTTGCTAGACGTATTTTTTCGCATGCATTTTGTTACCTAATCCGTATTATCCCTATGCGTATGGTTTAATTGTAGACACAGTTCCCAATTTTATTTTATCACATTTATCACATTCTGTTATGCTGTCACAATCAATTGACTGAAATGACGTTAGAACTTAAATTGAACTAGTTTGAAGTATGAACTTAAACCAAAAATTAATGTCCAAAAATTTGCCGATCGATAGTCTCCGTCAAATTACGTTACCCCAGCTCTACACTACTAGGAAAGCTGGCCGCGGTTAAGGGATGCAGCTATATGTGAGACACGTATGGCGATATCAACATCTCTTTCTATTTCCTAGTAGTGTAGATCCGGCTCTACACCCCGGGGTGAGATTAGTTTTTAAATAAGGAGGTGGTTGCGTGCACCTGTGGACAACCTTACACAAATCAACCTAGTCCCAAATTAAACTCAATAAGTCTTGTATATCTTTACTATTACACTTATATTTTATTTATATTTAAGAATTGATAGAAGTTTAACACAATAATCTAATGAGGATACCCCCTCCAGGTAATTATTTACGATAGACTGAATTTTTTTGTCCATCATCGTAAACTTCTTGTTGCGTTTGCGGAAAATGTCCGTTCTTATTTCATTTTGAAGGTTCATATAATTTACATCAAAAGCTTCTTGCCGCAATTGGCTCAAAAAATACAACAAGTTAGTGTTCCTATGAAGTCTGTTATTCATTTTTTTGTGCCAGCTTTCGACTACATTATTGGTTCTGTGCCGGTGTCCATAGCATGACATTATGTAAACCATGTCCATTTTTATCCATTGTTTAATCATATAGTCATTAAAACGTGTGACTTCAGGTAACGGAGGTGCCTCTGCCATTGTAATCATCCACCCTTCCATAATTTTCAATGCTGGTAAATGAGCTAATGCAGCACACTTTGCAACATGCCTAGCCCCTTCGCGAGTACTGGTTGCCCCAAAGATGTCTGCATTTTTGTACAGGGCCTGCGAATAGTGGAAGTAGCAGCCATGGATAGCAGCTGATGGGAAAATGGACCGGATAGCATTTATTGCAGCGATTTCGTAGTCAACTTTAATGCATTCTGGCTGAAAATTTGGAATATTTTGTTCTACTGCCTTGAATAATCTCTCATATGTGCATTGACGCTTGTCAGGCAGCAATGCGTAAATACACGGCACTACTTTGGTATGCTCTTCATCGGAACCGATGTCCACATGTATTGTGTATAGCTGAGTATACGGTTTAGGTACCATTTTGAATGTCCCGTCTAAAAAAAATGTCTTTAATCCTGAAATCCAATCCATACATTCGCCAGATATACATATCAAAATGTCATTGTCCTGGACACAAACGAAATTTTTAGCTATGTCTTCTGGTATAGCAATGTCTTCAAAACTGTCAAACCGTGTCTTTTGGGCGGATTTTTTTTGAGCTTTGTACAAGGAATCTCTTACTTGATGAAATGTTGGTAGTTTATCGGCATATTCTAGAGTTTTTAGTGGGGCCATTTGTTCCCTAAAAAGAGTCGGAATCGGCCGGTAATCATTAGCCACTTTCTTCTTTAACTCAATCATGTTGAGCTCGATATCTATGCTCTCAAAGTCCGGAACACAGCAGTGTTTCTTGTCTTTCAGAATTGACTTTTTTGTCGCGTCTAAAATCACTGACCCTTTACACATTCCTTTTAGATGGCACACCCATATGGACGTCCGAGACTTTTTATTCGTGCGTTTGAGATAGTGCCGGTATCCCTCTCGGACTAAAATACTACCCCCGTGTGTACTTTCTAAAAACCTAAATTGGCATTTTCCAGTCGTGGCACCGGGAGTTTGGTGATTATCTTCCATCATTTACGATAATCTCGTATTATCAGCAAAGAAAAGACAAATATCCTTCAGTAATGCAGCCTCAGTGACATTGCAGATTGTCAAAATGTTTTTCATAGTAAAAAAAGGTAATCAAATCCTAAAGAGGTTCATTTGTCGTGTCGTTCAGTTATCGAAAGCATGTGATAAAATAAAATTGGGAACTGTGTCTACAATTAAACCATACGCATAGGGATAATACGGATTAGGTAACAAAATGCATGCGAAAAAATACGTCTAGCAACAAAATAGAATAGAAACTAATGCATTCGAAGAAATAAGCTAATGGTAACACAGCCGCATAGGAAATTTAAAAAGTGGGGAAAAAAGCGAATGGAACATAAAATATTGAGGAATAAAAATTTTGGGTACCTATACTATACACTCGTAAGCTTTCCGAAGCACCGATGGAGTCATATGTGTTCGTAAAAGTGCCTGGGACCGAATAGAAAGGATTTTGAATACTTATTTATAGGTATACCTACCTGTAATGTAATGTTAGTGCTGGCTAGGGTACGAAATAAATATTTAGTATGGCAAATTTCTGAATCCTACTAAGTGCTGGCCATAGAAAAAATATCAGTATTGCGTAGGTACTCTGGCCGAACTTAATGTTTTTTTGAATTTTCATGAAGACTGTATCCAATTGAATCCAACTGTAGGTACCTTGCGAAGTGCAATGTACGCAGTGAACTATACAGCATCGTAGGCGTCTTTCATTCGATATAACGGAACACGGGATGCGGGTCTTCAGGCGATACGGTGCCGACGCCACTCGAGTTCAGCCGTCGTATAGGTACGAGCAAGTAGTCACAAATGGCTTTGAGAAAGATATGGTATGGCGTGTCTTTGTTTGTTTTCACTCGACAATCGTTAACTGTCGTGCCCCCAAAAGACAATAATGATAATGCCACAGACATATGACCAGTAATGGACTCGCATATTCTAAGAAGAAGGGTAAAAATCTCATTTATTGGCACACAAGGAAGATATTGTGGACATCATATTGGGATCGGTTCAGTTCGCTATCACAGTTTTTGAGCAATCCTTCAATGCATTATAATTTATTTAGGCATTATACTTTTAAGCATATGCTATTTTATATTCTATTTATGAGATTTGTTATTAGTTGCAATAAGAAAAGGTATGCAGTATTCTACCCTGAGACGAGAGCGTGCGGCCATCCATGCTTTAACCCTTGACACTTTCATTGTCCCCATACAAAACTATCGGACGATATCACAAGTCCCAACTGTGCAATCAGTATGGGGAAGTGACCCCATAGTAGAAGCACGGACTCCGGAAAAACCTTCATGACCCCACATTGGGGGCACCGGAATAGGGAACATGTTAAATTGACTACATACAGCATACAACTACAGTGTGTTCGAACACACTGGTGCATTTGTAAACGAATATCAACTTTATTGAAACGTGTTAAAGGTGGTCAGTTAACAGTGGCTTCATTTGTACACCCCCTTGACCATAAACAAAACAAAATTGTTATTTTGCTGAAAAAGAAATCAAAATTGTTTTTTTTTTCAGCAAAACTGTTAAGATTAAGTCACACTTGAACTGGATTTTTGTCATATTTAGGATTTAATAGGTAGTTTATAAATCAAACATGCAATTAAATAGACGTGTTTATTCATAATTTATACTCGTAATATACAATTTGTATGAGACAGTGTTCGACAGACTGTTACGCTCGTTAAGCCCACGTTCCTTCGCGGTACTATGATTCACAATACCACAGGTCGAGTATGAGTTTAATGTTGTACCTTACAAACTATTCTTTCACATAATATAAATAATCACTTAAATAACTTAGTCGGTATCTTAACGCGTAAAGTTAGAAGAAGCACCGGTTGCACCTGCCATCACTCGACAGCTCCGCGACCCACGATGCGCCCACGCCGGTGTTAGGAGGTGTCGTTATTATATGAGAATTCTGAGGTTACAGCGTTGTCAGTACGTGACATCTCTGTGAGAAGTTTATGATGCCTGATAAATTATATTTTTATTCAAGCGTTACGCAAAGGCTCACATTCAATACCTCCCGCCCCTCCCTCCTATATATGGTTACAGTTTTATGAAAAGACCATATAGCGACTAACGTTATATTCATACAGAATGTAAGCCCTTGATCATTTTCGAGAAGACAGCTATCACCGGAGTGGGAACATCAAGAGGTTAAGTTTGAGATTTATATGATAAACAAATTTTTAAAATTATAGTAGTAAACATGAAAGTTAATGATTATGATAACTATTTGGTATCCGTAGCCTTTACAACAAACGGGTGCAATTCTTAACAATATTTAGATCGAGAGAAGCACAGAACATTCCAGATAATACTTTGGAATCTCGGCACTACAACTATTAACGTAAACCCATTGATAAGATTAAAATAGACTTTGGAATAAAAAACAAAATGGCAATTGTTCATTCAATGAGCTTACACTAATGGCGGCGCGCGTTCGCGGGACAATCGAATACTCTATGCTTTTATAATACGAGTAGTACTTGGTAGTATCGCGCGCGCGCGCCGCTTCGAGAAGGCTTATGTGACATCGAGCTGGTTCATGGAAACTCGGCTCTATAATGTAAGGGGGGGATTAGAAGTCGTAGGAGCCGCTCTCGCCGGTCTTGCCGATGCGGAAGATGTATCTGTAGACGAGCCCCGCGAGCACTCCGCCGGTGATCGGGCCCACCCAGTAAATCTGCAACAAAAACGCCGCTTCAGAATGTGTTCATGAATATTATTAAGTTAGATGTTATGATGTAGTGTAGGGCGCCCTGTAACAAGGTGGAGTGACGACATACGAAGGGCAGTAGGTGGTGACTGGAGGAGGAGAGCTGAAGATCGAGCTCAGTGGCGTGCCATGGGAGAGGCCTATGTCCAGCAGTGGACTGATACAGGCTGATGATGATGATGATGTTACTGACTAGAATCGGCTTAGGGCCTCATCACACCTGCGATTTGCGGACGAGCTGCCATTTCCATACGAAACCAGTCGCGCGACATTTGTATGGAACTTCGCTTCTCGCCCGCCACTAACTCGCAAATCACAAGTGTGATAGAATTATCGATGCCTTATGATTTTATGTATATCGCACCTATTCTTCCGAAGCGAAAAAAAAACGTGGAGAGTGGGGTAAATACGGACGCGGTGTAATCCCAGACACAGCCTTTTCTAGAATTGTAGCCTCGTGGCCCCACTATCCCGATATTTTGATCACATGCACCATCTGAAGTGCGTGGATAGTCTTCAAGAAGAAAAGCCGCGCACGCATTTTAAAATAAGTACCGAAGACTTTTTCAGGCGTTTTCTTATAATTCTCATCTATTTTAGTGACATGTATACGCTGTTATCGGAATAACTCCAACTGAGTAGTAGGAGTTATCATAACTTCTACTGATATGTGAATAACTGCTACTGAGTAGTTGAATTAAAATTCAAATTCAAATAAAATATAGGATACTGTTTATTTTATAATGGGGATTTAAATCTCGTGAAGAATGCTTGTGGTACCATACTTGTACATACGGCAGCCTCTCACGCACGTAATGTAGAGTAGCTATGAATTAGGCCGCAACGGAAACATGCGTTGGGTGGAATCTCTTTTGTCGGTTTCAAGTTTCTAATTCGAAGATAATATTTTTCGGCTAGTATTGTGTTTGCCCGACTACGGTGTGAAACAGTGTAATAGGTTAAACAAAAGAGTGAACTGCTTCTTAATGTTGCATAAACAAAACGAAATTATAGAGCGTTTTAAGAATCCGTCTATCAATTTCTTCCCGTCGACGTGGTGCCTACAACAATGGCGCCGAGTGCACCGCAACATGGCCCTTGTGGTCTGGAGATAGGGACTATTTTGGCGGACGTCCGTGGAACAAAGCAGACATGCGGACAATACCCTGCCGACAGGGAAAGTGAAGTTAGATCAGGTGATGTAACAACATTATGGAACCTACATTAACATGGGAGCGAAAAATTTGATCAGTTGTTTGGTGAAATTACCGCTTCGTCTGGTGTAGTGTGTAGCGTAACACGCACACACTTGCATCTCTCCTCATTTATATAAACAATCGCCATATGTAAATCGAGGCACTAATAAATCGTAAATTTCGCTCGTCGCTTAAATTTCTGACACGCGAGTTGAGTGAGGTACCTTCTTTCAGCCTCGACAAACGATTATTACCGTCCTACAGTTAAGTCGTGTCATTCTTCGAAAATCTGACCATTCTGTCCATAAATATCACCGAATAAACATTTATAAATTACATTAATGTTGAAGCCGTTGTTATAAATGGTTAATTTGGTATTTTTATTTAGGATTTATATTGTAGATTTGTGGTTAGACCGGGTGAAAGCTACGCCCCAGCGCCTGCGCCGCGCGGCCGTTACCGAGAAACTGCCGCCGCGGGAATACCACCACGAGATCTCAATCAATCCTCGGAATTGAACATTAGGGCGATGATAAATTACCTAATGCAGGGGTCTCCAAACAAATTCGCCTAAGACTAGATATATTGCTAAAAATGTTCAAAAACATTTCAGCTGTTATCCCCTTAAAGCTTTGCACTTAGCTTCCAAACACCCTGTATACGTGTTTTTACTAATACTGCCGTGCTAGCGATATATGCAGTATTTGCAGTTTAGAAGTATAGGAAATGTCAACCTTATTTCATCGGAGTAAGTTTAACATTTCCTATACTTCTAAACTGCAAATACTGCATATATCGCTAGCACGGCAGAATAGGTAAAGTAACTAACTGTATTGCCTGGTTTTCGAATAAGTTTTTAAATTTTTTGGTATCTCAATACTTTCCACCTTTTTACTTCTTGCAATGTTATCCTCTCGGATAAATCCTATCACTTGTTTCGTGGAAAAATCGAATGTCGTCATACCGAATGCACGGTTTGCATACATTATGCCCGTGCAGGTAATTCCACGACAGAGAGTAACCTAAGTTACGAATTTTGTGTGTTTCTTTACTGATGGTGCAACTTCAGGTGTCAATATATCGAGGGAGTAAAGTTATACTTATCTAGATTAAAATTAATATTTAAATTTACGGAATAAATAAATAAACACGCTATGAAATAGTAACTTCTGTTACATTTTCATAGAATTGCCAACCTGAGTCGATGGCTTTATCTATAAAACGGTCGATTCATAAGAGCCGGCGCGGAAGTTGTATGCAACGAGGGCTTATTTCATACTACACCCGCGCCAGCTCTTGCTCTAACCCAGGGGTCTCCAAACTTTTTTTACCAAAGCGCCACACTGCCCCTTTGAAAATCTCGCGCGGGCCACACGACATGGTCGACCACGGAGTTAAGTAATCTGACGTCCTAGGGGAGGGGGGTGTTTTATTGGAGAGCAAGGTGTCGCAGGCCGGACTGGACCGGCTCGCGGACCGGATCCCTGCTCTAACCTTTGCGGGTACAATCTTTTGTCAAAAGATTTCCATGTAGGTCGGGCTCCGAGTTCCAGCAATGTTGGTGCACTTACCCAGTGGTGCGCCCAGATGCCCATGACGAGGGCGGGGCCGAAGGAGCGCGCGGGGTTCATGCTGGCGCCGGTGAAGGGGATCTGTACAAATATTTACTAATTAAGTAATGTCTCAAACCTCAAAGAGACAAGAGATTGTTTGTAGACCACAATTATGAGTACCTATGTATTTCAAGTTGCGGTAATAGTGTACAACCGAAACTAGTTTTCACGGCCGAAACCGAAACCGAATTTCGGCTTTGATCTCAGTTTCGGTCGAAACCAGAACCGAAACCGAAACTTCCATTTAAGGTCATGTTTTCGTGGGAAGATAACAAAAATGACAATCATAATCAGTCAGTCTTCATTTTTATATAACATATTAATTATTGAGCCAAAAACTACCTTATAATCAGAGCATAACGTAGTTTTTGGCTTGCGTTCGTTTCACAACATTTGGTCTTAAGAGTTTGTACGGACTATATTAAATACTTAACGAGTAGGCCTGTGCCCAGCAGTGACGATAGACTGGTGTACTATGGGGTAGGGTAAACGATTGTGGTTGAGAACTTACGCAGGCGGCATGGCAGGCGGTGATGCTGAGGCCGATGGCGAGCGGTGCGGATCCCTTAAGGTCGTTGCGGCGGCCGTCGCACACGCCCTCCACCACCAGCACCAGCACGAACGTGATCAGCGCCTCGATCAGCACCGCCTGGAGATCAGACCGTAACGTGCCAAGTGTAAGTGTACGTCGGTATCAATGGCAGCTATTTAGACTAAACTTGAACGTCGGCGACTTTGTGAAACCTCTTTTATTAACTAGTCAAGAAATACCTAAGGACGGAACTCAAATTTCGATACCTTAACTTTTTTTGTGAGTTTTCTAATGGGACTACTAGGCGCCGCGAGGGATTCCATCCACATGCGGTTGAGTTCGCGAAGTGATCTTTTCTGATTCGCACCGCTAGTAATTGGAATTCACTTCCGGCGTCTGTGATGTTTCCTGTGACTTACGACCTGGATGTATTTAAGGCAAGAGTGAATAGGCATCTTCTGGGTAAGCGTGCTCTATCTTAGACCTTGTCTTCACTTTCCATCAGGTGAGACCAAAAAAACGCAAGCCCATCATCCATAAAAAAAGTTTCAGGCGGACGCTTTCGTCTAGCTGCGCCACTGGTTGGCATGTAGGTACCTATTCTGATGCTGAAGCAAGAGCCATATTACTAACTCTAATGTTGAATTATCCTTGTGCCCTTGTTTTGCTTGACTTGGCGGGGGCACTGGGAATTAACCCTTAAAGGTTATAAGCGGGCCATTAGCTCGGTCCCCTCGTGGCTTACCTGTCCGGCGGAGACGCCGAGGCCGGGGCTCGTCATGCCGAACGAGTGCACGTTCTCATCGGGAACCGCCAACTGTTGGTAACAAATACTGTTAAAACACTGTTACATTAAAATATTTGACGTTTTCAGAGTAAAGGGTTGGTTTGTCGGTTGTTGATAAAGATGATGTCTAATTGTGTCTCCATAGCTGTAGCATTATTAAGACATTATTATGATAACTAGGAATTCATATAGGGAACCACAAAATGTTCAAGTAATGGATATATCATTACTTAAAAAAACACGTATCCGACACAACTCCAGGTAAAAACGCAGTAAGTGTATAATATGACGTTCGCATGTAACTTTTGACGTTTTTCTTTAGGACGTTTTTAGATACCTACGAGTTTTTTTCAAAGTAGTTTACCTTACCTACTCACACAAATTCCACGCAGACAAAGTCACGGGCAAAAGACTAGTTTCGATATATATAAAAAAGAAAATGATTTAATCCGTCTACTCTAAATGTGTGATCCGAATAGTCGGCCGCGCCGCTTAATAACGTCTTTGAGCTGTCAGCGCTCCGGGCAGATCGCACGCACGCGCCGAAGGCCGCTGCGATTCAATCCTTTATCCACCATCAGTGTCACGGCGAGCGGCACACATGTCTCCACCACATCAGCGTGAAAGGGATTTAGCTCCGCGTCCATGTCACACGCTGTCGCGTGTCAAAGACGGGTCGACGTGAGGTCATGTTTATGACCCTTAGAGCATATATGATAGGAGTCGCCGTTTAGTAACTTTCCCCTCTGCCGAAAACCTTGCACAATATGCAAAAAATCACATAAACACAATTTAACAATCGATTAATAGTTATTCGTAAAATCGCTTCACAAGGGAGGACACCGATCATAAAAACGCCCGCATGTGATGAAGCACAAGTTTAGTAATAAACGTTCAACCACTTCAAGCTTAGAAAAAGACGGTATAACATTCCATTTGTAAGTAATTTTATCTCCCCACCTCCCCACAAAATTCTGCAGACTATTTCGTACGCAAATACGACATATAAGGCTACTACTGTACTATATGCTTTAAGTTATGATCACTCGAAACAACAACGCTAAAGAAACAGTGCCAGTGACACATATTCCTTTGGCCTTTTTCTTGACACTACTTTTTAACACACCTTAGAAATGTAAAAGCTCGTTGGAAGATCGGGTCATTTGGGGTCCCGATCAAGGGTCAAATAGAACGTGTTCGGATTGTATTGGGACGACCCATTCAAATCGGGGCATCTGGCAACTCCAGTCGACACTCACCCTGACGAAGGCGGCACCAGCCACAGCGCCCAGCGACTGCACCACGATGTAGAACACCGCCTTCAGCACCTTGATGTCGCCCGAGGCCAGCAGCCCGAGGGTCACAGCCGGGTTGATGTGCCCGCCGGACACGTGCCCGATCGTCTGAGGACAAACACATAGAACTCACGTCAGTGGTTGTAGCCACTAGGACAATGGCGAGGTAAGAAATAATTGCTACCTAAACAAAAAGACTACTGCATCTACCGCATCTAAACTACCGCATTCAAACAAATGCAACCGGATCGATCTAATTAATTTACAGTGCCCGGAACGTGTTAAGTACTAAATCATAAAGTCTTTAACCTACGTACGGAAAAAGTTCACAGTGATAGTGCTTCGCAGCCCGCGCAGCGTTTGTTACTCGGGCTGACGATATTAGGCTAACAGGTGCTGAGGTTATTTATTGTTATTGTTACTCTAATAACGTAGGTGTTTTAAAATAGAGCATTATAATGCGGTTTATCTGATTAATTTGTTAAATAATCCGAATAGATTCTAACGTAACAGTGTAAGATAACAAGACAAGACCAGAAATTGTTTTGCCCTTAGCGCCAGAAGAAAGGGGAAAACATATTGGTTTGTTGACAAAAAACATAAGTAACATAAATATTATATTTTATTTAGCACCATCCTTGTGGAAGCATGGGATGACCAAGCTGATGTTAAGTGCTTTCTTATGATTCTATTTTCTTTTATTTTTGTCTTTATAAAATCGGAGCAGGTGTCAAGTATCTCCGGCTAGTTAATTTTGTAGCCCACGAAATATGTTATTTACATAAAACTTTCAGACAACATTCAGCCAATTCATTATTCCCAGACAAGGCTCCGATACTTATTAGACTTAGCGATGCTCAGCACATAACGTGAAGTTATATAATTCTCTCAAGATAAACGTTGCTAAACCAGCAATTTATGGACCAAGTGAGATACTTATCAATTTACATGACGGTTCTGCTTATAAATCTCAATTAAATATCATATAGGCTTACTTGTAATTGAACGTTGCGCGCGCGCCAGACCGAGAAGGGCGGAACTCCCGGCGACTTAATAATAAATCCAGCACTTACGGCGTTTCTTAGCCGACTTAACGTGCAAAAGGAGGGTTATTAGCGAGGCAGTATCGCGAATCCTTCGATCGGAACGGGGCATGCGTGACTATTCAAATGCCAAATTCAAATTCATGATCACAACTATAAAAATAGGTGAACTGGCCTTTGCTCTAGAGCGCGCGATCAGGGTCGGACTGGGTCTGAAGGGCACAAGTGATATTATGATGTAAGGGCTCCTTATAAACCTGGGATAAGGGTTGATGCGACAGTATGGGGCAGCCGTCCGCGGAGGCTTAGTAGGTTTCGGTTGGCAAGCACTGTCTATAATCAAAGTAATATAAAGACGAACAAGTAGTCCAACTTTGGCCGTTTAGGACCGCACGACACATATTCACACAGACGCACGATAGCACGTCTGTGTTAGTTCGATCCATACTGAAGCATTCTTACGCATTTTTAGTTCTTTGCTTGTAGTGCGTTCGTACACGGCGCGCACACACTCAAACGCGCGCGCGATGTACCTTTTGTAGGAAGAAAAATTATTACTATTATAGTGTAGTCTAATGACCTGTTCCAACTCATTCTACTTTGCAGCAGGAAAACTAAAAAGGAGGCTGGATAAAACTGTCTATGATTGTGATCCAATTAAAGAGTGCTCCATTTCGTTTGATGCTCGAATGATCGATATCCATTTAATTTTTTTTTAGTTTCACTCTAGTTTTAAGGTCAGATTCACGGAATAAATATTTTGAAAACCTTTTAAGTAAGTATATTAACAAAATTATTGGTAATGGTAAGTTATCACTAATCATTCCACAAATGGACGCCAAGCAGGTGTAAGACACCTGAGTCCGTCTTGAGGTCGGAAAGGAGAATGTATGAAGGTCGTAATATATATAGTGTACGTACATTGCCGAGTGCACGTCTTCAGATACCTGTGTAAAGCGTCGGCGGCCGACCCCTGGGCCCCTGACTCATTCTCCGCGTCTATGCCCGCCATAGGTCAAGTTGAACGGTACGTCGCTATGCGGCGTCCACACTGACGATAGCAGTGTGCGCGAATGTGTGGAGCACGCTTTACTTAAGTTAATCCTTTTGAAAATAGTAGGTACCTAATCTCCAATGATTAAAACACAATCCTTACAGTACCTTTTTCACGACTTTAAAGAGCAAATAATAAAAGTTTCCACAGAACGCTTACGATGAAATGAATAAGGTCAACCAGAGTAAAGGCGCCTATTCCATTAAATCTGAAGTCTTTGAAATGATTCTTACCGTACCTACCTGTAAAGTACAGCGTATACGACAGGCAGGTATGGTAGAAATACTAGAAATAATTTTAAAGAGTTGGGATTTCATAGAATCTTTAAAAGACTCATGTAGCCCCATAGACGCAATTGCCGGGTTAACTTTAAACTAAAAAAATGAAATATTTGCAGTAAAAAGGTATTCTATTTCTTGATAGTGCCTATGAATCGTGAAAAATAATCGTAAAAGGTAATTCAGAAGTTTACCGTTTATCTCAAGTCGTATCCGTGGCCATTGCCCGCCGACCCGACCCAGGGGGCAAGCGGTCTCCGCGGGCTTCAGTGCCATTCAAACGTAACGGACACTTCACTGCACAATAGCATCAGGTCATACATACAGGTAATACATCATCATACAGGTTATATTCGGCCACACACGTATTTGTTTTATGATGATCAAATAAGTCTGTTTTCAGAGTGTGTAAGTCGGTCGCTGGTACTGAAGAAAGAACGTAGAAAGTACTGAAGGGTATTAATGTTTCAACTGCAGTATGAGACACAGCGGCACGGCTCTGGGGTTGTTTAAGATTCACCTTTGCCCGAGATGTACCTAATGATAACAACATAATATAAATAATATATTTGTAAGCCTTCAGAAAAGAACGCTTTCAGCAGTGTAGGTCAGATACCGATTTCGTCAGATGACATGTAACTCAGATTCCGTTTTCGTCAGATTCCTAGTAGGTCAGATTCCGTTTTCGTCTAATTCGCTGTCACATTTAGTAAGAATTGTTATATTAGGCCCAATCGGATACAGGTGACATTGGCAGCGAAATAATGACAGAGTCGCGAGTTCCCACGGCCCGAGATTTACGAGGTGCAAATTTTCAAGCCCACACAATATTACATTAAAATAAAATTTATGGGCACACGTTCGGGTCTAACAGTGCATCGGCCCTGGCATTGACAACGTTCGATTTGGAGCATAAATTAGCAATTAAAATTAAATGTTGATATTTTATAACAGTTATGAATCAGAGTGGTGGGCCTTGACGGGTCGGCGGGGTCGCGCGCGACCCGCGGCGAAACTGGAAACATCGCGTCTTACGTACGCCGCACACTCGGCGGAGCGCGCCTCTGCGAGGGTCCGGGCACATACCTACACAGGGGAGGAGCATGCGTTTTAAGAAATCTACTGTGTGTCAAACAATGCCAATGTTTAACTCATATGACCAACTCTATTCAAGCCCGTATTTAAAGATCCAGGACCACAAGGCACTTGGTATTGAGAAGGCAAGCCATGCTTCTGGGCTTATTATGAAGGGTCCACCGCTGGGGCCTCTCGAGGTTGGCTGGGCCCCTAGGCCGGGGCCTTGTAAGCCTAGGCAGAATCGCAGATATTATCGTCTTCACAGTATTGTCTTCACAAACTTTAATGTAACGTATTGGGCCAATCAATCTACTGTGATTTTTGATTATTCTATTATTTAAGTTCGTGTTATTGTATTAAACTTCATACTTAAGCTGGTCCTACATTTATTGTCTAATAAATAGGTACTTAAACACTGAATAGACCTCCGCACGTTGAATGAAAACTGCTTGCAATGTCAGCAAGTACTCCAGTACAACGACATTGTTGGATGTCAGTAAAAGCTCTCTTTACATACCTATAAGTAGTTACTTAAGTACCTTAATAACGAAAGTTATATGAGGTATCTATTGTTTTTTTTTATCTTTACTATTAGGGGCTTTTGTCCGACTGACAATACCAGCTCCGTTAAGCCGTTAAGTATACAATCTTCAAAGAATAAAAATTAAATACCTAAAAAACAAAAAGGTTACCAAAGGCCGTAGCAGGATAAGGGAGGAAAAAATGCCCTTTAATGATTAAGAGCTGTTTATTTTTTCTATAGTTGCTTTCATTTAGTTGTATAATTGTGCAAAGTTTGGTTGAAAAATTCCCAGTGGTTCAGCCGGGAAAAAATAAAAACAAAATTTATGAAATTTGACGTATCTCTAAAACTATAAATCTTTATCATAATATCTTTAATTCATTTTGGTTAATTAAATAGTATGTATGCCTTAAAAGAAAATTGAGTCTCTATCTTTGAAATTTCTGTAAAAAACACGTAAGTCAAAATTTCAAAAAAAAGTTTTTTTGATACCTGAAGGAGTGACCACTCTAAGTGACATTTCTAAAAAAGCCTTATTTAACGATCTGTCAGTCATATAAGTTTGACGGTTAAAATCGAAAAGCAACAGTGTCAAAATTAAAAAACTATGTTGGTCGGATTCTGTTACATTTTATTCTTATACAATTCTAATACAGCCAAAGAACTTAAACATAAATATTCTTTGTTAAGAACTAAAAATAAAATAAATTTATGGCATTTACTCGTATATGTATCAACTTAAAAATGTCTTTTACTTCTTATTTTAATCACTATCGCTATCTTCATTAACGGTAACACTAATACCGTTTCTCAAAAAAGGTCCACTAAGAATTTCGGCAGGCTGAATAATTTTTGATAAATATCTTGCGTGCGATAGGTAGTACACAATTGCGGCAATGTGTGAACAACACCCTACCTACGAATGAATATATCTGGTGAAACGATAAGTAAGGCTTAATTAGAAATAATGATGATTACCTATTTGAAAAAAAAAGGTTTTATAAGTTAAAAGGCGACAATTAATACAAATACAGGCTGGTTTTCGATAATCTGTACATATTAAAAGGGGTGAAATTCCATTTAATTTTATCGGTAAAAATGACTAATTTTTGTTTCTGGGCAAAAAAAAATTTTTTACAGATTTTTACAGTTTGCTATGAAATTTTGGGCAGTACATCTGTTTGACGCAGTATAACTTTTGATCTTATTGTTCAAAGCTGTAAGAAAAAAATGTTTGTAAGATCACAATTAAGTGCTAAACGAAGATAAGCATGAAAAAATGGTCACAATATTCGCAAACTTTCGAGAAAAACTGTGTTTTCCGTAAAAAAAACTGAAGTTTTGCAGCCGTTTTTCACAATTATAATTTTTTTTGACGAGTTTTTCTTCAAGTCGGTGGTTTATTGTTATTGCTACTAAATAACGTGTCTATTGCCATGACCCTGCAATTTTTTCTTACAATTTTAAGCAATTAGTTCAAAAGTTATACCGTGGCAAACAGATGTACTGCCGAAAATATCACTGAAAGTTTAAAATCAGTCACAAACAAAAATTAAAATCAGTTTTACCGATAAAATTGGCCGAAATTTCACCCCTTTTCATATGTACAGATTATCGAAAACCACCCTGTATATTTTCAAGCCAAAATTAATGGGAATGTCAATAATTGATTTATTTTTAATTTCTTACAAAGAAGATTTATTTTTAAGTTCTTTGGCTGTATTAGATTAGAATAGTATAAGAATAAAATGTAACAGAATCCGACCAACATAGTTTTTTAATTTTGACACTGTTGCTTTTCGATTTTAACCGTCAAACTTATATGACTGACAGATCGTTAAATAAGGCTTTTTTAGAAATGTCACTTAGAGTGGTCACTCCTTCAGGTATCAAAAAAACTTTTTTTTGAAATTTTGACTTACGTGTTTTTTACAGAAATTGCAAAGATAGGGACTCAATTTTCTTTTAAGGCATACATACCTATCAATTTACCAAAATGAATTAAAGATATTATGATAAAGATTTATAGTTTTAGAGATACGTGAAATTTCATAAATTTTGTTTTTATTTTTTCCCGGCTGAACCACTGGGAATTTTTCAACCAAACTTTGCACAACTATACAACTAAATGAAAGCAACTATAGAAAAAATAAACAGCTCTTAATCATTCAAGGGCATTTTTTCTTCCCTTATCCTGCTACGGCCTTTGTACACTGTTTTAAAAAAACCTTATACAAACTTGGCAACCTTAGAATGGGGTTCCGCCAAAATTGAATTAAAGAGGCCTAAATTCGAGCAAGTCAAGCCCGAGACTCTAGCCAACATAGCTTTTTTCTCTCGAGTCCTGGTCAGGACTCCTGATACACTCCACCAAAAAGTGCTGCACATCCTAGGTATCTATTGTAAGTTGATGCGCTGAGTGTGAATTGGACTTAAATGTACTTGAACCGCGATGACAGCATAATCTTCGGCCGAGTCACCCCGGAGCCGTTAGCGTGTTACATGTACCTCTCATAAAACATATTTCATAGCGATTACCTCAGCTATCACTAATTTAAGGGCCGCTTCCTGTTATTTATTAGCTTTATACGGAAGAGGAAAATCCATTAGGCCCATTAAAATCTATTAAATTCGCATCGCACTATATAAATAACCATATAAAGTCCAATTTACTTTATAGGTTCACGCTTGCGCATGTTCTTCGTTTTTACCAGGCGCGCTTTTGATGAGTTGATGTTTGATATCATGATATCCCATCACCTCACATTGGCTGGATATTTTACATAGGTACGTAGTTCAGTCGATAAAAACTAAAGAGGAGCATTATAGGATAACTCATTCCCTAAGAAAATCAGGAGAATACTAAGTACTACGAGTTGTAAGAATTCGGATAACAGATGAGTTAGAAGTCTCCGTAAGCAACACTGTCCCTGTAGAACGAACCGGACAAGTCTATTCCGAGCTTTCAATTTTCCGCGGTTGTCCTGATTAACAAAGTGAATGGTTAAATCTGAAAACTGTAATTTTCTATTGGGTTTAAATCACCCGCATTTGAGCTTTGCGGTGCGTTTAACCTTCCATTTTAATTTATAATTGTCGCAAAATGTTAATATTGCAATCGAATGTTATGAAGTCAATAAGTGGGTTAGTTTTTCACCGCGATCGCGATCGACACATATGTAGTGAACGTACAGTGATAATAATTTCTTGCATTTCGCAACTGTTTGTAAGAATGTCAATCAGATACGGCACCTACTCTGTACTATGTGCGTTAACTAGCTACTATTGTGCAGTTATTTTAGTTTATAGAATTATATATATACCTATATATATGATACACCTGGCTAGAGAGCAGTTTTTTTTCGTACGCGTGGCGTGAAGTGTAGACATAAAATTACGAGTATGTGCACAACACGGGAGGTAATAAAGAAAGCCCTCGATCGCATATTTACGTCCCTTGCTTGCAGCTCGGGCCGCAAACATCTGCGATCTCGGCCTTTCTTTGTTTTACCACCCTAGTTGTGTAATGTACTACTTTTTAATTTATTTAACTGAAAGACACTTGGTACATTTGTTTTACTTTAATGTCGCCAAACATGCGTTTATTGGCGATAAATTGCACTCACTTAAGTTAATTTTGTAATATACCCTACCATACAATTAACTTAAACGTAGCATGCACCTAACGTACCTAAACTAATTTTATACTCTACTAAGTACCTACTAGTAATATTTAGTGAATCAGTTTCAGAAGTCTAAATCACGTCAAGATGGCTTGCGTACATGATTGGAAAACTTCAAAAAATTTGTAAAGAAAATGAAACCACCATCAGTCTCCAGTGGCCGCGTTTTAAAAACGCACCGGAACAATTTAACCGCCAACTTGCAGGTTCGATTAGGATTACCTTATCACAGAATTTACATTGTCCTAAGATTTAAGGATTTTGGGCTCATGACAGGATAGCAATTAGATACAGTAGGTTTTGTTAGTTGCAATAAAAAAATCCGTTAGCTAATATCACAGCACAACGTAATTAATTTAATATTTAGAAATATAAGTATATATTTCACCTTCTTTAGTTATGAGAATCAAATTGGTGAATTGCAGAGATAATGATATAAGGATATTTTGCAAAAACCCCGAAATTGAATTATATTATGCTTTTTATATAGGGATCAATAATGTATTTAAGTGATGATTTCGTATTATTAGATTGTCCGATTAAAAAATGACATAATAAACCAAAAAACGAAAAGAACGGAATATATACCGGTATTTTTGTATGAAGATAATACTGGCATCCGACCCCTGATACAAAGTCTCAGGACTTTATGAAAGTCGGGCTCATCTTCGGGCTTTTCAATTTCCCATCAGCTAAAGTCGGCTTGTGAGCCGGCGACAGCTCGGGTCGGGCGGCGCACGCGCGGCCGCGCGGCATTTCTCGACGCACGCCGCTCCCGGTTCGTGGACCCGCACATATATCACGTAATACTAATGGCTGAGTCGCGATCAAGGGCGCCTACAATCCCTAACGCAACGACGCGAGTCATGGGATGAAGCGTTTGTGACCGCCAGGTGCCATGCTACAACAACTGCCACGTGTGGTACTGCAACGACATATTATGCGGAATATGAGTCGAGTCAGAGTGCAAGGGCAGTTTCGTTTTTTCATCCTTGGGGATTGTAGAAACTGCAATAGCTCACTAACGTCAATAGGTTACTTAAAAATAATAATATAATTCATTCAACTTATCCGCTGACACCAGACTAGGAATATTATTGCTATGATCTAGGTGAGACTTGGGTTTTTTTGATTACACATTTTCATTAATTTTGAAAGCATATTTATTTTGCTACCCCACCTAACTTAAAAACTGGCATGACGTCTGTTTTTGTTGTGCTAACTATCTATACGGTTAATATTTTTACTAAGATAGGATTTGGCAAGTGCTCGCGGAGCCCGCCGCCGCTCGAGGCCACCGCCGCCGCTCGTGGCTCGCGCCAGCGTAACCGTAGCACACACGCGCCCGCGCATGGAAATG
This sequence comes from Eudemis profundana, assembly GCA_947034925.1. Classification (NCBI taxonomy): domain Eukaryota; kingdom Metazoa; phylum Arthropoda; class Insecta; order Lepidoptera; family Tortricidae; genus Eudemis; species Eudemis profundana. The sequence continues at coordinate 467,620 of OX344794.1, read as the reverse complement.
CCTCTCCACCGGATATATTAATCTATTTAATCTATTCGTGTAGCATTTCATTCACGAACCGAGCGGGCCAGTTAATCGGAATCGGTCACGGTGTTTACGAATTAAATACGATGCTCATTTATTTTTAATGTTTCGCAATCTTGCGATTAGTTCTTATTAATGTGCTCAATGTTCTTCGGTAGTCGAATAAAATATGAATGCATAATTTGTCACGAAGCTCCCAAACATCGGCACTTTCCAACGGACTCTGTCAAGTTACAATTTATATTTATAAATTGCTAGTGGTGAAGAGAGTTCGGTAGAAAACTCTGGTAAATACGTGACAGAACTAGTGTTGAGCACTAGGGTAAATATGGGGTAAATATGGGGTAAATATGGGGTAAAACCTAACCCACACTGAGTGGATTGGTCCACTCCGTCGAATATCGAATACTCATATTCATCCTGTATTTACCCGCGAGCCCGATGTAGAACAGTAAACTCAGCTACTAGTGCCTTATCATATTGGCGACTTGCGAGCGTGTTTTCATACAAAACCTGTCGCGTCGAGCTCCCGGCGAGTACGCCTCGATCGAAATCTGTATGAAAACACGCTCCCAAATAGCCAGTGTGATGAGGCCCTTAGACACGTTACTGGCGTCGAGATTTGTTGTCCGACAATGCAGTAAAACGGGCGGCGACTTTCCACGCCGACTATACGTTCCATTGGCTCACGTGTGCCGGTGTTAATTGCCACGTCTAATTACGCCTGACATTCTATTGTCCCCTGACGAGATAATACGTCCAATGCGCTATTCAGGCCGGGTATGGTCGACGTTCATCAAATGATTAAGCAGTGACAAGCCTCTCTGCCCGTTGTGAACTCATTGTGTAATTAAGCTGGCTGAAACAGGATTTTCCCCCACTTTATGTAGGTACATGATTTTTAATTTATACTCTCCGCGAAAATTATGAGTAAATTGATAGCATACTCTATGAATCACATCATCATCATCATCCTACTCGACTCTGCCTTCCATCAAGAGCCACAGGAGAGATCATGGGCGGAAATACGATTATCAATAATATACGCGCATCAAAATATATCTACAGTAAGTACGAAATAATCATCCACATTCGACCTCTACTCGTCAACGGAATATCAGTCATTGATGTGCATCTTACGGATGCATTGAAATATACAGTAAATACGCAATAATATCCATATTCTTCGACTACTCAACATCGTCTTTGAAGTAATCGCCGGCTTATGTTTTCCCTGCCTTATCAATGAGCCTCTTCTTTTCGAAACATTAAAGCCAAATCGAACGGGGTGGTAAAAGCAAAGGATGTTACAAAAAGCGCGTAATCGGTGCAATAATGTGCGCTCGCACAGCCGGGGCACACATCGCGACCTGGATACGGCGCCGCGACCAATCGCCGGCCGGGGGCTTATCTGGGTCATTATTTGAGCGTTTCACCCGCCTCACTTTCGTGGACACATTATTGTCGAAGTTCCCTCAGATTTTAGTCTCATATCGAGCAATTTGGTACATATCCGGGACTATTAGCAAATACCTTGAAATTACATTAAAATCTGCCGGAATCTCAACAATAATGTGTCCACGAAAGTGAGGCGGGTGAAACGCTCAAATAATGACCCATCTAAAGGCTGCGATTGCCTGCACATTGATCTACTTGCTTATCTAATCTTATACAGCGTGGAAATCCAATACGGGTGAATATTGAAACGGTGGTCAGTATAGGACTTAAGAAGTTATTTAGATAACTTTTGCTTAAGAGGAAACAGTAAGGTGGAGAGAATTGAAAATTAGGTATGTGTAAAATGTGTCGCTGTCCTGCACTGCCCGCCTCTCCCGCGCAGAGCGCGATAGAGACAACTGCAGCTTGGATCGAAAATACCGTTTAAAATTTCATGAAAACATCGTTTCGTAGTCCCCTGATTTCTTCCCCAAAACTTAACTTATTTAACTATTTTTTTCATTAAACATTAAAGAAAGGCTTTGGCCGTGTTCCTATGTTTTCCTTTTGTTTAATAATCTAGTCAAATTTGTTTTCTGGATGTGTGAACACAGCGGAAAATCTGGCATTTTTTTTAGGTTTTTGAAGGTTAATATCTCTTTTGAGAATCAATTTATCGTAAAAAGGAAAACATAGGAACATATCAATAGTAGCCATAGATTTTTGGCCAAAAAATTATTGCTCTACTGGCATTATCCAGGGAGGAAACAGGTTTATTTACCATACAAAATAATTCGGCCCGCAGTGTAACGCAACGCAACACATTCAAGTTGACAAACACCCTAGTTAACAGTTACTTTAAAAAAGCTCGTATCTCGCAATGTCATTACAAGCATGTATGCGGTATGTAGGTACCTACCGCTGCTGGAGCATTCCATGAAAACATCAACTTTTTGTCCCTTACTAAACACTATGGCAGCTACCCTAATAAAACGTACTAGCTGCTAAGAAACACTACCAATCTTAAAGCCGAGTTATGATATTACAATGCTGATAATTAGCTTCCTGAATTTATTTCTCGGAAGTATTAAAACGGTGGTGTCCCTTACGAAATATTTTCATGGAATGCTCCTGCTGCTCGGTAAAATTTCAAAAATAATTACGAGGTCACTATTAAGTGTAATTTTAAAAATCATATTAATAAATGATAAAACTACTAAACGCTATATCTGGTTTAATTTAATTGTTTGCTCCTATTGGACTTCCACGCTGTATACATACTAACTAGGTACCTATATTTATATATCACCAGGTTGAAAACAGAAAGTGCAGCTGTAACATCCAAGTTCTAATGCAGGGTTGTATGTTCTCTAGGATCAGAATGAGAAAAAGCCGGCGCAGCCTTTCAGAGTTGTAACAAAATCTAACTCAAATGTCAAGTGTTATACGAACAGTTGTTTTAAGAAAAAAATCTAAAAGTTAATAGGTACCTAGGAATTATTTTGATTACAAGCATTTAGGATAAGTATGGATGAAGATGATTGTAATGCTAATTAGCCTCATCTTGAAATCCCATCATTTTATGACAAAATCGTATAAATTTTTACGAGTGTGCATTTAAATGGGATATTATCCATTCGGTCTCGTATTGGTTTTATAACCGTTCCCGTTAGCGCCGTGCAGCTGCATTCCAACTGCACATAACTGTTCACTAAACTTAGTTGAGCAATCAAGTTTAATATGGGTTACTCTCCAATTCTTATCTTTTATGCCAGACTACAGGTAACAAGAATCTTATTTATTGGTAATATACAGGGTGGAAAAAATCTATGGGCCCTGGAGGGGAACTACCTTAAATCCTTTAGTTAGCTCATTTTACTTAAAGAATCAAATCTGCATTCAAAGATATTCCAAAATTATCTTGGCCTTTGTATTAGAATTGATGTTAAAATAAAAATAATGATAGACTTCACGTTCTTTTTTATTTTTTAAGACCAAATGTTTATTAGAGAGATTATATATCTTGAATAATAGTCCTATCAATTAGTAGAATAAAATGGTAGTGCTTGTTTTTAGAATTTTTAGTTGATTTGATTCCCGGGTGAGACAAGCTTATTTTAGAAAATCTTGGAAAGCAGTTTTTTTTCTTTTTAAAAATAATAGAATGTTTCCTTTAAGTAAAATGAGCTAACTAAAGGATTTAAGGTAGTTCCCCTCCAGGGCCCATAGAATTTTTTCCACTCTGTATATAAATAACATCCAGCCAAGACGATTAATCAATGTATTAGCTAGTTATAGCTACCGTGTGAACTTATTGACAGCTCTTATATGTCAATGCTGTTGTGCAAACACGCCTTAAACGTCGTTAAATAAAAAGACAAATTAGCACCTAAACTAAAACTCCGTTGACGCCTTTGTATAAAAAAGTTTGAAGACAATAGATACACTCGAGAGATGGTCGGAAACTTAGAGCGCTACTAGTTATTTTATATTATTGTATTAGGCTCCTGCAGGAGAGTCACTCAAAAATATGTAAATAAATTTTTAGGCTCCGTTCGAAATTATATGTATGTTGCATGAGAGCTACAACGCCGAATAGTATGTGAACCGCTCGTTTAGTATACGGTCCTCTCTCCTATAATCTCCCAAGCCCGAACCCATCTACGTTCATGGCTAAGTTATAGCACTGTATAATAGCAGTATTATTTCTTCCTACACAACGTACATCGTGCGCTTGAATGTGTGCGAACGCACTACAAGCAAAGTTTTAAGAATGGGTAAGAGCCTCAGTATGGATCGCACTCAGATCGCGCTCTGTGTGAATACGTGTCGCGCGCTCTTAAACGGCCGAAGTTGGACTACTTGTTCGTCTTTATACTTTGGTTATAGTCTAGGGTTGTCAAGTCTATTCGGACCGCTATGTAAATGACTTTAGCGTTAATTAATCCAGTAATGGTATGCAAACGTATGCAGCCCGCTGCCAGTCGGCGTGACGCCTGCCCGGCTGCCCGCACCGTAAGCCATCCTTGGGCGGATTTCTATGGTCGTTCAATAAAACATTAATTTTAAGTAATTCATAAAATATAGTTTTATCGAATGTAATGTGTCATTGGCAATGTATCTAGCATTGCAAATGTCTATATATAGGCGGCGGTGACCACTTTCCATCAGGCCGTCTGCCTGTTTACCAGTCTAAGGCAAAAAATGTATCACTTCATAGAGTTTTCAAGATACAATTAGTACTTTCATGGCTTTACATTGTTAATCTCGAGCTAGTACTTCAGTAGTCCCTAGCTTAGTTACCACTACTAAATTGCGGTCGTCCTCTGACATAACTAATGTACCTAATCTATCTAATATCCTCCATATCCGGCCCTGAAAATTCAGGTTAAAAATCGTGGAGGATACCGGGTAGCGAAATATTTTCGCATACAAAGATGGTCGTGCCATGAAATAGTTTGAAAAACACTAACCTAAAAGTTCGAAGTATCCTGACGGGCTAACACAATTGGCCGCGCCTACGCATGTCGCGCGGCAGAGCTTGACCTATTACTTTTGCGCTACATTTAATGCAAAAAAAAATAAGAAAATAAAATAAAATACATACACTGGATGCTAGTAAAACGCTACAGGCCTAAACTCAACGGTAGCGGTAGGTAACGTCTAAAAACATCAAGCCCCAGCCCAGCTCTTGAATCATAAAACGGCCTCAATCAATGAGTGTTTGAACCAGGCCCTTTGTAATGTTAAGAAATACACAACACCAATCTTTTTGCGTTCGCGGATTAAGAGCTACGAAATGTAAATATTTGTCTTACGGTAGCGCAATTCGTGAGTGTCAGGATGGCGGGTGTACAATTCAACAAATGGAGCTGTGGCATACCTCAGGAGTTAGTTCTAGCAATGTGCCAAATGTGGGCCAAAATTGGAGCAATGTGTTCGTACTGGAATTGCGGTGAGTGTCAGGATGGCGGGTGTACATTAACAAATGGAGCTCTGGTGAAGGGTGAAAGTACTGCCTAAGGTTAGTTAGTGCTCGCAATGTGCTTCCACATGTGTATGAAGCACAATCAAATTCAGAGAGCGGTTAAAGAGTAATATGGAATTGAATAAATATATCGATCAAATGCAGAAAATATGTAACTTTTACTTTTTTTGTCTGATCATGGTGTGTCTTATTATTTTACTCAGAGTCACGAGCACTTTTCATTTATGAAATAAAACAAAGTTATCCCAAATGTCCCAACTTTTCCGTACAAATTTTGAATCTCAGTTTCGTTACGCCCAAACTAAATATAAGTAGGGGAAAATAGTAACGAAACTGAGATTTGTTTTTCTCCTTGGGCGTAAGACACACCATAATGATCATGGCATGATCTGACAAAAAAGTAAAAACTATATATTTTCTGCATTTGACATATATATTTATTCAATTCCATATTACTCTTTAACCGCTCTCTGAATTTGATTGTGCTTCATACATGTGGAAGCACTTTGCGAGCACTAACCTTAGGCAGTACTTTCACCCTTCACCAGAGCTCCATTTGTTGATGTACACCCGCCATCCTGACACTCACCGCAATTCCAGTATTTGTCAGTGTATAATTTACTAATCAGAGTGTAAACGCGTATAACCGAGTTATGGTCCGCACGCAGCCCTGTAATATGTATATGTAACGCCGAGTGGCCGATTTTAATCGCAATTATCATACACACATGCACTCATGAATTATGTATGGTGCCGCGGTAAGGCTGCGAACTGAGTGCCCGTATTAGTAGAGCGAACATTTAAATGTCAAGATTTAGGTCTTGTTTATTTCAGCTATAGATTCAATTAAACTATCCTACTGTCGACACCGTTTGCACGTTGCTATAGGGAACGTGTACAACAAAAGCCAAGCCAAGCCAAGCCAACTGGAGCCGTCAATATAAATCTTGTTCTCTATCATGCTGGGGCCATTATTAACGAAAACTCCGTTGACATTGACATTTATAACCTGATTTATTTTTCAGACCTGATAAGTTTTCTTTACTGTCTCGCATAGTGTCTCTTTGTCGGTTTAGTGCTGCTGATTTCTTCCTGCAAGACAGTAGCTAGTAGTGATGATAAACTAGGTACGATTATTTGGCTGTAAACAACCTACATTTCGAATGCCTCGATACGGGCATATACATAGTATACAATCACGTAGTTAAATGATGTGATGTTGCATACAGACGAAAGGCACTTTAACCATATAAGTATGGATAGGATATAAGTGTGGATAGCACATATAAGATTGAGTGTTGACAATTCGATCGTATTTGGAATGCAGCCTCCGCGCGCATTTCAAGTTGATAAATAAAAGTATTGTAATATAAGTCATAATATGATTATCTCTTCCGTCAATAAACTGAAATATTGTACCAGATGCCGGATATTTCCTACAGCTTTGATGGGGATATTAGAATTGTCATAAAGGAGGTACATCTGAATAGATCTGACGTTCTAACTTAATTGTTTGACGGAAACCGTGATTTGATCATACCTTATAAAAAAAAATACATATGTAGTAGTAATTTACAAGTACCGATCTGTTTATTTGACCTAGTAAAATAATTTATCGTCCTAGGGAGTCTCGAGTGCCTCGTGAGTGCCGGGCGGTCACGACCTAGCTGTTATCCGACGATCGACGAGACGTGTGTCCGAAATTATACAATCGGATATCAATCGACTATCACTCGAGATCTATTGTTCTGACGAACGATCGGCGCGAAAACCGATATCTCACTTTTGCGGTCATCAAATGGATCGCCATTGGAAAATAGACTTTAATGCGGAACGATAAGTGTTACTTATTGTCTTTCTACGAGGAAAACGTTGTGCGATATAAAATGCTGAACGAGTCTATAATTCTCGCTGGTTAATGGGCTCTTTTAGAATTATGCGGCGGTGGCGTCGGCAGAGACAATGGGCCGATTAACAAGCAAATTAATATTTATAGAAGGCATTGTATATCTTATTGTTTTTAATGTGATAAATGACGTTCATCAATTTTCTATTAGTTAGATCGGTGGGTTAACGTTTGTGTTGAATGCGAAGGACGCAGGGCGAGAGTTTCGTCACGATGATATTGTTTAGGACGCTAAGTCAATGTTGTTTTTGTTATTGGTATGTATAATAAATTATTGCTTATTCATACGCCTTACTACAGCTATAATAGTATACCTACTATACAATTAGGGCTGTAAAATACAGAATGAGCCAGATCGCAGCTGATTGCGCATGCGCGGGTCATATACGTACGATCTGCGGCCTTCTATATTACCGCCCGTGGCATATACACAATTTAACGTCATCCATTGGCCAGAAAAAGGGATTTTCTTCGCAAGCAACGGGCGGGAAATGCCGTTACGGCCTGGGTGACAAGTAAATATATATTTTTAGTCTCGGGTAGGTTACACGCTTAAATGCGTTTTTGAAATGGTTACTGAGACTATAACAACGTTTTCGTTAAAATACTAGTTTTACCTGTCCGCTAAAAGGCTAATAAAAACATCGATTCATCAAACGAAATCGATTTTCGACGAGATCCTGTGCAACGCTGATCAATAATCGTTTCATCGCTGCAATTTGCATTCGTATTTTGACAGCTCGAATTGATGATGATTGATTTATTAAAGGCATGGAATGATCTAGTCTTTGCATTGCGAATAGATTATTTTAAAATACTTGCTTTGAGTACAAATCGAATGATAAGCTGTGAGTCAATGATTATCAGTTTAAAAGGTCAGCTCATATTCCAGGAGTAATGTCGAGGATGACGATATTTACCTTTTTAATATCACTCCTTACTTGAGCGACCGAAGCCAAGTAGAATGGCATCATAACATGTTATAGTATCGTGTTTCAAAATATGTTTTTACTTGAACCGAACATAAAAAGTAACAGAAAACAACTATTGTGTAACCTATTTGAAATTGCTCGTAATCGAAAGCGTTAGAACCAAACGAGCATCAGATCGTTTCCGATGCATCGGACATGTTCACATCGGCTGCGTTCCGATCGCGGTGAAAGTGTCTCAATACTTTCACTGTTAAAGTTTTAGTTTTGCTAGCTTTCGCTGCAAGAGCACATGTAAAAAGCCGTCAGAAGAGGCGACCGGTCGCATGTGTGTCAAGTGCGCGCGGCCGAAGGAGTCGAGTTACATTTAAAAATAGAATAATTAATGCATAGAGCGCAGCGCCTTGACAGGTTCGATGGCTGGGGTCGCACTTTATCCGATTTTAAAAGGATACAATTCTCAATTTGGTGAATTTACCCTACATTTGCATAATAAAGTCCTTCGCTAGGACTGGTCGGGTACATCTTCGCCGAAAGACGACCAAAGTTTTTACTTTTCATTGCAAGGCCTGAAACCTATGAAAAGCAGACTGGTGGTGCCCCGAGAAGAACAAGCATAACTCGAACGCGAATCGATTATTTCATTTAACGAATAAGCTTGTACAACGAACGAAGTTGATTGTTATAGATTTTAAATAAGCAGTTATTTTATTGAATATTTATTTTATGAGAAACAACGGCTGCCCCAACACGGAAGCGACGTAATATTTATTGCTCAAGAGATACTTTATAATCAGTATTGTCTATTATGATTCGAGTCCCGGCTTGGTTTTGGAATCCAATTTAATCTAAGTATACATTATTGTCATCAATCTATATAACCGTTCAGAGTAACATTATCAATTTATCTGTACCTACATAGATATCAGTATCTGGATAATTCCACGACAGAGAGTAACGTAAGCTACCAATTTCTCGCGTGTTTCTTCAATGATGGTGCAAATTCAGGTGTCAATGTCAAAGAATATATTTAGGGATTGAAGTTATACTTATCTAGATTAAAATGAATACTTCAATTTATGGCATAAATAAATAAACACGCGATGAAAATATGGTAACTTTCGTTACTTTTTCATGGAATTGCCCATGTATATTAACATCGGTTTTCATACAATTTTATTTTCACTTTTAAGGCATAGGGCCTCATAGTTTTAAAATAATAATTTCAATATCCTAATTGACGTCGTCGCTTATCTTAAAGTTGACAAGTCACTTTCATCACAGGAAGATGTATGGTGCATCAAACATCGAGGGCTCGTGGCATTAAGGTAGCATTTGACGTTTCTGACAGACTAGTGATGTAACCGTGTTTTTACGAGCAGGTACGAGTGAGGTACAAGTCGAGCAAAAAACACCAATTAGAAAAAAAATAACCATTTAATACTCGTTTACGACATTCGTGATACACAATTACCTAAAATATTTGTTCTAAATTGTAAGAAATTATTCTACGTCTTCTCTCTGTGAAAATCCACTTGGTGTACGAAATGATCTTTCAATTTCGACGGTTGTGATGGGTAAGAAAATCATTCTTCTGTAATGTTGCAGCGTGTTTTTTTGGTGTTTTCTGTGATTTCCACTTCTTTTTTATGTAACAAATTATTGATATTTTTTACTGTTAGATATCCAGGATTTTTTGATAATACTATTTTAGCTTTTGATAAACCAGTTTACTTTCTGGATGCAGTCTGAGTAATGAAAATGACGATATTGGATGTTTTTTTATGATTTACTCCATTATTTGAAACAAAATTCAACAATCGCGATCGCGACACGTCTTTTAATAATTACCTATTGAATTAATGACAATGACATACCTAATATTGACAATTGATATTGAAGTTTTTTAAATAGCGATCAAATCTGCGTCTTCACAGATATGTTACAACTATGTAGGTTGAATTGAAAGTTGAAACTCAATAGATATTCATTGGTTATTTTATCTCATCACTAGTGCTACCTTAATGCCACGAGCCCTCGATGCACAATTAAATATGTCATTAAGGCGGAGTGTCGTCGCACACTAGGCTCTCGAGTCTCAGCTAATTAAGAGGCCGTCTAGAGCCTTATTTTCTATTGACTCGGTAAGGTCAAACGCACTCACGTTTTTGAAATGTTCTCAGCACGTAATTAATAAGGTTGATATACAGGGTGATTTGAAATTCGACGTATTCCATTAAAAGGGTTATTCTATGGCTTATTTGCAATGATTTAAGTCTAATCAACCAGGGGTCAAAACTCAATCGTTATCAAGTTATTTGAGTTTTAACTTTATTTTAAAAGCCGCCTTTCGATCTAAAACTGCTAATTGTGATTTTTTTTATTATTTATTATGAAACAGTTTGTTAAGTTCTGTAATTTGTACGCGAAGTGTCATAATGTTTTCAAGTAATGACTCGAAGAATTACAAAATTTTGAACATAATAAAAACTTTTGACTTCAAATCCTTTTATTGATAACATTTTGAAAGGTTTTGTTTGGCATGTTTTTTGGATTTTGCTTAGTCAGCCGTTTATTGACTATTATATGTTGGATTTTTTTATTCCTAATTTGAGTAGTTTTTTCACAATTAGCAGTTTTAGATCAAAGGCGGCTTTTAAAAAAAAATTAAAACTCAAATAACTTGATAACGATTGAGTTTTGACCCCTGGTTGATTAGACTTAAATCATTGCAAATAAGCTGTAGAATAACCCCTTTAAAGGAATACGTCGAATTTCAAATCACCCTGTATTGGATGCGCTTGGGCGTCAGTCAGCCGTCGTCTACAGATTAATAATAAAACGTCAATACAGTCACACAAATCATCTTGCTCGCTATAAACTTAGATAGGTACTAAATAAAAATACTAAAATTATTAATGTACTGCCGATCTTTAATTGGTGACGTAGGTATTTCATGGAATGCACCTAAAATAAAAGCCTAAAGTAATAACCACATTGTTACTAAAAAAAACCCGACCGCGGTGCACTTTGAAACTGCATAAAATCCGCCATTTTGTTTATTTTAACGAACTTCATACCCAGTGACACTCGCATCATCAAGACTAATCTAATGATGTATCATTTATCAAAATCGGATGTGCCGTTGAGTAGTTACGAGCGGACACAGGAACGGACATATATACATACATACAGGTCAAACACATAACCCTCCTTTGGGCTTCGCCGCAGTCGGGTAAAAATTAAAATATACCTACCTAAAACTAAAAAATTCCGCCCCTTGGCATGGTTCCGATGCTTAATAAGATTCAACCACAGCAATATATCGAGGTAGAAGGAAAAAGTGTATGTAGGTACCTCGCGTGCTATAAGTGGCGGCGACCTGCTTTGCACGCCGTCAACTTCAGTTTCCGGCAGTATTATTAAGTATCAGATTTGAAAATGTATATTTCCCACCACTAAATTACACTTTTGGCGTCAAACGCCAAGCGAAAAACGTTACACGCTTGGTCCCACACATCTCCATACATTTATGTGGTAAGGTCTATTTTCCATAAGGTCCCTTTGTGTTCGGGTTTTTTAGGGCGTCGTCGTTTACGCCGAGCCACTTTTGATTTAAGTTGGTTTAGTTATTTTTTTATTGACAATATGATAGTTTGTTTTTTTTAGGTGATTTGAGTGACTTTGTATGGATCTTATTTTTGATTTTATAAACACAACGTAGACGGTCCTACCTTAGCTGGGTCACATATTAACTATCGCGACTATATACAATATTACCACAGAAAAATAACATAAATAGCATTGGATATGCATAAAAATTCATCAGACATAGCACGGGATTTGCAATTAACTATGGGATTAAAAACATATCTAATAACGAACTGAAACTGAAAGTTTTAAATAGACTAGGTACGTTTTTACAAGAAAAAACTGGTGTTGGATCGTAGGTCGGAACTCCAAATACCGATACTTTTGGCCAAAGCAACGGTGACGAAATCACTTTGCAAACTTAGCAGATAATCTCGAAAGTTATGATAGACGCATTAAGAAAGTTTGTAATGTCTCGTTTAAAATCAATCTAACGCAAATCCCATTTGATTGGCTATTAAGTACCTAAGTCGTCATACGGCCCAATTAAACTTCAATCTACTTATTGCCCTTGTCGATGGCATGTTCTAGCGGGGCAATGTTTTTGAATTGTATGCGCAAAGGCACGGTAGCGCGGCGCGCGGCGCTCGCCACATGTGCGCCCGCGCAGGCCCGATACTACCACTATAGTACATTACACAACTAGGGTGGTAATACAATCGCCCTCGATCGCATAATTACGTCCCTCGCTTGCAGCTCGGGCCGCAAACTTGTGCGATCTCGGCCTTTCTTTATTACCTCCCGTCTTGTGTACATCATCTTATGTCTACACACGCGCAGCGTGCAGAAAAAACCACTTTATGGCCAGGTGTGGCATAAATTGTACATTACTACAGAGGCCGGGAAGTGAGGGGTTGCCGGCCGAGTAATTGCTATGAAGATACGCTCTTTTGTTGTTGTACTTTTTTTACATCGTATTTATTCCCTTATAATTACGGCTATGGAACCCTACACTGAGCACAATTGCTCTTGGCCAGTTATTTAAATACGAGTTTTAGCTGTAGGTAGGATGTGACTGTGTAGATAAATGGACTTGAGATAAGCCAACAAGTTCCGCGCTTGCAAAAAGAGTGAATGTAATGGTTCATTAACTTATAGCGAGATACGCGGCCGAATTTCGCGTCGCATCGCATTTTACATTTTGATGTACGGGACACATCAAACGGAACTCTATTTGGGCTTTATTGTCAGTACCTAATCTAATAGTCGAGAGGTCTCAATCGCGTGGCGCTTCTTTTTCACAGAAGCTTAATGCGCCTATAATAACAATGTTCATTTTACTTATAAGAAAACTCAAAATCACTCAAGAGCACGGCGAGAGCTTTGCTCGCCAGAAACAGTAAGGTGGACGTCCTAGTGCTCGACCAGTTCATACCCGATAGTCGACACCCTGTCGGCGGCTCCATTGCCGATGATTTAACATTGAACATGGCAAATACTGGGACAGTGTACGGCACTCGGATGTCTATCTTATATCCCGGTTTACTAAGCAGGGCAAAGTGTGCAATTTCTTGCCGCGTCCGTGCTGCCTCCGCACGATGGCTCTAAAACGTCTCCTTCGGACGACTGGATGTTGCTTACACTGTGATATTATACTGGGTATTATTAAAAAAAACCGGACATGTGCGAGCCGGACTCGCCCACCGAGGGTTCCGTACGAATACTTTAAAGACTATATTTTTTATGATTTAATTACTAATGTATAGTTTTCAGATTTTTCCCTATACTTGTAGTATAAGTCGGTATTACTTGCCAAATTTCATAGTTCTAGGTCAACGGAAAGTACCCAATAAATTTTGTTTCCGTTGAGAGAAGTGTACGTTTTTCGCGGCATAAACGGCATATATTTTTTACGTTAACTTAGAAGTTTGATTTTTTTGCAGCTTGAAGGGACCATAGACATGAGTATATGGTTTTAATTTCAACTCGGTACCTCCACGCGTTCCCGAGATAAACGGTCTTGACAGGACAACAAAGTGATCCTATAAGGGTTCCGTTTTTATTTTGAGGTGCGGAACCCTAAAAACTCCCGTTAGTTCGTACTGGGCGGGTATTTACACGGAGGCTGTTAAGGCTGCTTTTCCACCAGGGATGGACGAAGATGCGTAGCGAGGGATGTGTTTGTCATGAACCAATAGAAACACTTGATTTTATCCTCGCACCGCTGAGCTGTTTGTATTGGTTCATGAGAAACACATCCCTCGCTACGCATCCTTGCACATTCCTGGTGGAAACACAGCCTAACACATGCCTTCACATGGTATGTATGTATATGCTTATTAATCTGCTCTCCGGATGCGGCAACGCTGCCCCGGTCTTGCGACCGTTACACGGTTAGGTAACCCTCACGTGATGCATTGCTCGACTTTACTGCAATATCATGCTGTGGATATACTCGTACATGTATATTATATTGTAAGAAAGTTAGAAATGCTTTTAGTGCCTACAACTTTTGAACACGAGAGATTCGCTAAAATGCCAACATAACTACTTTAATACGGTTAATACATATTGTGCTCTTATTTATATATATACAAATATTCTCTTGAAAGCCGCGTTTAGGCCAAATAAATAAGTCAAACTAATAAAATGCTTGCTTAACCGATTAAAGTATGTTTTGAAGGCTTTAGACGCGTGAAATATTCGTTAGATAATTAGATGCGGGTACAATGGCTGCCACAGGTAAAGTTAAGTGGCTTCCGCCATTTTGTCTCGTATATTGTTGTCAAAGTTGTTGATTGCCGAGCCTTCGTACTTCCCCGTTCACGCCGACCACTGATACATCGATGAGGTGCTAATTATTTCCTATTAGATCACTTAATATAAAAAATCTACGGATTTGTATGCGTACAAAATAGTTACATACGAGTAACTCTATAGGTTTATGTACTTAAGCACCGTGCATGGAAATCATGAGTTGGTTAGTCATAATAATAGCATTTATTGCAGCCACGGCTGTACAGAGTTTAAAAGTGCATTCAGTTTCATACGAGTTTTGGTAAGACATAGTAAAAAAATATGAAGCTTTAACGTCCGTCACTTTTTGAAGTTATTCGCTACTTGCTAAGTTACCGCGTATTGAGATATTATATTTGGACGGGTTATACCTAAAATATTACTTCACGAAATTCACTTATGTATTTATCAATGGGTCAACATTAAAAGTTTGAATTCGCCTTGAATTGTCAAGCAAATTATCTTATCTGTCGCGGCTGACAACGCGGCGGGCAGTACTTAGCGGAGACTTCAAAACGATCAGAAAATAATCCACACCGACACGGCTAAATATGTGCAGTTTAATGCTTGTCCTTTAAACTTTAAGACATGTTTGTCAGTTTAAGGGTCGACCACACCGAAGCTTGACGCCCCGCATACGGTGTGTCGCGTCGTTGACGTCACGTTAAATACATATTGTTTGGTTGCGTAAAAGGGGTAAGCTTAACACTTTCCCCGTCCCCATACAAAATGATATGACAATGTCTCACTCATGTCCAAGTTACTTCCACTTTGGGGACACGGACTTATCAACGAGAATTTGTGTGAAGACACGGACTTGTGGTACCTAACGTCATGGTCCTATCGTGGCGCCATTTGCAGTTGTGAACCCATAGTGGAAGCACGGACTCCTGAAATAACAGACAGACCGAATAAAGGACAGGGAAGGTGTTAAAACATCACCAATTAGGACGTGATCAAAACGTGTCCGGACAAACCTAACCTGACTAAGCGACGTACCCTATATCCGCGAATCGGGATCCTCCCTCGGGAAACGTGAATACTTCCCGAGTGCGAGTTCAGTTTATAAAAGTTCATTATGCCTCTGGTTCTTTTTTGGGTTCCGTACCTCAAAAAGAAAAAAACGGAACCCTTATAAGATCAGCACTTTGTTGTCCGTCCGGCCGTCCGTCTCTCAAGACCCTTTATCTCGGGAACGCGTGGAGGTATCGAGTTGAAATTAAAACCATACCACACAACATTTATAGGGTACTTTCCGTTGACCTAGAACTATGAAATTTGGCAAGTATACTACAAATATAGGGAAAAATATGAACTATATATTTGTAATTACATCATAAATAAAATTGCTTTACTAAGGGAATCAAAATTTATAGGGTACTTTAATATATGTACCCACAACTTTTTACGGAACCCACGGTGGGCGAGTCCGCGTTACTATAGCAGTATATGAAAGCCCAAGAACAGTCTCTACTCACAGTGTGGTCAGTTAGGACGCGAGTACCACAAATGGTACTTCAGACCCAATAGGTCAACATGATCACTGGATACACCGGACATACGTCCTACCGCTTCTGAGCCGGGATTTCACAAGTTCCACGCGAATGTCACGGTTAAGAAATGATTCAATGGGTCGGAAAGGGTACTGAAACCGCCAATAAATATGAAAAAGGTCACTCGATTACGCCAAATCCATTTATTTTGAGCCCAGAAATGGATTAAGTCCAAGGGAAAACGACAGTAGATTCTTTCTCTTGATAAATCTTTGTATACATTAATACCTGTCTCGCCAGAATTGGGCTATTCAATATTTTATTTATTTATTCAGTTATACTTAACCGGTCTATTTAAAAAGCACCTTCAAATTACTGACTTGAGGGCTAAAAAGGCAATCATTGTCAGTAAATTGGAATTGGTAAAAGTTAAAGGGTATAAAGAGTTTGAAATCATTCTCTATTCTACTTCGAAATAGGATAGATTCATAAAATCGCAGCGAAACGATGTTGGACGGAAATCAAATGTTTTTGCGTGATGTGCGAACTGCGAAATACACAGACAATAATAAAAAAAAGGAACATTTATTTACAACGATTTATCGCGGGAACCTATGTGAGTCAAGGGCACTGAAGGTATTTTTAATGCATAAACATAGTCTTACTACAATTTTATCATATGTAATAGATCGGAGAAAAGACACTAAAGATGTAACCAACCGCTACGTTAAGCCTCCGGCTTGTACCGCCAGTGCCGCCACATACATTCAGAGGTACTTAGCAAAGGATTAAGTCGTGAGCGAAGATTAGCTGTGCCATTTGTGATTGCGACTTGTCCTCGCAAGAAGGGCCTAAGCGAAGTGTTTTTGCAGCACGATACGCTGTTTGGACGGGCACTCAGTCCTTGCCAATTCGGCCACGTTCAAGGCGAGTCATCATTCATGATTATCACAGTTTCCGGAGAATTACTATTTTTTAGTCCACTCGCGAGTATGCTCGAGCGCAGAAGCTACTGAAAATTATTTTATTTCAGTTGTGTATCGGGGCAAGAGGATTGAACAACAGTGACTGTCTGCCAGGCAGTAGTTTCAGAAATGAGGCTTTTTACCAGGATTGGTATAGTACAGATGTAGTGCAAAATGATTTTCCATCGGAAAAACTCGGATCTCAATGAGGGTATTTAGAAATCAGAAATCCACCAGCTGGCAGCAGGGTGGCGAAAGGTCTATTTGGCAGTAGATGTCAAAATCAAGTGGTGTGATTGGTGGATCTTGACGCCTACTGTCAAAAAGACCTTTCGCCACCCTGCTGCTAGTTGGTAGATTATGATTTCTAAACACCCTCATTGGAATACGATGGCACCCGAACTGTCAATCAATGATTGTATTAAATGAGTGACGTTTTTATCTAAATATATAAAAGAAGAAACTGACTGATTGACTGACTGACTGACTGACTGACATATCAACGCACAGCCCAAACCCCTGGTCCTAGGAATTCCAAATTTAGCATGTAGGTTCCTTATAAGGTCTAGGGGTGCACTAAGAAAGGATTTTTCAAAATTTACCCCCTAAGGGGTTCAAATAGGGGTTCAAAGTTTGTATGGAGAGTCTACGATTTTAGAAGTAAGAGATTTGAAACTTCATGTTTAGACTCTTTATTAGATTACACGAAAAGTAATTTCAGCGTTTTTCGAAATTCATCCCCTAAGGGGTTTAAATGGGGGTTGAAAGTTTGTTTATCAACGCACGGCCCAAACCGCTGGTCCTAGGAATTTCAAATTTGGCACGTAGGTTCCTTATAAGGTCTAGAGGTGCACTAAGAAAGGATTTTTCAAAATTCATCCCTTAACGGGGTTTAAATGGGGGTTGAAAGTTTGTTTATCAACGCACAGCCCAAACCCCTGGTCCTAGGAATTCCAAATTTAGCATGTAGGTTCCTTATAAGGTCTAAAGGTGCACTAAGAAAGGATTTTTCAAAATTTATCCCCTAAGGGGTTCAAATAGGGGTTCAAAGTTTGTATGGAGAGTCTACGATTTTAGAAGTAAGAGGTTTGAAACTTTATGTTTAGACTCTTTATTAGATTACAAGAAAAGTAATTTCACCGTTTTTTGAAATTCATTCCCTAAGGGGTTTAATGGGGGTTGAAAGTTTGTTTTTCAACGCACAGCCCAAACCGCTGGTCCTAGGAATTCCAAATTTAGCACGTAGGTTTCTTATAAGATCTAAAGGTACACTAAGAAATAATTTTTCAAAATTCATCCCCTAAGGGGTTTAAATGGGGGTTGAAAGTTTGTTTATCAACGCACAGCCCAAACCCCTGGTCCAAGGAATTCCAAATTTAGCATGTAGGTTCCTTATAAGGTCTAAAGGTGCACTAAGAAAGGATTTTTCAAAATTTATCCCCTAAGGGGTTCAAATAGGGGTTCAAAGTTTGTATGGAGAGTCTACGATTTTAGAAGTAAGAGGTTTGAAACTTTATGTTTAGACTCTTTATTAGATTACAAGAAAAGTAATTTCACCGTTTTTTGAAATTCATTCCCTAAGGGGTTTAATGGGGGTTGAAAGTTTGTTTTTCAACGCACAGCCCAAACCGCTGGTCCTAGGAATTCCAAATTTAGCACGTAGGTTTCTTATAAGATCTAAAGGTACACTAAGAAATAATTTTTCAAAATTCATCCCCTAAGGGGTTTAAATGGGGGTTGAAAGTTTGTTTATCAACGCACAGCCCAAACCCCTGGTCCTAGGAATTACAAATTTAGCATGTAGGTTCCTTATAAGGTCTAAAGGTGCACTAAGAAAGGATTTTTCAAAATTTATCCCCTAAGGGGTTCAAATAGGGGTTCAAAGTTTGTATGGAGAGTCTACGATTTTAGAAGTAAGAGGTTTGAAACTTTATGTTTAGACTCTTTATTAGATTACAAGAAAAGTAATTTCACCGTTTTTCGAAATTCATTCCCTAAGGGGTTTAATGGGGGTTGAAAGTTTGTTTTTCAACGCACAGCCCAAACCGCTGGTCCTAGGAATTCCAAATTTAGCACGTAGGTTTCTTATAAGATCTAAAGGTACACTAAGAAATAATTTTTCAAAATTCATCCCCTAAGGGGTTTAAATGGGGGTTGAAAGTTTGTATATCAACGTACCGCCCAAACCGTTGGTCCTAGGAATTCCAAATTTAGCACGTAGGTTTCTTATAAGGTCTAGGCATGCACTAAGAAAGGATTTTTCAAAATTCGTCCCCTAAGGGGTTCAAATAGGGGTTCAAAGTTTGTATGGAGAGTCTAAGATTTTAGAAGTAAGAGGTTTGAAACGTCATGTTTAGACTTTTTATTAGATTACAAGAAAAGTGATATCACCGTTTTTCGAAATTCATCCTCTAAGGGGTTTAAATAGGGGTTGAAAGTTTATATAGAGAGGTCGGAATAGGTAGAGTATATTTACCTAAACTTCGAAGAACAAAGTCGAAAAGTGGAGATTCCCTTACAACTAATTTTTTTTCCGGGACTTAAGTCCCGGAATCTTACTAAAAAAATATATTATTGGTATTCTTTCGCACCTTTCTCGAGCATTCTCAGTATAGCAAACAAAGGATACTTTATATCCCGGTAAAGAGTTTCTTTGGGACAATAACGGGAACAACGCGGGCGAAGCCGCGGGAAATAGCTAGTATCCAATATGGAACTTTATTGTTTAGTGTCAAATGTCAAAGTGAAAAATGGCGGCTGTAAGATGGGTACTGAAGCTGATTGAGAGAGCACGATAAATACGAACTTTTCCGATAAAGTACGATGGGAAATCATTTTGCACTACATCTGTAGCACGGTTACCACGGGACGGGTGCAACATAGGTATCTGTGTGTGACACGATATGTCACAGCCAAGGACATTAAAATAAATAGCCGGACGGATCCTCGCTAGCAAAGAACTGAAGCATGTCTAGTCCGCTGGCTACCTATGTGTGCGTGCTGCTCGCAAAACACTAGTTGATGTGTGAATCTAGTCGCACCTTAAGGGTTCCTTATGTGGCGACACCTCTTTAGTAATGTAAATATGTAGGTTAGCTAGGTTAAGGTATTGTCTTTTTAGAACTGTCGCTGTCTCATGTGTGTCAGTGTTTTTCCTTCGGTTTTTCCTGAGAAAAATAGATTAATATTATTATGTGCAAAAGGGAGTTATTACCATTACCAACTTTTTTACCATTTTGGTACGGTACCCTAAAAATGTGACCACAGCTAATTAAGTAGGTACTTTTGACGCCAAGCGTACCTCGTTAACAGCGTTACAATTGGCATTTGAATAGTAAGATTAATTGTCTACATGGCGAGATGTTTACGCAGATGATATCGTTACATTCTGTTTTTGTGTGGGAAAAATTTCCGCTCGGCCGCTCCATTGAGCGTGGCTAATACCTGTTCTTAACTTATAAGTATCCTCAGAAGCAGCCGATTATGTAGTTTCATGGTTAACAAGCGTTATGTTATGTTATTTTGGGATATTTTGGACGTTCCGTGCAGGTAAATAGCAGTCTCCTGCTTTAAAAAAAGACATACACGTCGTATACTCGTGGAGAGTTAAGACCTCGAGAGTATACTCGGCAAGATTGCCGTGAGAATCTCTTGCGCATAAATGTCTTAGTTCCGGGAATCAGAGGTGAAATGTGGAAGTCGTTTCGTATTCATCAGCATCTGACTCCGGTTCCACTCGAGATCCCGCGATAACTATGAATGCTGCATTTAAATAAATATCTCGCCGTGCTCTATAGCCAGTATACTTACTATACTTTATAATCACCGTTTGCTAAATGATTCTAGTGCGTGCCCAGATGAATGACCATCCCAAGCAAAATGCCTTGCCGATAGCAACAAGGACACATTAAGGGGTCATCGATTATATTATAGATAGCTGAAGGAGGGTGTAGACAAATCTGACCGTCTATGTTAGATGGACAATGTTAGGATATAGTGTGACAGAGGCGAAGTAGGAAGGGGTCTAAAAATCTGAAACTTGTGTGACGTAATATATGGATGACCAAGTAAAAGTCTCATACCATGACCTATCTACGTATCAGGCAAAATAAATATTCTTTGTATTGGAAAGTATGAGACTATGCGCACTAGCACCTTTCGTCACCGGCCAGTATTTGTCATACCGTGTCTGACACGTTCATAGTACGGTCATGGTATGATACCTTAACAGCTTAACAGGTTACTAATATATGTAAAGATGCAAACAACAGTATGTTTACAAGCGGCGATTGGTATATTTTACCTGGGACGACACATTTATGGGTTCATTTGTGGCGCTTAGCTAGGTTCACAAAGATTCTAACTGCAAGGCACGTGCCTTGCCAAACTCAGAAATGTTTCGAATACATTCAACGAGTGCACAATGTGTGCACGTACATAGCACAAAGTGTACACAATCAAGTAACCGTAACCGGCCGCACATGTGCGAGTGACCCGCAACCCGATTTTTTTGCCCTTATCCAATCTATCTTAAAGAACGTTTAATTCAAACACCGTTAGACAGCTACTCGCCCGTCGACTGCAGAAGGCAGTAAGGCACTGTCAAACTCATACATCGGGGCGTGTTCTTCTTTTACCGTGCTCATAAATAACTAGACGGCAAACGTGCAGGACTTTTTTCTTTATCTATATTGCATGTTGAATTTATGTAGCAACTTTTTTACTATTTGGTTCTGTGAATTAATTGAACTTCCGGATATTACAGTTCCAAATAGTATCAACGTCTGGTGCCGCAACTTTTTGAACATATCTTTAACTATAATTAGTTAATTGCCTTTTGCGAAGTCGTCAAGTCAACGACTAAAATGTACAAATGAAATATTTTAGCTAACGTCTTTAAACGTATACATAGTTAGCTATACCAGCAAACCTATGAGGAGTATCCTTTCAAAAGGGCTTATTTCTCTATGAAACCCATAGAAAAAAGAGCTCATTTTGAAAAGACTCCTCATATATTGCTGTACAAATGTAACATTGTGCCCAAATTTGGATGTGGTTCGGATATTGCGGATAACTGTACAATATTTGAGATTAAACAATAAAATATTTAAATACAGTTTAAATGTTTAGCTCAAGCAACTTGACAAACACTTTGATTCAGTTGTTTTATTTAAAAACGACTCTGCATACATTTTGTAAATTATATCATATTTTAGCAGCAAACTTGTTTTTGCGCAATTATATCGGATTATTCGATTGTTTTGATAAAGGATTTGGAGGTTTATGGAGGAATTGACAACATTTCATATTTTCAAAAGATCTTAATTCGAAAACCATTTGGGTAAAACTGTATTTTATGCTCAAAAAAAATATTTTTGGATTTTTTTCCCCATTCATTTTGGAAAATATCGTCAATTACTGTGAACCGGAAGTGTGACGTCATTTTCCCTGCATTATCGAGAGAGACCTTAGTGCTGAAACGATTAAAAAGTGTATGGTATCCGGTTGTCATTTTCTGACATACTTGCCGTCTGACGTTTATTTGTTTTGAAAATTGTTACAACTGCTTAGCGGCTTTAGAAGTTCAATTTTCTTACCGTTGGTTCATTTGCACGTTTTCGAAGACCTTAAAAGACTTGGCACTTTCCCACTGGACTCCGATAACGCATTCAAACATTATTAACTTGGCATTATTTTACCGGACACCGATTTTTTTCATATAATGAAGACATCAGAAGGTTTTTCTCAGGCTGATAGCACGAATCTGCCGCGTGTTGAAATTATGATGATGGAGTACACATCGGCAAGTGATAAATATAATCCAGCCCAAATAAGAGGAGCAAAAGCATCGTTGTCTTCCCGAACTTCCTATGTTGACAACGCTGTAACGCCTGACAGTTATTTTTTTAATCGTAATTGTCGCTCTGGATTCTAGTTTTTTTAAATCGTAATTGTCGCTCTGGATTCTAGTTGGGAAAGTGACGTCATTTTCTACATACGCCCTTTTAGAATGAGCTACTTTTCAAACTGCTATTTTTAATTGAAAAATTGAGTTAAAACGAAAAAGAAAAAATACGGGTAGCTTAAAATTCCACCTATTTTCTATCCAGCTCATAAAATGAAGGAGTAGAAAATTTGAAATATTGTCAATTAAGAAAAATATCTGAATTTTTATAAAGGTATTTAGTTAACAGGCATTTCCACACATCTTGTATTAGCTATTTATAAACACGGTCAATGGCCGACTATTAAAGGTACCTTATTTACTGAACCTCTTTAGCACGAAGGTTTGATAAACACGGGCAATGTAACATTTGCGAATAGCTCACCTTAAACATGCATTGAATGAGTTGCGACGGCAAAACCTATGATCCCCTGTACAATACAGTAGGCCCATGGATTTAAGACACATTACCGCTTGACAGTAGGTTTCTAAATGGCAAGTTTAGTGTCGTGGACTGCGCGTGGGCTGCATCGTAGGAACGATTTTTGTTTACGTATGTTAGGTATCTGTTTAACTGTTGTTGATTCGGCTGAGTTGCTAACAGTACTTTAAAATTGCGTAGTTATATTGACGTTATTGTTGGTGAATCATTTTTATATCGACTTGGTGCCTGGTATAAAAATATTAAGTAAGATAGAGCAGATGGTATGCAATTTGGGATGGTAACTCACTCGGGCCACTTCGCGTCGACACAGTAGCTCGGAAACTTTTTAAAAAGCCTATTTCAGTTATTATTTTAATTCCAATATACAACAAGTCCAATTTACAATTATATTCTAGTGTGAATAGGTATTAAGAGCTCATCTCGTCACAAGTTGACGTCATAAAGATGAAATTGCAGTGTTGTTTTGATCACATTCTCCGGCAGTTCCATCCGAGTCATGTTTACAAGCTTGCCTGAATGTTGATTGTTTTCAATGCCTCATCAGGCACGCGTAAGATTATGTCATCATGTCGCACAACAATAGTTGCAGCTGTTTCGTCTGACAAACTAAGACTGATCGATTCTGACAAGTCCAGTTTTTACACTTTCAGTCGCCGGATTAAGTCGAAATTAGACATGCGCAAAATGTGTCACTAAAGTCAGGATGACGTCACAAAGGAGGAGACTGGTTGAAAAATTGGATGACTTGGGCAACGTTTCGGTGGCGAAGTTAGTAGCGCGCCTGTGTTGGCCCAGGGAGCCGTAGGAGATGCAGGTTTCGTATCCTGCCCGAGACATATAATATTTAAAATTTTCTCTTCTAATAAAATATAAAGTGCTAATAAAACACAATTACGAATTACGACCGCTCCCGCGCTGCGTGATAGCAGACACCTGCGTATGTTATTATATGCGCGCGTGATAAGCTTAAAAACCCATAACGATTGAATGCAAGCAACAGTCAAAACCAAAAGTTGACATTGAGTCTCATTGTGCATTGTGATGCTAATAGTTGACAGATCGGTTTCGACACGACGACATATTGCCGCAAGCGCCGACGGCAAAGGTCAGCCTGTGACACGCCGTGGTTGATACACTTTCATCGCCGGGCCCACCGCGATACCTGCTAGTGCCACGGATTAACTTGTACACTAGGGTATGCAGTACCGGTACCGTTCTGGAGAACCGGGATTTTCAGTACTGGCCGATAATAGAACAGGGATTTCCCAGTGTTTTCGGTACTTTCGGGACGGGTCTTCAAAAACTCTGTCGATACTTCAGACCAATGAGATTTAGTTAGTTTTTTAATAAAAACTAAGTACTACACATTGCAGTAAAAAAGCACATTTATTGAGGCAGGCGAGGGTGAGTAGCTGCCGACGTCGTTGCTACGAGCTACGGCGGGCACCCCTGTTTTGTAAAAATTTAACTACGCGAATTATACTTAATTTTTCGCCATTTCTGTCACTATTTGAATTATGATAGACGGAACTCAATATATTACACCAGTAAATATGAATTAAATGAAAAATGCTGTTTAAATGTGTATCCCGAAACTCCCGAAAGTACCGCGACTTTTATTTTCACGTCCCGGTTCTTTGCTCGACTCAAAATACCGGGAAATCCCGGTATTTTCGGTTCCGGTTTTTCCCGGGAGCAAACTCTATTGTACACCGGGGCGCAAATATTCCAGGTCGCTAAAGCTCTGGTTCCCTAGGAGAGCGGTGCCGTAGCGGCCGTCATACAGCGGTGAATGACGTCACTAGAACGTAACTTCAAAAAGCGGTGCCGCCATTTGCATGACAGCCGTCTTGACGGTGTCGGGTGTACTGGTCCCACCGCCGGCGAGTAAGCGAGTAAAACTGGGCGAGTAGCATTACATTGCGGATTTGGAAAGGTCGATTGATCATCAGTACCTGGTCAGGTGTGGCCACAGAGCCACTGGTTACCACAGTGCCATGTTTATATTTTTCATATAAAATGAGCGCGATAATTCCCGGGACGGAATGTGTTAAAAATGTACGTCGAGATTCCAAAACAAATTGCTATCAGCTTAACAAATGGCGGCCACCGCACTTTCTCACGTCGATATCAGTTCGATCAAATTATCACTTACAAATCGGTACGATCAATCGGCCCAATCCGACATTTGACAAATTAAGATCCGTTAGGCGGTCCGATAACATTCGAATTAGGAATTGGAGCGTGATCGCGACATGCGCACGGACAGATGGACAGATAGCGGGGAAGGATCAACTATTATCGCCGGGTCTGAGTGCCGCCGGTAGCACGGAGGTCAGCTTGTTTTAAGTGCAATATTCACTAAATTTAGTATCAACAATACATTCTTTATATATCAGTGGCGTGGCGTAAAAAATATCCTTGGGCAAGCCGGTGCAGATTTGGTGTAAGTACATTTTCCTTGAGAGCTGTAGAATAAGGTGCTCAAATGCCTGATATTAGGCAAGCCGGCAGGAATCGAGTTCTTTGGACGCCACGCTACTGTTATACATACCAACAAAAATATGACATGTAGTAGAAAATATAAATAGAATCACATCATACATACTAATATTATAAAATATGTGAAAGTTTGTGAAGAGGTTTGGATGTTTAAATGTTTGGATATAAATTGGATGTTCGTTACTAAATAACGCAGTCTTTATCTTATCTTATCACATAAAAAAAAATTGGTATGCAAGTTGGCCAAGTCCAGGAATGAAACAGAGGATACTTTATGTCTCGGTAAAGAGTTCCCTTTTGATTGGCGAAGCTGCGGGTAGTGCTAGTCTATAACCTAATAAAATCAAAATTAAAAACTTAGACTTGGGCACTTCGGTAGGGCGAGTGACGAACAGGGGTCGGATACCGGTAATTTCTCCATACAAAAATATCGTTTTTTTTGTTCTTTTCGTTTATTACTTATTTAATTTTTAATCGGACAATCTAATAATACGAAGTCATTACTTAGATATGTACATTATTGAACCCTACATAAAAAGCGTCAATCTGGTGATCAAGGCAGAGCTCCCGCGCCGGGGCACTATGGCGCGTCTTTGCGCCGGAAACGCGAGGGTCGTCTGTTGCCTCGATCCCTACTTTGGTATTAGAAAATGCGAATATTTTCTCTAAGATCGTCACTGTCAAATAGTGCATATAGGCGGCGACATACTTTGCACGCCGTTAACTTCAGTGGCCGTCAATAATATTATCTGATTTAAAAAATTGATAATAATGGTATAATCACTCAGATTAAAATAAAATAAAAATGTAGTAATATACGCGATTTAATCCGTTTGAGTTGTTTTATCACTAAATGAATTTTTTATATGGGTACAACATAATTTATGTGCAAGGCGCCAGTTGGGAAAGGGAGACTACCTACCTACTCGAGCTTTGGCGTAGCTGATTACCGACGTAAGTATTAAACAACCTGACTAGTAGGCTGCTCTTAATTCCCAAATTTGACCCATGAACATAGTTCCTAATTGGGAGTCAAGATGTGGGTTTGCTCGTCGCCCGCCGCCTTTGACAGACCACATTAAAATAGGGACTGTATTGACGGCAAAGTTATGAATTAGCCAAGCCGTCAGGTTGTTAAATAAAACGAATATAGATATTTAATAATATTTCAACTTTCGTTCTTCAAATAGCTAAGCGCAAATAGGAAGCATACCTATAGTAACAAATGGCGTATTCTGTTATTGTCATGTAAGACAATGACGGATGCTTTTCCTCATTAGTGGACGTGCTGCGGAATATCAATCTACTTCTAAATAACTATACTTAATACTGTTTACTATACGCTACATACGGTATAGTTTATGGCAATTTGCAAGCAGTCGAACATGCCGATACTTATCCGCACGCTATATCTAGAATGTTCCTGATGTGTATTCTATACCTATCTATAGGTATCTATAGCTATTTAAGAATGGACATTAAATTGTTCGTGGAAAACAACGTTGGTGGTACTGTATAGATAGATACATGTAGGTAATAAAATTTATAAAATCACAGCACGATTGTATTTGTACAATGAACATACTGTTAACTGTACATTTGTAAACGAATGTGTTAAAGTGGTCAGTTAACAGTGGCTTCGTTTCTGAAAAAGTACCCAACTTGGTTGGAATTTATTTGACGAAATATAATGGAGAATAGCAGCCTAAATCTGAATGAAATATACTTAATCAAGCATATCGAAATTTCATAATGCAATTCCCATGACATTACGATATGGTACACGTACAGGCTAACTTTTATTGCCAACATTAAACAAATGGCTATATAAGTGCACACATACGGCCGCATTATGCCGATATGTTCGACATGATCGGATCTGCATGAGCCCCGCCGCCGCACGGTCACGGCCGCAACTCACTTTTGCCCATCTGATTGAATGTCAATGAAGATATTTCATATTTAAATTAAAATTTAATTCGTACTTATTGTAGTTCAGTGCCATTGGTATGTCGCACGATGCCTAATTTCAATTGGGCAAATTGTACGATTGACGGGTGTTTTGTATGAACAGACTCAATTTTAACTTTAACAAATATTAGGCGATTCAAATGACACGGTAAAATTGACGCTCGTATGCGTGCTACGGACTTTAATAGGTAATGTATTACATAGTTTTGCTCACAAGATGTTGTTCTTATTTTAATTGTACATATGCTCAATTTAGTAATGGCAACAACGCGTCATTGTAGAAATTATTATAAACACGATTACCTAGTTCTAATCTTTACGTAAATAGGTCCGAAGCTATCATTATGCAAAGTAAATGGTGACCGCTCGCTCGCACTGGGCATTCACATGACGTGCGCGGGACGCTTTCATTCTGTGAAATCCGTCTCTGTTTTTTTTTACTTGTACAGAACACGGAAGGTCAGTAACCTTAAATGCACTGATGCGACTATACATGCAAAAACAAAATACAAACATTTTCTTTGCCATTTTAGTTTACGTTTGAGCTATATTTTGCGTTTTAGTCCTTATAAGATTTAGTTTAGACCTACGGTAGACATGCTGAGATGTAGGCAAAAATCAATCTATAGTCATATTGCGTTCTAGACTGTCTGAGAACAACTCGAAATAAATAAAAAAAGTATGACATGTCTATCAAAAATCCCACTCTATATTTTTCTATGGTGGCTTTAAGCTCACGTTAGAATAGTGCGCGACACCACATCGTTCAAGTAAATAATTACCTGCCGACTGAACCTGTGTGTTAATCCCCGAAGAAAAACGCACTAACTGCACTAAAAGCTCGTTATTCCTTCAGACGTTCTGCCGCCGGCGGCTAGCCAGATCAGCTGCCATTTTTGGCATCGCGAGATTGCTGGCCCACATCGGCCCACGATTGTGGTTCGTTAAATGACCGTAAAATACGCCATTACGGGCCTATTGCGGTGTAATGCGCTATGATCTTGAGAAAACTTGCGCGGAGTGAAAAAGCTGCATCAGTTACCTATACATACAGTGCTCTATGTGGAAAATTAAACTACCTACATGGAACAGGTAGGATCCTTTTTTGTTGGGTTATAACGTATTTCTATCTCTTAAATCTGGAGTTTCGGTCTTGGTAACGGGGTCTTAATGAAAATCGAGAGGTTCTATATGCAAACGAAAAGAGGGTAACGAAACGGAATATCAGACTATTTATTAAAAGTCCGGGATCACTACCAACTAGATTAAAACGCCACAAAAATTTGCAGGGATCACGATGTTGTGGATTTTTAATCTATATTTGGTAGTGATCCCAGACTTCTAATAAATAGTCTGATATCCCATTAAACTCAGCAGGGAGTTCGACAAAAATGCGTACACAGAAGTGAAGCGGTTTAAACGCTCGATTTTTGACCCGTGGTACTTATGCCCGTATAAATCCTTGTAAAACACGTCAACTAAGTTTTATGATCTGTATTGGGATCAATTTGCGCAACGCGGTGCGCGGGCCGCGCCTCGTGACAGCCCTCGCGAATCTATGGATTGTTCAAATAAAAATATTGTTCTAACCAATCTGGGTTGAATAAATATTATCATCGTGAATATCATACATTTTGTATTTTCATAATATAACGTGGGCGACTGTCTAAGTATTTGTTCTGAACTTGACACTGTTTACGCGTTATAAATTGGTACCTTGTGTCTATTTTATTCAAAAATGTCATATTTGGTCATAGGTAATACAGCTCTATATTTACTATGACCAAACATGTCATACATATGTATACTAAGTGTATACTAAGCCTCCGCTGTCCGTCTGTCCGTGTGTCACAGGACTCCAGCTTTTGAACCGTAATAGATAAACTTGATTTTTTTTCTTATCGAAATTCGTAAAAAGGCATAGTATTGAGATGGCATGAAAAGAGTTGTTTCTCAAAACAACATAGAAGCAGCCGAGCTAGCTCAACTGACCACGATTTTGATTGTGATTCTGTCGCACGTCAGAGCATAACCTGGCCGGCTAGTATAACTGGCTTCGTTTCTCGCGCGACACAGCATCACCTGTCACTGTCACACTATATTGAGTGGAAAGAGATAGGTAGTATTTGTCGCGCGACAAAGAGTCGCGTGTCACAGTTGTGCTAGAGGTACTGTTAGGGCGTTATCACACTGGCGATTTGCGGGCGGGTTAGAAGCGAATTTCTATACAAATGTCGCGAGTTCACCGCTACTGATTTTGTATGGAAACACGCTTGTAACGGCTTTATCACACTTGACGATTTGCGAACGAGTTGCGAACGTGGATTCATACAGATTTCGATCGCGATCTCGCCGCGACAAGTTTTGTATGAAAACACGCTCGCAAATCGCTAGTGTGATAACGCCCTTACATTCGTACTACTAGTACTATAGCTTGGCAACTTCGTTGGTGACACTCACATGTGTGCTTTTTGTTATGTGCAACCGTAACTACTCACACAAGTTACCGCCAACACGAACGGGGCCTCCTGAGGCTGCTTCCGTCGGTCATCGTTCGTGTTGGCGGTAACTGGTGCACATAACAAAAAGCATACATGTGAGTGTCACCGGTATCAGCGTTATTCGTCCCAGTAGCTTTTCGTTCAATTCGTATTTCGTCTCATTCTATATTCGTCACACATTCTTTATTGGTCTTGTTCGCTATATGTCTCTATCTTCCTAAGTCTAATTCTGTAACTTGGCTTATTCTTAATAAGTCTTAATCGTATTTCGTCACGGTCTTCCCAGGACTCATTCTTCATTATTCCTTTTCGATTTTGGTCTCATTCTATTATTCGCCTAAATTTTTTGCATACGTTCGATGTTGGTCACATTCGTAATTAGTCTCATTCGTTTTAAGTCCAATTCTAAGTTCGTTTCATTCGTTTTGCGTCTCGGTCGCTATTTGTAACTATCTTGCTGTAAATGTAGCAAGTAATTTTTCATCTTTAAATAAATATTTCAGTGATAAAAGTTAAGTTGGCGTTTCCTTTTAACATGACAAATAAGAGTAAAACAGAACCAGCGTTTCAAATTTAAAAAGAAAACCATTACGCCCTAGGGCGTTATAGGTTATTTACGGCCCGCAGAACCTACGTATAATGACACCATTTTCGAGCAAGTGTGATGAAAAAATTATTTCTTACTATGTAATAGTAGTTGTTTGGCTATACAAGTGACAATCCAGCGCGTATAGAACCGTTCCCAGTTCCCACGCTGCATGAAGTCACTCATTCACCGCTGACATTGATGTGACGAGCCGTACGTACAGTATACAAAAAAAAAGTTCAAAATCGCTTGGTGGTTTTTTGCTGACTGTATGTATTTGGTTATGCTAGGTTTAATGCTACGTTAATTATGCGCGTGGAGCAATCGATTATCATATATGTTCGCTGTATAGTCTTGTGTATTTATGAAGGTCCAACCGAGACCGAGACTAAATGGAATTCTCGGCCGAGACCGAGACCGAGACCGAGAATTTATAAATATAAAGAAAACACGCGGATTTCGTACAAACAAGGTTTTATTCATATATAGATACAAGAAATCAAAGTACATAGAAAAATTAAATGGCGCTCACCTGTGAACAGACCGGGAATCGAACCCGGTACCTCTGGATTTCCGGCCCAGCGACTCAACCATTCGTCCACCGTAACACCCAGTGAACACCCTCAATTTTGCCATCTACTTTGACTTCCGTATCATCTATTTTAATAGGACTTTAACCTAAACGCCATCTATGAGAACCCATATTACACAGGTGTCTCACCCCAATGTGAACCTATTACAGATGCGACGATCGAGCGATCGAATGGTTGAGTCGCTGGGCCGGAAATCCAGAGGTACCGGGTTCGATTCCCGGTCTGTTCACAGGTGAGCGCCATTTAATTTTTCTATGTACTTTGATTTCTTGTATCTATATATGTAACATAGAAATGTGGTGTAATTTACCCGAATTAAAAACCAATGAAGAAACAACACGTTTCTTTCATATAAAGTATTATAAAAACAACGCCATCTCTCGCTCGATCGTCGCATCTGTAATAGGTTCGCATTGGGGTGAGACACCAGTGTAATATGGGTTCTCATAGATGGCGTTTAGGTTAAAGTCCTATTAAAATAGATGATACGGAAGTCAAAGTAGATGGCAAAATTGAGGGTGTTCACTGGGTGTTACGGTGGACGAATGGTTGAGTCGCTGGGCCGGAAATCCAGAGGTACCGCGTTCGATTTCCGGTCTGCTCACAGGTGAGCGCCATTTAATTTTTTCTATGTACTTTGATTTCTTGTATATATATGTAACATAGAAATGTGGTGTAATTTACCCGCATTAAAACCAATGAAGAAACATGTTTCTTTCATATAAAGGTTTTATTCGTTAAAATTTGACACACACAGAATTTAATAATTCAAAGACACACACAGATTTTATTAATTAAAATTTGATAAATAAAAAGAGTTCCAGTACTACTGACTACTGAATCAGTACTTAAATTCAGCAATCAGAAGTCGTTACATAGTCTCGTCCGCGGCCGAGAATCACGGCCCTTTTTGCCCGAGAGCCGAGACCGGTGTCTCGGCGCGATTTTTGGCCGAGATTAGCCGAGAAGAGACCGAGATCTCGGTCGGACCTTAGTATTTATTTTAGCTTAAATAGGTTTGGGCATTTTCTTTTAAAATGTGCTTTTAACTAGGAGTTAACAGGTCGTCACAAAATTGACGATTAGTATAACACTCAATACGAGTATATTTCCTCACCACCTGACAAGTTAGGCGGTATTTAAACATAGCTTAAGTCTCACCTAATCGTACATCTATACAGGGATGTAATCGATAAGTGTAGCCAGGCGGTTATTACGTAAATGTAATAGATATCAGAAAACGTTAAACTGATATCGGAAGTACGTTACCCAATGAGTAAAATCACATCAATAACTTTATTTTAATAAAACCAGCAATATCCCAATTACGGTAGGGAAATTACAACCTCAAGGAAAGTCGTACTAAATGTATGGGAGCGTTTAAGCTTAATATTTTTAATAATACTACTATTATTTAAGAAAAGTTATAATGTGATTTTACTCATTGGGTAACGTACTTTTGATATCAGTTTAAAGTTTTCTGATATCTGTTATATTTACGTAATAATCGCCTGGCTACACTTAACGATTACACCCTGTATACATAAAACAAAGTCGGGTTAGTTAAGGACTCCATTTATAACTCGAGAAAGGTAAACCGATGTTTATGATTTTTGATTTTTAGGGTTTGTCTCTGCCCCGAATAGCAAAATAACTATTAAAATATTTAAAAATTCTGAGGCGGAAGGTTTATTATGAAGCACAGAAGATGGCTATTCACTTATGCTTTAAAACCATCCAGATGGCAGCTGATTGAATCCCTTCCGTCCGCGGCGGCTATGTCGCAGGTATCTTACGTCGGACGTTTTTAAAACAAGAGTGAGACGGAATATTTTCGAAAAGCCTGCACTCTTTAAGATGAAATTTGAATGTTCAAAATGGCATTGCCTGCATTAAGGCAGTTTTACGTCTTACTTTTATATTATACGATCGAGAGCACGCAGGTCCAACTAGGGTTGCCACCTTTTTTTGAAGTAATAGTATTTGATCTCAAAATAATTAAAAATATTACTTTTGGGAATACTAGGGAAAAGATAGTACCTACCTACACATACATGATAGAAAAATTTGCAACGCGAACGCGGCGGTACGGGCTGTACGGGTGCGTTCCATTTTAGTCGAAGTTTATACAAAAAAGTGCAACGTGGAGATGACAATGAAAATATAGTATTTTTGCGTACTATATATTTTTTCAACAGTATACCAGGTGTTGCCTGTACTTGGAGCAAATAATTAAAACGCAGATTGTACTCATCAAACAATTAACCTTTCGTTCAACAACTTTAAAAATTATGTAGTCTTTAGATTTTATATCGGTACACAGGGTCGAAATATAGTACGATATTATGTATGTATGTATGTAAACTCTTTATTGCACAAAATAATACAAGCACAGGGTTACAAAATAAAGGTATATGTACAAAGGCGAACGTATCCCTTTAAGGGATCGCTTCCAGTTAACCTTTGAGCAGTTATTATATAATTATAGTACGGGTGGCAACCCTGGGTCCAACGGTTACATCACAAGAAAGGGAAATTTTATATCAAAATAACACGTGAAAGCATTTTATATTGCGACGAGTTCTGAGCGAGTCTAAGTTTGCGTGTTAATTGTGTTGTGCACGAGTCTTAAGCGATGATACTGGTATACTTTCAAGTAAGTATTTATATGTATAATACCCAATATTATTATCAGATTTGAAAATCGAATAATAATGGTATATATAGTTAACTGTTCAAATACCACGAAACGTAATGGAAAATGTATGTTTTCCGTCACTAAATTACACTTTTGGCGTCAAACGCCAAGCAAAAAACGTTACACGCTTGGTTCTGATGCAAATTGACGAAATATTTCCTTCTATCTCGATATTCTGTTTATATACCGATGGGGTTGACAGTGCATTGTTATACTCTGTACTTTTAGGTATTTAAAAAAGGTAAACAAAAAAACCACATGACTAGGGTCGTTCAGCCAATCGATGTAAAGTTTTCTATCTGTGGCACAATACCACTGGCTGAACGACACGTGGTTTTTTTGTTTACCTTTTTTAAATACCTAAAAGTACGGACTATAGTCAGTGGCAGTCACTGTTATGAAATATTTTTATGAAATATATCTATTCCGGTTTAGAAATATATCACTATGTCATGTTACGGTACCTCGGTGCAATATGTTACGCGAGGAAATTTCTCATCAGCTGCGAGCCGCAGTAAGATTCACGCTTCACCGTCATCTCGCCCTGAATATAATGTGACCCATGACCGCGTAATCGCAAGTCATACTGTTGTGATCCGACAAGTCGAAGCGACGAGCTGACCGACATGTTTTGTATGTATATATATAGCAGTGGCGTGGCGTAAAAGATATCCTTGGGCAAGCCGGTGCAGATTTGGCGTACATTTTCCTTAAGAGCTGTAGAATAAGGTGCTCAAATGCCTGATATTAGGCAAGTAGGTAGGTATTATACAACTAGGGTGGTAAAACAAAGAAAGGCCCGAGATCGCAGATGTTTGCGGCCCGAGCTGCAAGCGATAAGCCTAATTTTATATCTACACTTGGCCAGAAAGTGGCATTTTCCGTACGCGTAGCGTGCAGTAAAAGCCACTTTATGGCCAGGGGTGGCATAAACACTTTATTGCACATAAAATCATACAAAAACAGTACAAACATCAATGGTTATGTACAATGGGCAGCTTATATCCCTGGAAGGGTTTTGACCGCCGATTACGAACTGTTACTGTCGGTCAAATTATATTAGTGGCGAGGTTGTCGGCGAAGTTTGAACACTGCGGGGGCCATTAATCCTGGTGCCAACCAGGTGTCGGAGTAGAAAGTTCATTAGCTGCTTTACGGATTAATCGGACTTTCCTCGTTCATTAACGATATTCAACGTTTGAATAGTGGCATGTTATTTAAAATACGGGTCAATTCATCACGTAGTTTGTAGATAATTATAAAAACAAACACGAGAGTATAGCCTTGGGGTGATTTAACAAAGTAGTAGGTACGGAAACCTAAAATAAGCAAACCCGGCCATCACGAAAAACTCTGTATTTTTTTTAAAGCTCTGTCAATTTCCATTTGTTGAATATGTTTTTATTATGTCGCGTGTCCTTTCGACAACAGGATAAGACGTTACGTGGATCTAATACTTAAAGGTTTCAATCGGTCGAAATTATGGTTGGAGAGTTATAGAATCAGTATTTTCGTGACATTATGGTCGTACAAACGAAGCCAATGTTAAGGGTTATTCTTCAGAAATATGTTTGCATTCACCTTATTCCTCTGGCCCTTTTTCATACTAAATGTATGGAGACAGAGGAATAAGTCGCAGACATATTTCTGAAGAATAACCCTTAACTGACCACCCATAGACTTTAACACGTTGCAATAAAGTTGGTTTTCGTTTAAAAATGTAGAGTTAACAGTGCGTTTGATTATATATAGGAAATAGTCTAAATAGATGATTTTTTCAAAACTTTAAGATCTCTTCAATTTCTCCCCGCTCTATATTTATTTACATTTATAAAATTACAAGAACAGGAGTTTAAGAAACGTTGCAATGTTTACGGAGTAAGTGAGATGTCAGTTTTTGTTTGTCTAGCGAGCAGTACCTCTGTTTGCGGGCAGATTAGCGCGGCTACTGCTGAGATAACGTTATATGACAGCGTTTTCATAACTTGCTGCGTGCGCTATATGTTCTGTTGTCTACGGGTTATTCCTCAGAAATATGTCTGCGAATTATTCCTCTGCCTCCATAACATTTAGTATGAAAAAGGGCCAGAGGAATAAAGTGACCGTATACATATTTCTGAAGAATAACCCCTACATCGCGCTCCTGAACATAAGGTCGCGTCTTGGATTGTGGTCGCCAACTGTTTCATGGGCAAATATAGTATTTAGAAATTGTAAGGTATAAAAACAAGAGAAATAAAATTCCCTTTAAAAGAATATAAAATGTTTGATTCTGCATAATACACAATCTGTCATATTACCTAACATTCCGCCTACGATTCGAATTGGCTAGGATAACTACGAGCCTATTTCTAAACAAACGCTAAACATAGTAAAATCAATGCACATAGATCACCCCAACCCCGTAAGGACCGAAATGTATATTTATGCCACACCTGGTCATAAAGTGGCTTTTACCGCACGCTACGCGTACGGAAAAAGCCGCTTTCTGGTCAAGTGTAGACATAAAATGATGTACAAAACACGGGAGGTAATAAAGAAAGCCCGCAGCCCAGTTGTGTAATGTACTATTCTCGAACAATATATATGGTAGGTACAGTCAGCGTCAAATACTCTGTAGCATCCAAAGAACCATATATATCGTAACACATCTTTTTACATATAGTAATAAAGAAGTGTTGCGATATACATATCTGGCGCTTTGGATGCTACCAACTATTTGACGCTGACTGTACACAGAATAAAAATACAGTATGTAAACTAACGAAAAACGTATGTTTAAACCCGTGAGTCTAGGTGAGAAACAAGGTGGTCATAACTTATTGAGATATAGATACTTTTTAAAATTTGGATGAAAATAATGATAGATAAATTAAAATTGTGTTACATCCTGTATTCATTGTTTACAATCCTGTCGTCTGACAAGTCAAGGTCGACATCAAAACAGCAAAAATCCGTTCAAGTAAAAATGTCCGTGTACACTTACGGTTAAATACGACGTAGCTCTTCCACCGCTACTTATGACGGGTGGTTATTTTGATCAACAATTCGCATCAAATTTGGTTTTCGCCGAGCACGCCGTTACAATAATACCTACGTGCTAGGCTGCCTTCGTGTACAGTCGCGTACAGTCGAAAAGCTGCCCTACCATTATTACTGCATTCACCGTAGATGACAATAATGTCTACGACCTCCTGAGCGATGAAATTCAACGGCATTATAGTTACGCAAATACACATAGTACTTATTGTTTATTCATGTCCATGACTAAAGAATGACATTTTGAAAATGCTTTGTCGATTCATTACGAGGAAAAAGGTACGTATGGATACTATTTTCCTAATAATTTTAACATAATTCGGCTGCTACTGTATTTAGTTTCAAGAGAAACGTTTTTTTTTATGCCACACCTGGTCATAACTGGCTTTTTCCGCACGCTGCGCGTACGGAAAAAGCCGCTTTCTGGCCAAGTGTAGACAGAAAATGATGTACACAACACGGGAGGTAATAAAGAAAGACATCGATCGCATATTTACGTCCCCCAGCCCGATGTGCGTGCCGACTGTGTGTACGGCACACGGTCGGACGCCCTTAGGTGGTCTGGCCAGCGACCTGGTTCGAGCCCAGGGACCGCAACGGCCAACCACCCGGCCCGACAATCACCATGCCCGGTTATGGGTTGTGAGTTTGTCAGGTTTAAAAAAAAAAAAAATTCTGCAATCTCGGCCTTTCTTTGTAAATCCACCCTAGTTGTGTAATGTACTATAAATAGCTTACACTTACTGACGTGCAATAATAGTGAACAATTAAGTGACGTGTTTACAATAATGATGGTTGTCCGTTTTTGTTATGACATTAACATAACATTCCACAGGATGATACGAGAAGTATTAACCGACTTATTAAATATACAACTTGTCCAATCCAATAAAATTATAAATCTAAAGATAATCGATAAACACTAACAAAAAGTGCGAAATAGTATTAAGCTCGACTTGGCCATCAACGGGGTTAATGGTTTGGTTCTCGTAGGTTTACGTACTGTATAGTAGGTACAATACTGTATATTATAATACGGTTGGCTACCCTATGCAATGTTTTTATGTGCCGCGAGCCCGCAACATAATGTTCGCCCAGATTGACCTCATACATGCATTTGTTCAAGTGATGCGTTTTTATATATTCATGTACTGTATAAACGTAAATATTATAATCTTAGGTAACTCTTTGTTTGGTTCATTATTTTATTCGGGCTAGTCAAACAACCTCAACATCATGTGTTTTTAAGGCAGTGTTAGTTGAATGTTCCTAATATTATTTACAAACAATATTAATAATTAGATAACACAGTAATATTCACTAAATATATTTCGCTTGGCGGGCAGAATTCAAAAAACTTATGAACATACATAATAATAATAATGTTTATGGCTCTGGGTGTTGGTGTCGTCTCTGCGCACGTCTCCAAAAAGGCTCATGCCACCCATTGTCCCGTATTTGGGAAAGATATACGAAAACATATATGCGTGTCTAGTAGCATGAAATCAAAAGCAGAACCTCCATGAAACGCTTACACACAATCAAGTAGGTAGCCTGATTGCTTTTTGTTAAAGTAATGTTTTTCTTTCTTATCAAACTGATATAAAATGGGGCCAGTTTGGTCGCGCCGGTCGAAAGGGCGTACCTACAACGAAATGCGTCCTCTGCCGACCTGCACGCAACGGCGCGCATGCCTAACGACGCTTATCTTAATTGCAAAAGCTATACAAACCATATTAATATGATACGCCACGCGTAAACACAGATTTCACTATCATCTTGAGTTTTTATTGACTGAAGAAAACAACGCGCTTATATTATCGATATTAGTCAACATTTGACGAAAAATAGGTCATGTAAAGTGGAAAATACCATGGCCAACTCACCAATTCTATAATTATTCTTCTTATTTTATTATAGACGGATTAAAGAGTCAAATAAAAAAGCAGTCTGAACTTTTTCTGTATCTGATTATTTAAATAAGTTTTATAGCATATTCACAATAATATGACGCAATTATACAAATTACAATACTAACATGTGAATCTAAACTTAATCCAGCTATTACCGTAACGTATTATTCATATGGATCTATTTTCATAAATATTAATTTTTTTATCTTACTTCAATAAAATATTAAATTAATTGTTATCATTTGCGGTATAGTATGCCTTAAAAATTTCTATATTCCATTTGAGTTCTGAACTTTAGTGTAAAGCACCACCAGATGAATACCGATGCAAATACTCGATAGGAATCAGCTCCGTATAGTCAGCTACAGAGATAAAAAGTAACCTCCTTGCCATATAAAGAAGTAGGGGAGACAACGTCGAGTAGTTCAGCATTTTCTGAGGTGTGAAACACCACGAACTATTCCCGGTTCTCAATTACGCTGAACTCAAATAACAGGCAAGCGCTGACATATCCTGAAACAGCTCGACAATAGAGCCGGGTTGATATGTTTGTGACTATGCTCGCCTGGTACCCTCGGCTTGGTACAGAGAACGATCTCAGCGCACGCCGTGAAAAAAAAAATAAGTTAAAGGGAATTAAGGGTTGGCATTGTTCCCCTGGACTATTCATGCAATTCAGATACACACAGACAGACAACTACAGACAAGACAATTATTATACTGCAATCATATTTAGACTAGGTCCCCATTGTGGTCGAGTGCCCGCGCACGCCACTGTTTTACAGCCGCGGTGATGACGTTTTCGCTGAGGAAGACCTACTGCCACGAAGTCTAACTGTTGTGACAGCTCATAGAGCTAGCACCCATAAAAGCACAAAAAAAGTTGTCATTGTCTAAATTACGTTGACATTTCTTCACGGTGGAAAGTCTCATTTATGAACGCTATACAGCAATGGCTAGGCCGTTTTATAGCAAAGAAGAGTTTCCAACAACCCAGAGAACTTTCGAAGACGTAGAAAGCGTGCGGAGGAAGCTAACTATTGCATCAATTATGGCCCTGTTGTCGTCGACATTAGGCTTAATGTTTCCAGTTAAACCTGAATACTGCAACTGGTATACACAAACGACCACAACACTGGTGCGGAGGCTCGGCGAGTTACACTCAAGGTTATGACGCTTTGTGCCAGATTCGAAAAACGCCAGATTTGCAGAACGTCAGATTCGCATAATTCCAGATTCGCATAATGCCAGATTTTGAGATTCGCAGTATTGTGCGAATCTGGCAATCTGCGAATCTGGTTTTCTGCAAATCTGGCGTTCTGCGAAGCTGGCGTTCCGCGAATCTGAAATCTGGTATCGTGCGTATCTGGAGTTTTGCGAATCTGGTACTATGCGAATCTGGCATTCTGCGAATCTGGTATACTGCGAATCTCAAAATCTGGCATTATGCGAATCTGGCGTTTTTCGAATCTGGCACGAAGCGTCAAAACCACTCTCAACCGTGTTTTAGTACCTAAGGCCCCATTTAGACGAGGCGAGAACTCGTATGCGAGTTTAGTTCATTGCGGCGTTTAATTGATCGAATGTACTCGTTGTATGTACAGTCAAGTTCATTCAC
This sequence comes from Eudemis profundana, assembly GCA_947034925.1. NCBI lineage: Eukaryota > Metazoa > Arthropoda > Insecta > Lepidoptera > Tortricidae > Eudemis > Eudemis profundana. Next base: position 426,681 of record OX344794.1, on the reverse strand, counting down.
ATCTGCACATGAACACAAAAATATCTGAACACGCTTTTATGCTCTTGATAAAAGAGTCGTGTTCTGATATTGTTGTTCCTGAAACTGTGTAGATATGTTAACTCAACTGTACCTAGGAAGCCCGCAATGTAATGAAACTCGCATACGAGTTCTCGCCCCGTCTAAATAAGGTCTAACAGTGGCGGAGTAGCAAGCAGGCCATATTCGAATCTGATAACCACTAAATTACCTAATACCTATATAGAATATCCTCCTAGAGTTAAACTACGCTAGAATCTTGCTTGTTATCCTTCAATTATCTTGACTAAAAAACATTCTTTTTAGGGTTCCGTACCAAAATGGTAAAAAAGGAACCCTTATGGTGCGACTCTGTCTGTCTGTCTGTCTGTCTGTCCGTCTGTCACAGCAAGATATCTCAGGATCTACTGATGCTATCGACTTGAAATTTGGAATAGTGTTAAGAACCGCTAACCCGTGCTTATAGGATGTAAAAAAATTCTTGTAACTTTTTTTTTTTTTTTTAAAGGGGTCCGTAATAAGACTTTGCAAATTGAAAGTAGGGCTATTATATCGAGTGAGGTATCAAATGAAAGAGCTTAATTTGTAGATTAAAACAGTATTTTTTTATTTTTTTTTAAATAAGTAGTTTTTGATTTATGGCGAAAAACGTTAAAAAAAATACCGTTCCCCCCCTATTATCTTCGAAGTTACTGAACAGAAAAATCTGTAATAATTACCAATTATTAATGTCATTCTATATATTACAGGAAAAATATAACGGTTTTCCTAACTTGCACTGTTTTTGAGAAATTTGCAAAAATCTTAACACATACTTATTTGCTCCTACTAAACTAATCGCCATATAGTTTTTCTTGAACTATTCATGTATCTACTTATGAGTTTGTACGGAACCCTCGGTGCGCGAGTCCGACTCGCACTTGGCCGGTTTTTTCCTTACGGTGTGATTTGTAACGAATAATAACAACTATACAATGGCATGTACGTATGTCGAATCGATGAATTTACAACTAGTGTAGCGCTGTGCAATAATAGAATTCCTAACATACGTGACACCTACATCCAACTGTACTCTACTTATCCATCTGATCGTAAACTTCACGGACATTATAATTATACAAGTTCAGACTTATCAATTAAAGCAGGTGAGCTAATAGGCAAATTCACGATGTTGCGGCCAATCTCATCCGTAAAATTTGATCCGTGATCCAGTAATAACATAATGACTATTATTAACACCGGGATATTTACCATGTATGTTTGTTTTTGCGAGTTCCCGATAATAACAGTTCAAAATCGGGTATCAATATCTGTCGGTGCGCTCGTCACCTCGACGGCCCACAGCAGCAAGACCTCAGACTCGAACTTAATTACTAGTTTAGAGTCAAATCAAGATTAGTGTAAGAGAAGTTGTAAATTACTCTATTGTGCCCTTAAATTACAGAGACAGTCTAGAAATGCGAGAGAGCGAGGACTGGTAGAGGAGACGTCATTACCACGACCTTCCCGCATCCCTTTTCTATTGGGTATTTTGAAGTGAAGTGGACATACCTGGACGATTGTGCCGACGAGCAAGCCGAAGGCGAGGGCGATGCTGGTGACGTCGCGGTCGCCGCTCAGCGCAATGCAGGACGCCACGCCGATGGAGGTGAGCAGGAAGGTGCCCAGCAGCTCCGCCAGCAGCTGCCGCCAGATCAGCTTGTTGTCCGTCACGTCCGACAGGCCCAGGATCGAGCTCGTCCCTGCCCAACACAATATACGTCAAATACCACCTATATACATCTAGTCTATCAGTGGCGTGGCTTCCATAAAACTGGATTCCCATCGGCTTGCCTAATATAAGGCAGTTCAGCACTTAATTATAGTGCTCTTAAAGAAAATTGAAGCCAAAGCTGCTGAGGCTTGCCCGAGGATTTTTTCAACGCCACGCCACTGTAGTCTATACTCATCTAGTTTTTAAAAAGAGAGACTGGTGAGTTTCTTCCGGCGCTTCTTCTCACCAGGAGGTCATTTGCTGAAGCGCCAAAAGAAAAGAATCAGGCATGTAAAAGAGACCAACCCTTTTTGTAAACAAGTACTCTATTCATTTAAAAAATGCGAGCTACTATAATAATACCTAACTAAATCGTTACGAGTATGCCTATTGGCACTTGAAGACTACCACTATTTCTCCAATATTCCATCATCAGATCCTAACCTGGTGACAACGAGACCATCTGAGAGATTATATCCTTTCAAATGAAAAAAGTTTTTTTGAAATTGGTCCAGCCGTTTTCGAGTACTAATCGGGGAGTTCAAAGTACAAAAAAAAACCGACGAACTTAGAACATTGCCTTTTTTGTAAACGTTAAAAAAAACTCTTAATTCTGTCTAAATCGGTTTTAAAAGGACCATAATTCATGTCACAGCGAAATTAAAGTGTCAAAAATTCTGGTTAAATACATGTAGATACACAAAAGTCATTAAGGTATTTTCGGCAGGTCCAACGCTATAAAAGGAAGGGTTAAAATGTGATGATGCTACTCGTGTGACCCATGCTTTGTGCAATGTTTATGAACGATATAACTAATACCTAAATTGATTGACTTAGGTATCAATCTCAAGGCATTTAAATAGTGAAAAAAGGTTTACGGATGAATGTAATCGATCATTTATAAGCTTTCATTTAGCCTACCGCTGTATATTAATTTGCTTATTAAGTGTTATTTTCAGAAGAAAATTTAGCACAAAAACAAAAGGTAAGTTATCGAGAGATTTTCGTATTAGGTAATCGTAATAAATATCGCTCAGTTCGTACAGTTTCGATAGTATCTTTTTCGTTTTACACCTTATTGATGCTCGTACCTAGAAGTGGTATTACATGAAACGTAGTATTTTTTATCTCTGTAATTGTCTTTTGATGTCCTATTGATTGTTATTGTCATTAATGAGATCGTTAACCGAACTATTACGAAAATCGGTTGGCTCTATTTATAGGATAACCAATTTTATATTTTTTAAAGAGATATATGTATAAGGAAATCTATTAGAAGTGATACTAGATTAGACTGCCAAAAGACGCTTCTTAATATTAACATACATAAATTAATGTACGTTTAAGTAAAACATGCATAGGTAATTAAAAATATGTTCTTCGTAATCTGAGTAAATAAGAGGTTCGTTTTAAATTGCTATGTTGAATCGATTCAATGATTTATTAAAGACTTTACGTCAAAACCATCACGCGTGTCTTAAATATACATGAAATAAGCGTATGAATAACATGCAACAACCTTATTTCCATTATGGTCGAAAACCATAATTCAGAAATAATCATCCCAAATAAACTCACCTGTCGTGAGCTCGCGATAAAAAATGGTTGCGCGTAAAAATATACCAAACCGTAATTTAATGCAAATCAACAAATAATAACTTATCTCTGAATTAGTTATAAAAACACCAATTACATGCCGCTACTATTCTGTACTACTCGTACAGAAATACAGGTGCTAATTGTAATAGTAAAAAATATGTATTTCCAAAATACCCTTACTCTTCTGCATTTCGTCCATCGCGTAATCCGTCTTCATCTCCGCTGGCTGACACACCGCACCGTTACGAAATTAAACGAAAGTCTAATTCTATTCCTAATTGAAAAATTCTGCGGTTGCAATGTTGCAGGTTAAGTCGGGATCGTCAAGTTGTCGTGCCAGTGCGCGGGCGAGTGGCGACTTGACCGAGCCGCTACTTACAGCTGAGTGGCTGTGCGAGTACGCACGGGGATGTCAGCGGCGGTGGATCGGAAATCTCATTACCAAACCAATGTTATTATACGAGTGATCTCTCCGCTTACGGCTCGGCGTAAGCACATGGGGTTTTCGATAAGACCTTCTCAAGCGTTACAAATGTTACAATTATTGGAATTCAGAGCGACACGTATAAATTCCGAGGCTATGAGTGGACTTGAAAAACATCCCACAGTTTGTTCAGCTGGAACGCTTCGCAGTATAACATCTCAATTGTTGCTTGAAGTGTCCCGCACATTTAGTTTTGAGGCAATCGAGCGGTTAATGCAGTGTCTGTTTAGTGTAATGCCGATACACTAATCGCGCCCTTGTGGGGCAACACTGAGCAGACCGGGTGAACCACTTCTGTGCCCGCAAAACTCTAAAAGGTATACGTCCCTTCTTGGGCAGAAAACGAATTTTATTCGTCCTACCTACCATACCTTTTCATCCATTCCAATTCTATAGTCAATAGATTATTTATTTTACTATTTTCGTGTCGTTGTAATTTGAGCTTATTCAACCGTTAGAGAGGTCAGACTGTTTTAATTTTGAACCTTTCTTTGTGAGGTTAATTAAAGTGTTTTTAAAACAAGAATGTGCAAGCAGTGCTGCGGCTTAGTCGGTTGAATGATATTGGTTAGGAACAGTAGAGTCAGACCATAATCTACTCTAATTATTGTGTTTTCTCTTTTTCAGTTTGTGTCTGTTAAATTGTATGTCTGTTTGAGTTCCCAGAGTTTTAGAGTTTAATATACATGTACATAGAAAGCATTTTTTGTGACTGCATGGATTTTCTTACGATCTTCATTGGATTGACATATAAATATTTATGTCCCGTTTAAGTGCTGTAAAAATATATTTTGAAAAATTCCTTCTTAATGCTACATTTATTTCACTGGCAAACCCAAAATGTATTAGGCACCTTACAATTTATCTCTCCATATAATTAATCTATCCATTAGTAATTAAGCCTGCGTGCAGGAAATGATGGATTGTAATTGTAATTAAATCGCGTCTAAACATTAGTTTTTTTGCTACCAGGCGCTACCGTAATATATAGATTTGAAATCACAGAAAAAACTCCTAAAGACATCATTCAGCAACAGTCACTCCGCGCGTGCAATCATCACTATGTTTTTATTATAAAGCTATAAAGTACTAGGGAAGGGTTACGTGTCGAAGGCCTTTTGGCCCCCAATGTCCAATTCCCCGAATGTCCAGTACCCGTACGTCCAATTACCCGAATGTCCAGTCCCCGTATGTCCAATTCCCCGAATGTCCAGTACCCGTACGTCCAATTCCCCGAATGTCCAGTACCCGTACGTCCAGTTCCTGGAATATCCAGTTCCTCGTATGTCCAGTTCCTCGTATGTCCATTTGCCTGGAATGCATGCCCAGTGGGGACCGGTGGCGTTCCCTGGGGTCGAACCAGGTCGCTGGCCGGGCCACCTTGGGGAGGTCGGGGGGCACCTGGTGTCGAACCAGGTCGCCAGTCCCGGTCCCCTTTAGAAAGAGGGTTGGACTAGGTAGCGGCCAAAGCGCCTGGGGTCGAACCAGGTCGCTAGGCCAGAGCTACCTTGAATTTACGCTGATTGCTCAAAGTGAGCAACGGACCAGCGGGAAGGTTGAACCGGATCAACCCGTCCTTATGTGAGTGTGAGAATCGAACTAAGGGAGTTTTAGTTGCTGGGACGTCAAGTCCCAGCATGTCTTATTTCTCGAATCCCTCGATCCCTAATCGGGGGAAATTACATTTTTTTACGTGTTTGGGAGGCTGCTGCTGGTCAACCCACCGACGGAGCCGCAGCTGACGTTCACGGGGCTTCATGATACAACATTCTGAACTTCTCACAATTATTGCCCGGGGCGAAGTGACTGACAATAAGAACATTCTTTGCCCGTACCTACCTACTGCGTAGTCTTACTGATAGTACAGTCAACTACAAAGAGATATATCCATGTCAATCTTACAAAATGAAGTAACTTTTTGTATGGCATAATTAATTACCCTTGGTTTGTGACATTTCCAGTAGCACTAGCAACCAAACCTTACACTATGATCAACTCGTTCAAAATGCAGTAATTATGTACTTATTCTACTATGTTTCCTCCGAATGTACACTTACAAGCTTCCTTTATTACCTATCAATATATTATGACAAATAAAAGCAAACTGCTAATGTTCCAAAAAAATGTAACCAATACTTTTAAATTCAGAACAAAATCGCATCGAAAATATATTTCAATGTAATGTCACTAATGTCTATTGATGTCGTTCTTGGCTGCCGATTTATGTGTGTAAAATGGATAAAGTTACTTACATAACCAGCAGAAAAGGTAAAAAAATATGTTGTTACCGAGGATATAATAGTATTTTATGCAACAGTTGTATAAGAAGGTTCAAAAAATGCGAATTGCGTGAGTTGCGATACGAGCCGCGAACGCGGCGAGTATCGCAAATAGAGACGCAATGAGCGTTTTTTGACTTAATTATACAACGTTGCATACAATACTTTTTCTACGACTAGGGTTTAAAATATAAAATACAAAAAAGGCATAACCTGCAAAGAAGGCAAATATGATGTATGACTGACAGTTGTGTCTATGGTAAACTTTTTCTTTTAAATGAAATTGACACGCAGTGAATATATTAAAAATACTTTTGTTTTTATGTTGGGATCAATGAATTTAGTTCAGAAAGTTTTGTTTTTCTTAAAAACCATAGGAATTTAATTGTTTGTTAAGTTGGTAGTTGTGCATTTTTACTGTAAAGTTAAAATTGAGCGCTTAATCCTTGACCTAAGTTTAACCTAGATTTAGAAGTCTGTGGCTGCTAGCAATAACGTAAAGTGGCTATAACGACACTTGTGCTGTTATGGGGAATAGAGTATAGACTTCTCTGAACTCATATTATGTATGTTCTTATATTAGTGTTCGTGACGACCAAGTAAAAGACAGATAACCACAATAAGCCACTTTATGGCCAGGTGTGGCATAAAAGTATAAAATTGTTAAAAGCTATTAATATCATTAAATAACCCATCAAATTTATAGTAACCTTTGTTATGAAACCGTTACGATAAACGCAAGTTTTAACAAAGTTATTGATTTCATCAAACAACGTATGAGTAGTGACGTCACTGTATAACGGGCTTCAGTAGGGAGCGTTACGGCAAGTATTTGGGAAAGTCTAAAAATGTGATTTTAACAGTGTGGTATCTCGGTGAGTTTTTATGATATTGAAGTGGTTTTTTCACTAATATTTCTATTATTTAGAGGTGTTTCTATAACATATCACAGAAAAAAGTTGTCAAGTAGCCAATTGTACAAGAAAAAGGTGAGGATAATGTTTTTGTTTTTTTTTTGTATTTGTAAGAAGGATATTTTTTTTAGTTTTAATTTTAAATAGGTACAGTTTTCAGCTTTTCCTGGGTCAATAAATTTATAACCACGAGTATATACATTTTTAATTTTTCCTTCCGTTTGCCTTATAGTACCTACATTACACAACTAGGTTGGTAATACAAAGAAAGGCCGAGATCGCAGAAGTTTGCAGCCCGAGCTGCAAGCGAGGGACGTAAATATGCGATCTGAGGCTTTTTTTATTACCTCTCGTGGTAAGTACTAGTACATTACACAACTAGGTTGGTAATACAAAGAAAGGCCGAGATCGCAGAAGTTTGCAGCTCGAGCTGCAAGCGAGGGACGTAAATATGCGATCTGAGGCTTTTTTTATTACCTCTCGTGGTAAATACTAGTACATTACACAACTAGGGTGGTAAATTCAATGTGGCTCTGGCCTAGGGGACCGGGACTGCGACCTGGTTCGACGCCAGGGCACGCCACCGGCCCCCACCTGGTACGACTTTTCCCACGCCCAATAAAGGTTGTAAGTTTGTCAGGCATCAAAAAAAAAAAAATGGGACATTCGAGGAACTGGACGTTCGAGGCAAATGGACGTTCGAGGAACTGGACGTTCGGGGCAAATGGACGTTCGGGGAACTGGACGTTCGGGGCAAATGGACGTTCCAGGAACTGGACGTTCGGGGCCAGAACCGTCGAAGGTTTCGTAAGAAAATTAGGCTTTTGACGCCCTTTAACTAGTTTAAGTTTGTGTTGTCACAGGAAACACGCGAGGGTCATACAGATTTCGAAAAAACCTATTTCCTGTGGAAAAACAATGATAGTTAACGAGCCGAATACACATCATTATCATATAGGTCTAGAAGTAGAAGAGTAAGGTTATTTGGCTATAGGGTCCAGCTAGAAAATTAGGCTTTGAAAGCCCCTGATTTTGTGATGTCCACGGGAAAAACGCGAACAATTCACTACAAAATATGTATAACCCGCGAACACTTAACTCATAACTTTAATTTGTACCTGCAGTACAACTATGACAAATACTGTGCCTATCTTTTGCCACTCAATATTGTGTCTGTGACCGGTCACCGGTCATGCTCCGTCGCGCGACGAGCGACGTCGCGGCCACTTATGCTAGACAGTCTGGTCATTTAATATAATTTGACATATGATTTAATATCCTACCGCGCACAATCCGAATGTGGAATGAGCTCCCTGCCGCGCTTTTCCCTTAAGGCTAAGGTATGGAGTTCTTCAAGAGGGCAGAGAACATGCAGGTTTTTAAAGGTTCGGCAACACGCACGTAATGCCCCTGGTGATGCAAGTGCCCATAGGCTGCGGTGATTATGTGACTTACCATTAGGCAGGCAGTATGGTATGCTTGTTTGCCACCCTAGTTGTATAATAGTATATTACACAACTAGGGTGGTAATACAAAGAAAGTCCGAGATCGCACATGTTTGCGGCCCGAGCTGCAAGCGAGGGACGTAAATATGCGATCGAGGGCTTTCTTCATTACCTCCCGTGTTGTGTACATCATTTTATGTCGACATTTGGCCAGAAAGCGGCTTTTTCCGTACACGCAGCGTGCGGAAAAAGCCACTTTATGGCCAGGTGTGGCATAAAAAAAATAACTTGTAGGTAATAATAGTTCGTAACTGGAGATACTGTAGTAAAGTGCTGTGGTTCGTCAAAGTTGAAGCATCGAGCGATCCAACATATTTAGACTAGACCCCCGATGACGGCTCCACGGGTTAAGTTATATTAGGGACAAGCCAGGCGCCGAAGTTCTGAATTACCCCACTGAAGCCTCAACAACGTTGTGACCCCGAACTTATTGTTTTTAATGGATTATTCGACTTCGATGTAAATAAACCGACCGATTGTTTTTTTTGCGAGCGCCAGAATATTTTAAGATTTCTCATTGTCGGTTAGCGGCGGTAAAAAATATTCAAATCAATGTTTGACGCATCGAATCCCAAATGCGGCGCATTTTAATAAACCAAAATAGTTATTTTTTTGTCACAATCAAATAACTATTCGACGGACGATTTCGTAAAGCCATTATTTAAATGAACAACGACCGGAATACCTATACGTAATTACTTAACATTTGTAAAAACGGGGTATTGTTAATATTTTTGGTGCTAGCGAAGTTTATTGGCGAGACCAATTTAATAAAGTCGTTTGGCGCACAATTGAATTACAAGCCTCGTGCTTCCTCGTGGCGACGCGACGGCCGCCAGTGTTGCCAGATCACCTGATAAAACAGTAGATCTACCTGATTTTTGATAAACCTACTGAATTATTTCTAAAAGTTCAAGAAATATATCTGCTTAGTTATATGAATAAAAATCCACACTAGGTACTAAATATACAAAATGGAACAAAATCTACTCCGTGGCGGTATCGGTGCCAATGCCACTACTTGTCACAGTAAAAATTGGTAGCAAAAGTCGCTGGTGCAAACATTTCCAAAATATATATGTTTTTGAAGGGCGTTATCTCTTTTTGAGGAATAGTTGCAACCCTATCGGTTGGCTAACGAGCTGATCGTTTCGATTCGATCGATCGATCGAAGAAGATGATTCATATTATTTTTTTCATTTAAACATGTAAATGTCATGCTTAATCATAACAAGTTGGCAACTGAAGTGTATGTGAGCGGCGTTTTACGCTTCTCCGTACATTTTACAACTTACGGAGTGGCAAAAAAGCGCGGGAATTGCTTAAAACCAGCTCAGATAACGATATTTACCACTTTTTTTAAGCTACTGATGTTTTCCTCAATCTACTGTTTTTTTTTTGCCAAATTTCTACTGCTTCTATTAAATTTCATCTGGCAACACTGACGGTGCCGGACAATGCCTTTCTCACGATACGGCTCACGGATAATGTCACATGATTTGCATACTTTTATATAAGTGCTTAAATCAAAACATTCTCACGTCTGTCCCGGTAGGACGTCGGAGGCCCATTCTGATATGATTTCTCATCAATTCAATGTTTTTATATCGACAAGGAAATAAAATAGTACATTCCCTCTGTGGGAATCACAATTTAAATACTTATTATAATGGTGTTTCGAATTTTTGATGTTGAAACACCACAACCTTTATTACATGATACAAAGACCAAATACATAGGAAAATTAAGCGTAGCCCCATGTAGCCAAGGCCGGACTCGAACCCGTGCTAAGCTAACCGCTACACCACCTGGGTACTTTGCAGACTACTTTGAAATTTTCGATGTATTTGTAACAGCGCTACTAACGATCTTTGTGTCTTTTTCTGTTTTGTGTACTTGACTGTAACCGAAATTTGTGAAGATTATATAAGATTGTGTTAAAATAAGGAAACATGTTGAAGTTTTGAGTTTGATACCTAAGTACTGTGTTTTTTATGACTCTGCAAAGTTGGGTGGGTTCCATTCCAAAGTATAAAAATGTTAAAACTAAACCCATAAAATTTATGGTAAATAACTTTTGTTATGAAACCGTTACTTACGATAAACGCACGTTTTAACATAGTTGCAGAACAAAGCTCTTTATTTCCCAAACAACGCATGTCTCGTGACGTCGCGTTACAATGGGCTTCTGTATGAAACGTTTCGGCACGTTTTTGGGAAAGAATAAAAATTTGATTTTAACATTGTAGTATCTCGGTGAGTTTTTATGATATTGAAGTGGTTTTTTCACTAATATTTCTATTATTGAGAGGTGTTTCTATAACATATCACAGAAAAAAATGTCAAATAGCCAATTACTACAGTGGAACACAAGTGCTACAGCCGAAATTAGACCATTTGCTTCTTAACTTTGCCATTTGTTTCTTTTTGGACTGTTAAGCCTAAGGCTGTCTAAAGGAGATCGCTTGTTAGCGATAAGACTGCATGTTATTTACCATCGAAATGCTGTTTTAGATTTAAGTTTCTTATTGTTTTTTGATTTGGTGTGCAACAAAGAATATTGTATACATAACCAATTTAATACGAGGTAAAATTTGCACTAGATTATACCTATAGCCTTGGTAAAAACAATATTTGCTAACGAATAGAGCTATTTTGAGTTAACCGGTATCAGCTTTCAGAGCAACACATCAGTTACATGATAGATACGAGTCTCGCTGAAATAGGCGAGCGGCACATTCACGATACCACCATCATCATCATCATCAGCCTGACCTTTGACGACACGTTTAGCTCAGTGATTATATACGTCTCTCGGTAAAAGAAAAAAAACTGTGCCTAGTTATTTGCTTGTTGCATTTTATAAATGCCATTTTATGTAAATTTTAAAGGAGAAACAGGTGAGTTTCTTGCGGCGCTTCTTCTCACCAGAAGGTCATCTACCGAAGCGCCAAAAGAAAAGAATCAGACATGTAAAAGAGCCCTTGAGGCCTACTTGCAGAAATAAATGAGTTTGAGTTTTGAGTTTTTCAGTAAAGATCTATACGAGTGCCGTGTTGTGGCCGGCAGTAAACAGGCTCGGCATAACGTGGCCGTGGCCGTGGCCGTGCCGAGGTGCTAACGCGGCAAATTGCCTGCCACGACGACAGTGTCAACACAGCTTTATTCGTACTACTTACCTATTATTATTATGGAAACATAAAAAAATATACTCGTATAATGGTCTTTACCTACGTATGCGCTAATTAGTCGAGTGCCCGAAAACTTTAATTTGAACGTGATAAATGACGACTACTTAGGGCCGATACAGACGGACTGCAACCCAACTGCAACTCCCTACGATTTTTATGGGAACTGCATCACAACTGAACGCAGACTGCGCAGTTGTGATGCAGTTCCCATACAAAACGTAGGGAGTTGCAGTTGGGTTGCAGTCCGTCTGTATCGGCCCTTATTTAGACATGGAAATACTTTGTAAAAAATCTGTTCTTAACATTTTCCCATATTATACAGAGAACTTCGGACAATGAGTATATTTTCATGCCTCAGTCACTATGTTAGTTATGGATATTTAGTAAAAGCTTATGGCATAACTGCGGCAATCCTAGATAGACCATCATTAGATACTTCATTTCGCATGAATCCCATCAGGAGAGCTGGATTCGTTTCGTAATAAAAAATGTGACCGATCTGGAACATCCTTTCAATTTTTTTTCAACAAACATTTTTTTTCTTGTTAAGTCGGTAAAAAATAACATATCACACTAGAACAGTGGTTCCGAACCTGGGGGTAATTACCCCTCCAGGGGTAAAACGCATGAATGTTACCCGTTCTACTTTGAGCAGTTTCTTATAAGCTTATAATACGTATTTTTTGGAGGGGTAATAATACAAATCTCGATGAGAATGTGGGTGATATGATAATAAAGGTTAGGAACCACTGCACGAGAATATCCAGTGGCATGCTCGGGTGTTCCCGTCCGGGGCGAGGGGCTCGGCGCTCGGCCGTGACAATGAACGCGGCACGCGCGGAATCGCTAACTATTACAATAAACCAACTTAGCGCCGCTTGCGCAACCACGTCACCTCCACAATATAACCCGAAAGGTAGGATAAGAAATGTAAACAGACCTACTCGTCGACTGCCATTAGATTAGGGTCATCAACACGTTTCCCTACGATATCAGAGGGGTAATTCCACGGTAGTTAATACTTAAATTTACGCCACAAATAAATAACACGCGATGAAATGGTAACTTCTGTTACATTTTCATGGAATTACCCAGACGGTAATACTGTGCGAAGTTCACTTATTTCAGTAGGTACCAGTGGCGTGGCGTCCAAAGAACTCGATTCCTACCGGCTTGCCTAATATCAGGCATTTGACCACCTTATTCTACTGCTCTTAAGGTAGGTAAATGTAAGCCAAATCTGCACCGGCTTGCCCAAGGATATCTTTTACGCCACGCCACTGGTAGGTACCTTATAACGTTTTAAACATAGCACGAATCGTATTTTCCATAGAATCACATGATGAATAATGCAGATTTTCGTATAGAGATTGTAGAAATGTAAAGCGTAAAGCTAACCCACCAAAACTAGCCAAGTCTCGATGGAGCTGCTTGTTTATCTCTAAAAAGCAATGAAATCTAGACAAAGTCGTGCCAAGTCTAAGGTTCCTTACTGCGATTTCTTTATTATTATAGTTAATGTTGTGTGACTTGGCCGTTGAACATTCTTTATACGTTAGTGGGTACAAGTCTTTTTGGATTAGGATTAGGATTTCACTTCTTTTTGTAGAAACGTGGGCATATTGATTTATTTTATTAGATTTTCTTATTTGACACATTTTTTTTCTTTTTATTTTTGGTTGGGCTCTTGTGTTTTCTAACCAGGGTCACCAGGTACTCCAGATCTTCGATTGTCCTAGTTTTTATAGTTTTCACTTTATGTGGCCATTAAACCCTAACTCTGTACCAAATTTCAGCTCTCTGAGTTTATGGGAAGTACTAGTTCTATTCTGATGATCATGAGTGAGTGAGTGAGTGAGTGAGTGTCATAAATGCGAAACTTTGCTTTCGCTTAACTTCGGAACTAAATGACCTACAGACTTGAAATATTGGATTTTAAGTATGTGATTATAGCTTACTGGATGACGAAAATTTCTGTGTTCTGGTCTTATCCAGAGGTTCTCAAATAGGGGCCTGAAAATGCGGCGAAATGGTTCCAGTAAAGGATGGTACGGCAGTGTTTACTTCGCGCTCGACTTGGCGGGGGCACTGCCGTGCCCCCAGATTAAACGAAATTGGTCAAAGTTTATTTGAATACGTTACGGGAGAGTAGTAGCCCGAATTAAATTATGTCATTTTTAAAAAAACTGGACTTGACCTCGATCTCGACCTGAAAACGGCCAAATATTATTGTTTAATTAACTTAACACCAAATTAATAAAAGGTAGACCCGTATGCATGTAGGCTGTTTACTTCACAAAACTAACTAATTATAAATTGAAACCTAAACAATCTATATTACTTAAGACTGCTAGAAAGATCCATTTTAAAACAACAAGAAACCAGCCAAATCAGAGACGCCGTCCGCAATGTTATTCGAACAAAAATAAAAGCATTTGTCATTGAGCAGTTTACATGCAAATCCTGTGCGTAAAGGATCTGTGAAGGTTTTTGAGCGTCATTGTGTCCGGGCGTCACGGGCGTCGCTCGGAGATTGTTTTAACATTGTTATGAGGAGTGTCAGCCGCGGTCGTGCATTGCTAACGCTCTCTGTGATATCTAACGCGGATGAAAGAGTAGGAAACAGGCGTGCTGAGGCGATTCTGTACGGGTGTCACGCCTTTGTCGCGCTGTCGCGGCGCAAGGGGCGAGCGGCGAACGATGAGCGGAGCGGGCTCGTTTATACACCGTGTTTTTTTTGATTTCCGTTAAATTCGACAGGTTGCTTCGTACGTCAACAGAAGCTACCTGGTATATCGCTTTTTGTTAAATTCGAAAAAATTTTTTTTTTACTTTTCATACAAAATAAATTAATATTGAGTTGATAACCATTTTAAAAGACACCTCTGAGTTAGTCAAAAATTAACGTCAACTATGACAGTGTTGGGATTATGACAGCTCATTTATACTGGTTGGTGATTAAATTAAGATAATGAATATTTTAAAAACGGTCTGAGTTACAACATTCCTTTCTAGAGAAATTAACTTAATTCGATCTGGAGAATGTGCCCTTGAAGTTAACGGAAATCAATAAAAACACGGTGTACATTACATGTGAAATAGATGCGATAGGTATAAAACTAATAAAATCTATGTAGGTAACTAATGTGTAAAGTCTAAGAAATTACATTTCTGGAGGAAGTTTCTAAATTAGTACAGTGTCATCGACAAAAGGTCCACCCTAGTGGCCTTGTATAAATTATTGTGATGCTTGCAAATTCTTGGAATGACACCGTGCGATCCTAGGTCTGTTCTATAGCTGTTGACTGCAAAAGGACGGAAATTTGCTATTCGGGAGTAAGGTTTGGGCACGGAGTAACTAACTTTACTTAAGAGCCTCGGAGACTCTATTGATCCATTTAATGTAAAGCAAGACTTGGTCGAAAATCCATCGACGATGTATATAGTTTCGTCTAAAATACATGTGGTTTTTATAGCAAATCATCTAAATAGCAACTGGTCATTATGCTTAACACACTTATAAAGCCTGCTGGGAATAAAGTATATTTAGATAACTTTTGCGTCTTGCTCGGTAAATGTTCAAATATTAATTATGGGCTCACAATTAAGTGTAGCTTAAAAATCCTCTTAATTATATTTATTAGTCATTACACCACTAAACCGTAAGCCAGGTTTAAATGTTTGCTCGTATTGCAGGTACAGACTGTATATTTACTGCACGTTTATGAAAGTTTGTTTATGAAAGTGTTTCAGTGTACAGTGAGCAGAACACTTGCTGAGGAAATTGCCAATATTAAGGAAACTATTAAAAAAAGATATGCACAACATATTAAAGGTTAATAAATAAAAATTGAAAAACGCTGTGGCTCGTCGCTCGCGCACGCCTCAAGGCCGCATTACGCGGGGTTCGATACGCGCCGTGAAGGTCCGGAGCGGACGGACGCACCGCCTAGTCTGCCCTAATAGGAACTGCAGGGTTCAGTGGCGTAGCGACGTAAAATGGCGCCCAGGGCACGCATCCAAATTGCCCCCTTTGTTTCTTAGTGACAAATAATCTGAAATTGCGGCGAGGAGGGGAGAGGGGGGGGGGGGGGGTGGATTCAAAGCTTATTTCGCCATATTTGCGAATTTGGATTGATGATATTTTTTGGCGCCCAGGGCACGTGCACTATCTGCACCACCTTCGCTACGCCTCTGGCAGGGTTAGTTCCTTATCACACTCGCGATTTGCGAGCGAGTCAGAAGCGAAGTTCCATACAAATGTCGCTCGCGCTCACTGGTGTGTATGGAAACTCGCCCGCACCTCGCCCGCATATCGCGAGGGCGGCGAGGGCACTTAGTAGCTCCTGGCTGTGACTCGGAAGAGACTTTGTTCAACAGTAGGGCAGAATCAAGTAACATGGTGTGAAACATACATTAAAAGTCATTTCAGCACAAATTAAAGACGTAAAAAATTTATAACACATATTAGGTTTATGGATTGGACCAGAAAAGATGGGATACTATTTCGTGGAAAAATTTACTAGTACAATGGAACCTCGATTAGTCGAATCTCAAAACTCAAAATGACTATCGCGGTCCGTTCCTTTAGTAAAGTAGTGGTACCTATTTAAGGTCCGCACAAAATAGGTCAGCGGTCCGGGTCCGGACCGCGGTCCGCCATTTGGTGACCTCTGCTCTAGCTACGTGAGCTACCAAGAAATCGCTACTAAATAGCAGTCGTAGCTCATAAAAATGCGAAGCAAGAGGTTTTTGTCTGCATTAATCTTGCATCAAATCGCTGTGACTAATTGGTTCTCCAAATAGCCTGTTTTTTATCGTTTTACTGAATTCTGGAGTTCCCCTTTAGGTATTTGTTGTTATTTAGGTCTTGAGGAAGTTCGGTTTGACCGCGCGCCATGCGGTCGGCGGGAGGTATTCGTTGTTGCGTTTAGACGTGATTACTTTTTAAATTTACGTTGTATCAATTGTATACCTACTTCATCAAACTCGCATGATTGTTGACCTGACCCGACCACTAGCAATACGAACGGAGAGAAAAATAATTAGTCCTTATAACTACTATTAACACTACATAATGTATTATTATAATAGTAGTTATTATGTGAATGACCATGTTAGCTTAAAATCGTGGCGTGGCGTTCATAAAACCCGATTCCCACCGGCTTGCCTATTTTAAAACATATGACCTACTCCTGATGAAAAAGTAATCCAAATCTGCTCCGGCTTTACTAAGAATATATTTGACGCCACGCCACTGCTGTTTCTAATTAATGGACGGAAACGTCAGTTACTCTAAAGCATTCAACAATATTGTACTACTGTGTCTGCTTCTAGATACTTTGTAAATTTGGCGTGGACGTTCTCTTATTTTAATTAGGAAGCTTTTTCTAGCTTCGTCAGCAGTGAAAATGTACCGCTTCGCTCGCTTCGGACAATGCACGTTATCCTTCGACGTGCGGTAGACTAGAACCGGGAAAAAATACATCACTACACTGTTCACACTGTAATTAGATTGTAGGTACACTGGCAGAATAGGCCAGTGGAAATCGACGCGTTAAAATGCTAACATTGCAAAGCATGATGTAGTTCTGATTTTTTTTGTTATGTTGTTTGGACCCGTTAGGGTAGTGTGAATCTGATTTTGCACGTTCTAAAAAGTTGTGCTAGCTGAGCTATACGCGCAAAAGTACGCCATTTTTGAAGTTTTTTTGAATTCTTGCTCTAATTATGTATTTTTTGACACTAACGTCTATGGCACAAATTAACTACATAAAATTTTCTATATATTAAGTTCTATTCATTTTTACTGTAAGTGTGATAGTTATCGAGAGTTAAGGTTTTGAAATTGATGAAACTCCAAAAAGTAGGGGTGCTCTTTCAAGCTTTGTATTCGGCTTGCCCGTTTAGCTTCAGAGCCGATTATCAGCACAGTTGTTACTTGGATAGTCTCGAGTACTTTGACATTGAGAATTATCAAGAAACCTTGCGGGGGTGGTAGGGGGAGAGGTAACAAGTTCGGTTTCGACACTTTTTTTAGGCTATTTTACTCTAAAAATAAATGCGTGCGTCGATTTCCACCGAATTGGATGACTTTTTCTTCAGGAGTAGTAGGTCATATGCTTTAAAATAGGCAATCCGGTGGGAATCAGGTTATATCGACGCCACGCCACTGACCTATAGTTATATTACAGAGGTTTAAGCCCTTTGTCCACTGGGCCCGCGAGCGCGTGTGTTAGTCGCATCGCATGAATCGTGCGCGGTCGCGGCATTGGGCTTTTTCGGAGAAACGCCGAGCTTCTATATTCATACAGGAAAACTGACAATTGCCAAATTCAAGTTCTAAAGATACACGCTATTCTAGGTACGTATTAATTATAATTAGTCATTAACGATAATGGTCTGTAGAAGTAGAACTTGACGATTAGAGCTGTCGACCACTCAGGTGATGGGACAAAGAAAATCACGGTCACTCTGAGTATTTATAGTGCTACAGTAAATATATCGGCAGAAATCGTTGTCAAATCTATGTCGTGTGGATAACCATCGCCCACTGTGGAGATGGCAAAAAGTGGAAAAATATTTTTAGGTAATTATATGGACTCCAAAAGCCTAGTTTTCAAGTGTTAAAAGTGTTACAACGGGGTGGGGCACCTACTGAAGGGATGTTTACACAAACAACGAACGCCAACGGTGACGTCATCTTTGAGTCCTCGCTGTACTGCTTAAGTCTGTATGAAAAAAATAGCATTTTCTCATTTTGAGCACGAAAAAGTGCGTATAATACAATAACTCATTTATTTTTTCAGTGTTATTTAAGCATTCCGAAATTAACTTTAAGACGATAACAAAATATAAAGAAAATTAAAATTTTGCGATCTGATAACTTTATAACGTTTATATATTTTTTATTTATTTATTCTGTGTTATGATAATTTAGTGTTTTCCAATCCATCTATGTAACTATATTATATTGTAAAATTCAACATTAGTCAACATCCCCATTTTATAAAAAATGAGCCGAATTCATTGTCCGTGAGTGTAAAAAACAATTGTTCATAATGAAATCTGAAACTGATCCTCTCCCCGCATGTAACCCCACCACTGCGATGGCGGGGAGCCACCAATTCTCCTCGGTTCATTACAGAGCTCAGACAAACGCTTATAATAACTCACTCAATAGCACAGACTTTGAATTTGAAGAGCGTTGGCTCTAACACTTTCGCATCTATATCAGCAAAGTATAATCATTATCCATCGGTATATTAGAACTAGACTTTCTCCGTCTAGTCTAAGACTGGAACATGATCTCTAAACCGGTTAGCATCGGTGAATCTGCTGGGACGGTGGCATGGGTGCTCATTTGGAACCTTGTACCTTTCAGATTAGCAGTGGAAAACTCCCTACCGGTGCAAAACTTCAACAAAACTTGCCAAGCGGACATGATAGAGAGCTTACAGCAATGAAAATATTAATATCTTTATACAAGTATTGGAAATCCGAGACTTTGATATAGAGTTCAATTGAACACAGATCTGCCAATAATATTGTTATTTACGTGGCTGTACATTCTCCGTTCACATTTAGAGCGACGTTAACTCACACATCGCTTTAAAAGTGTAGCTTTAGAAATTTTGAAATATTTTTTACGTCACACCTGGCTATAAAGTGGCAATAGCCGCTCGCTACGCGTGCATTGCGTTTAATCCCACTTAATGGCCTGGGGAGACGTAAAATGTTATACTTACCACGGGTGGTTAATAAAGAAAGCCTCGGATCGTATATTTATCGCCCTTGCCTTCGGCTCGGGCGCCAAATACCTGCAATCTGAGACATTCTTTGTTTTACCGTCCTAGGTAAGCAATGTACTATAATCAAGACGATATCAAATGATAGTTGTGTGTTATGAGCTTATGAGTTTTAAATGGTAGGGAGGCGAATATACATACATATGTATCGTTTTGCATGTAGTGGAATATAAGAGCGAAAACCGCAATTTCTGTATGCATTTGGGCCATTAAAAGTGATGATCTGATGATTGACACAAAATCTAAGTACACGAAACTATTTTGCGTGGCGTTTGACACCAAAAGTGTACTTAATTTAGTGACGGAAAACATAAATTTTCCATTTCATTTGGTGGTATTTGAACAACGAATTATAGCATTATTATCAGATTTTCTAATCTGATAATAATATGGACGGTAACTGAAGTTAACGGCGTGCAAAGTAGGTCGTCGCCACTTATTTTCAGCACGCGCGGTACCTGCAATACACTTTTTCCTTCTTACCTTCGATATACTTCTGTGATCCACTCACTTGCTTGCTGTTTTCCGTTCAACTCTATTGCTTACATAAGGGCGTTGACAGGTTTTTCGTAGCTTGCGAAGGCTATTAAACCACAAAAATCCTGAGCTCACCGATAAGATAACGTCGAAAAAACAAATGAAGTCTTATCTTGAATCGTAGAGAAAATTGTCTAATAGCAGTCATTTCTCTTCCTACAAAAGGTACATCGCGCGCTTGTATGTGTGCGCGCCGTGTACGAACGCACTACAAGCAAAGTTTTAAGAATGCGTAAGAATGCTCCAGTATGGATCGCACTCACATCGCTATCGCGCGTCTGTGTGAATGTGAATACGTGTCCGCGCGTGGGCGAGCTCCTAAACGGCCGAATTTGGACTATTTGTTCGTCTTTATACTTTGGTGTAGTGGCCTAACTGAACCACTGATGGTCGCGTTTAGTCATATAAGCGCGTAATATGCGGGTGCCCTAAAGCCTTTTAATTGAATGAATGCCTACCTACCTACTAATTCTTTAAAGGTAAATTGAATAATTGATGTAGCTATGACATTTCGGCAGGTTTGCGTTGGTCACAAGTGACAAATGTAAAATGTTACAGATGTCAATGAAGTTGTTGGAAAAGATATTTAACTATTGCACAATAGATCTTTTATAGTTAGGTTGCATTCAAAGGATCGCGCCTCCTACGCAGCTGAGGGGACATTGACCCAGTTTAGTGCGATCGTCTTCAATTGCAAGACAACATACTCGTAAGTAACGGACAGGTGGGCTTAAGTCTTAAGTATATCACATTAAGTATAGATATAATGTAAGCGTATGTGTAACTATGTCGAACTGTGACTACACGGTCGGAAACGAGTAACCCGACAAATTTAAACCACGTAGCCAGCGCCGCGGTCGCCAGGAGTCGCCCCCGTCTCCGCGTAGCAGGAGAATCTTCACGATGTAGAGTAAATCATCGTTATTGTTGACCGCAATTGGGTGGAATGGTCCATTCTGGCCGCGTGGGAAGCAGGTCTGTGATCGCTTCCTCCCGCTGCCCGTGGGTGAGGCGGGACAAATTGACTTGGTGTCGCAATACGACCGCCTTTTGTTCCAAATGTATGTCTTTAGTCGTTCTATTAATAGTCGCACACCGATTTCAACGACATATGAGGTGCGATTTACTAATAAAAATGATTTCTGTTCATGAAATAAAACTGAGTATGAGATTATTCTGCTGTTTTTTTTTATAGTGTACAGGATTTATGTGTACACAACTGACGGTTACTATAATGGTGCACCCACATTGCCTGTTATAAATGTTATATAACTTTATAAAACATTTGTTATCGAACATGTTATACCTAATTACTATGAGGTTTATGAAATGTTAGTGAATGTTATCGTGTTTTATAACGTTTATAACGGGAGCACCATAAGGCGCCACGCAGACTGACATCGGTCCACATTTGTGTTCGTTTCTGTATCGGCCGTCTTCAAAACGGCGGCACAACGCGGACGACCAGTCTCAACCCAGCCGACTTGAGTCGGCTGTCTGCGGAGTAGCCATGGAAGGATGATAAGGCGAAAGAATAACTAGATCTATCCACAGCCGTTGATGTAGTAGATATTGACTTAATTCTAGGATTTGGATCGGACGAGGTGCGTCAAAGCTCTTATCAGTCATTGTTATCACAATATTCAATGGACAGACAGGATAAAGTGGTTAAGTGCCATCTCTCTGGAATTAGATAATGCGGTCCATGTACAATGTTTGCTGAGGAGGCAGTGATGAGGTTCACTATGACGCAGAACTACGTTTTATGAAAGGTAAACCTACAAGATTGCCAAATGTTGACCGATTTTTAATGCTAACAGAGCTGTCTGTCAGAGTGGTTTTACGCACAACAGTCTACATGGCTGGGCTGTTAGTCCGCCGAATGCGACTGTCTGCTGCGAGGCTGCGACTCCAGGTAGACGAGCACTGACCGATTGTCAAAGCATGCAGAGGGCGAACTATCAGGCGTCTGTCAGCGTAATCGTTTTCTGTGCGATCGGGCTGGTTGTCCGTGATAAGCCGTAGAGCTCCGATACAGCGTCGTACGCATAACAATGGAAGTGCAAGCAATCAGGCGGCTTGATTCATCTGTTGGACGGGCCGTGGCGACTTCGGTTGCTGCGCGACAGAGTATGGCATGTGGCTTTTATACTATATTGAACGGAACGCGATAGGTACTTAGTTTTTGGCGTGACAGTTGTGCTAAGGGTGCACTAAGGTGGGTCCACACTTGTGACTTGTGTACGATGAAATGTCACAAGTGTAGACGCATGGTGTCGAACCAGACTGCGTGGCATGACGTCCGTACAAGAGTCGGTCGGTGGTTGTCATTTACCGACTACCTGGCAGCTTTATAATTATGCGTGCACTCCGTGAATGATGGACTACCGAGGCGGCGGCGAGGTGCGGGCGGGGGACGTACCGCCGGACAGGTCTCGATGTGATCCATTCCTGTCTGTGTCATCTGGCGTACTTGTACGCGTGTCATAAAAGCAAGTGTGGACGTGTCGTGGTCACGTCACAGGTCGGGGAAAATAGCGAACATGCTTTGAAAAAGTCCGACTTTCGGCGGCTCGGCTCGTAACACGTGACTTTGATGCGTGACAGTACACAGACCAGCGTCCACACTAGGCCCGGTTAGTAGATCGTAACTCCATACATTGTCCTGCCGTTTGGTTCTGTGTAAACAGTTCCATCAGTGTTCGGAATGGATTGTGCCGTACTGCAGCTTGTAACAAATTGTTCGCGTAACAAAATACGTCCACATTAACGGTACTGACACGTATTTCTGATACGGTCACGGATAATGTTCGGCAAATTGTCACAAGTGTGGACCCACCTCTAGGCGGGCGTAGTACAGTACAATACAGTACAGTATAATAGCAGTAATTTGTCTTCCTACAAAAGGTACATCGCGCGCTAGAATGTGTGCGCGCCGTGTACGAACGCACTACAAGCAAAGAAATAAGAATGCGTTAGTATATGGTTAGAATGCTCCAGTATAGATCCCACTCACACAGACGTGCTATCGAGCGTCTGTATGAATACGTCTCGCGCTCCTAAACGGCCGAAGCTGCACTACTTGCTCGTCTCTATACTTTGGTACGTCTGCGTATCGGTAAACGGCGAAGCTGTGATGGTTCTGAGTGAATGTTTCCGTTGTTTCCTGTCATCAATCGGGCTTGTTACCGAAGTGTTGTTATTGTTAACTGTAACGAGCACCCGCGTGACGCAACCCATTGCACAACGATGCATCGAAGTATGGGCCATGAGGGAAAGGGACTTTCTATGCTTTCACTTATCCGGAGCGCCGCGAGGAAGATGCAACGGCCGCTCCCTAAGTCGAAATCATCAGGATCATAACACACAAGGTAATAACCACAGCAATATATCGAGGTACAAGGAAAAAGCGTATGTACCTCGCGTGCTAAAAAGAAGAGCCGGCCACCTACTTTGATACCGTTAACTTCAGTTTCCGTCAATATCATTATCAGATTTGAAAGTAGTAATGGTATATATACATTTGTTTTAACTTATTCTTTGTGCCCAATTTATTTTGACATTTAATGGGTATTTTGACCTTGTTAATTATTTTTTTATTTTGTTTCATTATTATTATTTTTATTTTCATTGTATAATTTGATTTTGTAAATTGTTTATTCCATTTAACTATCCCTGTTTTGACATATTCTTTGTGCTCAATTTATTTTGACATTTAATGTGTATTTTGACCTTGCTAATTGATGTTTTATTTTTTTTATTATTTTTTATTTTTTCATTGTATAATTTGATTTATTCCATTTAATTGACGATCTCGCTTTAAATTCTTATAACTTATAATGTAATTTAATTAATTGTTCAAATATCATCAAATGAAATGGAAAATTTATGTTATCCGTCACTAAATTACACTTTTGGCGCCAAACGCCAAGCGAAAAAGGTTACACGCTTAGTTCGTATACAAATCAACGAGCTATTTCCTTATATCTCGACTAGCTGTTGCCCGCGACTTCGTCCGCGTGAAATTTGAATACCCATGTGGGCGGTTAAAGGTGCACATACCTATTTTATCGCAGGCTAATAGTAGTACCGCTTTCTACATTAACAAAATCACGTAAAACTGGCCCTGCACGAAGTAGTAACTACCCCCTAAGAAGCAACCCCTTTTGTCCCCTTGGGGATGAGTTTCGAAAAACGGTGAATTCATGTTTCTTTTATTGAAAAAACGTGCTAAGTCAGGAGAACGAATTTTTAAGAATGTGTGAAATTATTTTCTTGGTTTTTAGTAAATAGGATTGTTATGTAACATTATACCTCTAACTGTAAGAACCATTCTCTATACAAACTTTAATACCTTAAATATGTTTTTTTTTTTAAGTTGTATATAAATAATGTACTCAGCATGTTTCAAGTTTCTAGGTTTAGTAGTTAATTACTCTGTCCAAATTAAAATTTTCCGCCCCCATTTAACTCCATTTATTTGCGTATGAATTTTGAAAACCGACAAAGTTACTTTACTTGACATATAATAAAGGGTTTAGATATCAAGTCGCAGATCTCCTACTTTAAAAATCATGTCCCAAGTATACAAATTTCAACTCCGACTTTAGTCCCTTAGGAAATGAATTTTGAAAAACTGTGGAATCATTTTTCTTTAAATTTAATAAACAGTACCTAAACATAAAGTTTCAAACCTTCCCATGCAAATATTCAACCCTTTTAAACCCTTCAAGGGAAATAAGAACCTCTGCACATGTAAAATTTCTAGATCTATAAGTTTTTGTTCTGTCTTTCAAACTTTCAACCTCTATTTAATTCCTAAATTAGATGAATTTCGGAAAACGGTAATACCTATAGCTTTTCTTGGCTCATTATAAAAAGTCTATCTATGATGTCTTAGATCTCCTAATGTAAAAATCATATATTCCCGATACAAACTCTCAAACCCTATTTAAGCTTTTCGGGGATGAATTCCAAAAGAAGGTGAAAACACTCTTCTTTTATAACAATAAAAAATTTAAACATGAAGTTTCAAATCTCTTACTTAAAAAGATCGTAGAGTCCCGATACCAACTTTCAACCCCCATTTAAACCCAGTAGAGAATAAATTTCAAAAAACGGTGAAATTACTTTTCATTAATTTAAATTAAGAATCTAAACATGAAGTTTCAAATCTCTTACTTAAAAAAGATCGTAGAGTCCCGATACTAACTTTCAACCCCCATTTAAACCCCTTAGAGAATGAATTTCAAAACATGGTGAAATTACTTTTCATTGATTGAAATGAAGAATCGAAACATGAAGTTTCAAACCTCTTACTTAAAAAGATCGTAGAGTCCCAATACAAACTTTCAACTCCCATTTAAACCTCTGAGAGAATGAATTTCAAAAAACGGTGAAATTACTTTTCATTGTTCTAAATGAAGAATATATACATGAAGTTTCAAATCTCTTACTTAAAAAGATCGTAGAGTCCCGATACCAACTTTCAAGCCCCGCTTAAACCCCTTGGAGGTTGAATTTCGGAAAACGGTGAAAACACTTTTCTTTTATTCCAATGAAGAGTCTAAACATGAGCGTTCAACTATTTTACTTTAAACATCGCAGACTCTCCATACAAACTTTTAATCCCCATTTAAACCCCTTAAAGGGTGAATTTCAAAAAACAGTGGAACCACTTTTCTTTTATTCTAATGAAGAGTCTAAACATGATCTTCAAACCACTTACTTTAAAAATCGCACTCTCCATACAAACTTTCAACCCCCATTTTAACCGCTCAGGGGTTGAATTTCAAAAGACGGTGAAATCGCTTTTCTTTCATTCTAATGAAGAATCTAAGCATGAAGTTTCAAACCTCTTACTTAAAAAGATCGTAGAATCCCGATACAAACTTTCAACCCCCATTTTAACCCTTCAGGGGATGAATTTAGAAAAACGGTGAAACTACTTTTCTTTTATTCTAATGAAAAATCTAAGCACGAAGTTTCAAACCTCTTACTATAAAAATCGCAGACTCTCCATACAAAATTTCAACCCCCCTTTTAACCCCTCAGGGGATGAATTTCAAAAAACGATGAAATTACTTTTCTTTTATTTTAATGAAGAATCTAAGCACGAAGTTTCAAACCTCTTACTTAAAAAATCGTAGTCTCTCCATACAAATTTTGAACCCCTAATTGAACCTCTTAGGGGATGAATTTCGAAAAGTCCGTTCTTATCTCTCACCTACGTCATATGACCATTCTATTGTGAAAGTTTCAAGTTCTTCGCTTCAGTAGTTTCGGCTGTGCGTTGATGAGTCAGTCAGGACTTTGCCTTTTATATATATAGATATACTTGTGTGGTGATCACATTTAGCATGCCTGCCAAATGCGACATCCGATTTTTGAAGCTTTGGCTATCTGTTACTAAATAACGTGGTAACTAAGTAATGGATCTGAGATTAAAAATTAGGCATGCAAGTAGACTAAGTCCCGGGTTGAAACATAAGGTAACTTATATTTTGGTAAAGAGTTTCTACAGGAATACCGCGGGTGAAGCCGGAGGTGAATGCTAGTCCCACTAATATTATAAATGCGAAAGTTTATTACTGAACAACGCAGTAACAACCGAAATTTGGCATGGAAGAAGACCAAGTCCTGGATTAAAATATAAGATACTTTAATATCCCGGATAAGATAATAAATAGTTCCCTTGGTATAACGCACGCCTTGGTAACGGTACCGGAATAACGCAGGCAAAGCCGCGGGTAGCATTTACTAGTACTTAATAAAGGTTTAAGCATCAACGAACAGACAACGCACAAGTCTATGGGTCTATTCTAGAGGACGAAGACCTGGTTCGACTCCAGGCGTTCAGGCCCCCACCTAGCCCGATTCTATCTAGGTGGACTGGGACAAGGTGGCCTAGTTTGACCCCAGGCGCCCCCGGCACCCACCCTGTCCAACCCAACTTGTGGGTGGTCCGGCTAACGACCTGGTTCGACCCCAGGGAACGCCACGGCCGGCCACCCGGTCCGACAATCGCTATGCCCTTATGGGTTGAGAGTTTGACGGATTCTAAATAAAAAAAAATAGAGGACGAAATTTTCACGTAAGCCATGTATGTTGGTGAAATCTCAGATAGGTTTTGTGAAATTATCCTGAAAAGATAAACAAGTAGGGTGGGGAAAATTTACATCGAAATTGCCTGGCTTTTTCTCACTTTAAGATTGCTATTGATTGTTAGTGACATAGCCTGTGTTATTGATAGAGCACAGCGCATTGCATGTAAATGAAAATACCAATTGAAATCCGATTTATCTGAAGACAAATGCGGCTATTTATAGCGCATAAAAAAACTACTGCAAATAATTTCAATAAAATTTTACAACGGTATTTATTACATTATTACCGATAAGCCCGCAGATATAGCATGACGACACGTGACCAGCCGATGTACATTCCATCAGATCAGTAAGTTGTTGTGTTTTAGTACGTATTGTCTCGTCGACGACATAAATGAGATGTTGAATGTCTAAGTGTAAGATAGGAAGTTGAAAATGTAAGTATTGAATCAATACCGCCCGTAATCTACTCGATTATATTAACTGCCAACGCACAGCCCTAATCAACATAATTATCAGTAAATTATGTACAGGAAAAGAATATTTGAAGGGTACACGGAAAGAACATGCCAAGTCACCTAAGCAACTATTTGAGTTATAGCGGTTTGAAAGTTAGTCATCCCGAACAATAACTAATTAACTATGGTAACCATTTCCTTAAAAGTGAAAAAGAAAATTATTTTAAGATATCCATATTTAATTGAATGGTAAGTTATAGTACTCTGCGAGGTCTACATTTTGAGATAAGAAACTCATTTTTTTTTAAATTTGACTAGACATGTTCTTTCCTTGTACCCTTCATCTGAAAATGTGTCCTCAGCTGGGTGTAATGTAAACAAGGGATGAAATCTTGTTTCAAAATCGCATCGGGCGTAAATGTTACCTATAGTCATTTGACCCCCTGATTTCTCTGTCCACAAGTATCACATAATTCCTTGTAGATTCCGCTTGACCAGCATATCACTTTTAGACAACAACATCAACTGCAGCAGCTGAGGTGGAATCTACAGGGAAATCGCCAATTGTAGGCAGCCGAATATAACTCCCTAAAGATGACACTATTTTTTATCCACAAACAGATATTCACCAATTGACTAACTCCACAGTAGTTTTAGATGACTACGACAGTTATTCGTTATTATTTTGAAACTTTCAACTAAGTTTTCTAATGTGAAAGAACCCTTCGAAGTTAAATTTTGTCTTATGGAAGAATCACTTTGAAAGAACCCTTCGACTACCCTATGTAGGTACCTAGTTGTATTACCTACGGTTCGCTCGTATTTTCATATCACAAAATGAATCAGCAGCCTACTTACGGTTTGTAAAAAAATGTTATCAAATAGTAACTTATGCTTACTGGGAGCATTGCTTATCAGTTATGCGAGCTGAGATAACGCCTGCATTGTGTTTTGTTTCTCATAAACGAGTGATGTGGAGTAGCAATCTCAGTAAAATACGCGGTGGAAATAATTGCGTTTCAACGACGTAATGCTGTTTTATGGGGTTTTGTACTTATTTATACATTTGCTGGTGTAAAAAAATATGCATTGAAATGCTGTTATGTTAAATCAGTGGTTCTTAACCGGGTGGTCCCTGGAAGCACCCGAAGTGGTCCGTGGAGTCATCCGATAAAAATATTATATTACCTCTAAACCTATTTACTTTCTATCGCCTCTAAACAGGTTGTGGTCCGTGGCAATGGCAAGACACAGATTTTGTCAAATCGTCCCTCATCACTAAAAGGTTAAGGATCACTGTGTTAAATGGATGCCATAAGGCTAAAGTACACTAAGTATTATTAATTAATCAGAAAAATCCTTTTCATTTTATAGTATTTTATGCAACAGTTGTATAAGAAGGTTCAAAAAATGCGAATTGCGTGAGTTGCGATACGAGCCGCGAATGCGGCGAGTATCGCAAATAGAGACGCAATGAGCGTTTTTTGACTTAATTATACAACGTTGCATACAATACTTTTTCTACGACAGGTTTTAAAATTATAAAATACAAACAAGGCATAACCTGCAAAGAAGGCAAATATGACGTATGACTGTCAGTATGTGTCTATGGTAAACTTTTTATTTTTTAAATGAAGTTGACACGCAGTGAATATATTAAAAATACTTTTGTTTTTATGTTGGCATCAATGAATTTAGTTCAGAAAGTTTTGTTTTTCTTAAAAGCCGTAGGATTTTAATTGTTTGTTAAGTTGGTAGTTGTGCATTTTTACCGTAAAGTTAAAATTGAGCGCTTAATCCTTGACCTCAGTTTAACCTAGATTTAGAAGTCTGTGGTTGCTAGCAATAACGTAAAGTGGCTATAACGACACTAGTGCTGTTATGGGGAATAGAGTATAGACTTCTCTGAACTCATATTATATATGTTCTTAATTAGTGTTCGTGACCAAGTAAAAGACAGATAACAGTACAGGAGTAGAAAAAAGTAATTATCAATATTATCAAGTAATCGCTATATTTCGAATCACTAGACATGGATATAATGCTGATGAAATGGCGCCGGATAGGACATGTGTTGCGGAAACAGGACATTCATCTGTCAAAGCAAGGGTTGATGTGGAAAGTTCCCGGGAAAAGAAAACCCGGTCGCCCTCGTAATCTGGAGGCGCACAGTAGAAGGAGGCTGCAACAACTGACCTTGGATGGAAGGAGCTGGAGGAGGTCGCGCAGAATCGTGACAAGTGGAAATCCCTTCTGAGAGCCCTTGAGAGGGATAAAAGGACAGCATCATCATCATCAATCACTATATTTGTTTCTGTTATTGTCGGAAATACGACATGGGGTTTCATAGATGTTTTATAGACATCCGCACTTAAAAAGCGTGATTTTACAGAATATCTGTTTTTGTTATAATTTTAACGTCGTGTCAGTGTTAGAGTTATTTATAATTTCGGGCCAGATCTTTGGTTTTGTGCCACGAAGCCGCGCTGGGATGAGCCCTTGCACTATTTTCGTAGTGATTTTCTCCGCCTAGTGAGTTATGTTTTATTTTCCCTGCCATATTGCACGCGGAGATATTTTCAGCCGCGTCGATCAACGTCTGTGAACTACAGAAGCGTTTCCCGGTCTGGATACTATCGTCACTATTTGAGTACCTCAACGTTGTAGGGAAAACCGTCTCTATAGAAGAATTATAAATATAATTCAAATATCTGTCAGTCTAAGGCAGAGGACCCCCTACACTATTTCGAAAACCTTACGGACCCTTTCCGAATAAAACGAGAAAAAAAGAAAATCAAGGGCACATGAAAGATTGTGTTTTATGCATAGCCACGGACCCCCGGCTCTCGTATCACGGACCCCTAAGGGGTCCATGGACCACAGTTTAAGAAACCCTGGTCTAAGGTGATGTTTTTATATAAATTATTGATTCAGTTCTCATCTAAGCACCATCAAAGTAACATCTAGTAATCTTTTGAAAAATATATAAAACTCTATATTTATAAGTGAATTTTCTTCATATATATACACCCCTGACATGGTGGGGGTGCGGGGTACAGCTCCCCATTCACCCGTGACATGGTGGTGGGTACCCCTGACAGTATGTAATTTCATGTGAACTTCATGCACCTAACTTACTGACTTATCATGCGTGTTGGGGATCGGTGCAAAAAGTGCAATTTAAACAATAATATAATTATGTAAAATGTGACCCGTGCTTAATAATGCATGTATATGGAAAAACTAACTCTTTGATCTAAATTTTGTCCTTGTTAAATTTCTTCTAACAAGCAAAATGCACTCAGTTATCAAATGGCCATCAATTGTATGAAAGAGATGGTAGTCGCAAGCGCACTTGATGAAAGAGATGGTAGTCGCTAACGCACTTGATGAGAGATGTTAGTCGCTAGCGCACTTGATGAGAGATGGTAGTCACTAGCGCACTTGATGAAAGAGATGGTAATCGCTAGCGCACTTGATGAAAGAGATGGCAGTTGCTAGCTCACTTGCAAATAAACGAGATGAAGCCATAACACAGTGCATGTAAAATCACCCAAATCACAAAACTATGATCCTAATTTTTATACCCGTTGATAAATACTTATTTCTTTATGTTTGCAAATAGGTATGTACAGGTATCAGTTTGACAAGCGCTAAAAATTGTGTAGTAAGACTGGGAATAACTACTACTTCGATAGTTTAATGCGAATATCGCAAGGCGATCGTGAATATATTAGTTTGAATTTGAACGCTTATTACTGAAGCAAACTTAACTGCAGGCTAATTAATACCTTCGCCTTCAATCTCGCCCCTAATATAATTTAACCCGTTAAATAGTGATAACAGTTCGTAAATATGAAATACTGTACCGAAGCGTTTCCTTTCTATTTAGGATCATAGCTGAGTGATTCTGTGAATCGGATAATTACGAGTATTTAATGCCTTCACTCACAGTGACCATAGTTGGAGTTGTTGAATAGAATCCAACCTACAAAAAGTGTTCAATGAAATTGCAACCTTCATTCTTAGGCAGAAAACATAAAAAGCGTTCATATGCATTGCTCAGAGCGCGCGTATTCCGTGCGCCTGAATAGCGCGCCATATAACTACCGCTACTAACTAAATAACAAATAACCACAATTTCAACGTAAATTCCAAGCTTCTACAGGCTGATTTGCCGCTTGAAAATTTCATAGAAGTCGTGATTATTTACGTCACATGTGTCGAGCGCGCCTTCGCGTTTCGCGGACTTTGCACGCCCTGAGCGCTACGTACGAAACGCTTTTTATATTTCGTGCCTAGAACAGTACCTCTAGCACAACAGTGACACGCGGCTCTTTGTCGCGCTACAAATACTATAGACATGCGCAAAAGAGCGATATGAATCTGCTATATGTATCACTCTTTTAGCTCAGTAGCTCCGCGGTGTCAACGGCTCATTAGCTCTTATAAGCTCAATAGCTCCGTGGTGTGGCAATAGCTCACTAGCTTTTATAGCTCAGTAGGCCCAAATCCGAATATTTCCGAATGAAAAAGAGAGCAGTAATGAGTATACGGTGACAAGACAGACCGTAAAGTTCATGTTGATCGTGTCTTTTCTCCCTGCTCACGGCTCAATAGAGCTACTTGAGAGCGAGTTGAAAGATAAACTGAGTTGTTTGAATCGGAACTGAGCTAGTGAGCCGGTGAGCTAGACCAACTGATATAGCTCTTTTGAATCTAACATGTCTAAAATACTACCTATCTCTAGCCTCTTAACATAATGTGCCAGTGACAGGTCATCCTCTGTCACGCGACAAAGCGAAGTCGCGGCTAGTTGTGCTAGACAGCCTGGAGGTTGGAACTTCTTCACAGAATATGGGTGGCTTCTATTCACGTAACATCCAGTGAACGTGCATCGTGCTCTGGTCCTTTACGACAGTCAGTAAGATAGTCGACAGTCGACAGTCAGTATTGTCAGTTTCTAAATTAAAAAGTGCATCGTATTGCCCTGGACGCCATGCGGCTTACCCAGTAGTGGCTTGGCAGCTCGCGGCGGCTCGTCGCCCGCCGGCGCGCCGCTCTCTACATCTGCAATACACGTATTCATCAAGAACCTACTGGTTAGGGAGTTTAGATACATTGCTGTATGACGGTGGAGTAATCGGAACTTAGTGTACAACCTGAGTGGACACTCAGGACACTCAGGCCGTACACTTGACGATTTTTTTAAGTCAGATCATAGATGTTCTGTTTTTAACCACCGATAAGTACACTATGGGCTCACTTTGTCCACATTCCCAAACAATTCTCATTTAGACCACGTTCCCCATTCGTGCATATTCCCAGTTCATACAAAGTCCCATTCCCACGCCAAAAAAATTCGAGACGTATCGGGAATGAGGAAAAATAGGGAATGTCAACGAAATAGGAAGTGGATGAAATGTGAATACTTACGAAGTGAACCCAAATGCAAAATAAGTCGGTAAAAGATAGCAAAATCATGTTGCCCTACCTAATAAGGGAAGAGAAAATCTTCAGTGCATACGATATTCAGGTAAAAATATGACTTTACCCTGAGGATAGCCCTCCGCAGCGTGCGACCACCGTATAATATGTAGCAGTCATTTATCGCCCTACAAAAGGTACATCGCGCGCTTGTATGTGTGCGCGCCGTGTACGAACGCACTACAAACAAAGAAATAAGAATGCGTAAGAATGCTCCAGCATGGATCGCACTCCTAAACGGCCCAAGGTGGACTACTTGTTCGTCTTTATATTTTGGTGCGACGCTCACCGCGCGCACGTTACACGTTACCGCTTGCTAATTTCCACAGATTTTATCGCATTATGCTTTTTCTAAATAGATAAGCAATTAGATTGCCACAATTGCGCCCCGAATTGTGTCACTATTACATAAGCCGTTCAACTGCTCTCTGCAAATCTTTTTACCGCATATGGCATGGATTTTGGACTTTAACGCGGGACAGTACGAAGGTACTTTGAAGTAGGTAGTATAATAAGACATGGTAATTTTCTTATGACACGCCGCGTCCAGGTGACCGGTAACAAAGGGAATAACATATTTTATAGGTATTTAATGTGTTCCGGCCATTTCCGTGAGATGAAAGCTGCTGGCGTAATCGGAACACGGTTACAGCTATTAGAAAATGTTATAATTGAAATAGTTTTATTGCCGTTTTACCTTTCATTCAGTGTATTAGAGTTTAAGTGAAATATTTAAAAAAAAATCAAATGATTTGTGATGCAGATGACATCCTGCTTTATACATATACTGTATTCAACTAATTTTCTTTTTTGAGTCTTAATTATTTTTTCTACTCCTGTACTGTTATCTGTCTTTTACTTGGTCACGAACACTAATATAAGAACATATATAATATGAGTTCAGAGAAGTCTATACTCTATTCCCCATAACAGCACTAGTGTCGTTATAGCCACTTTACGTTATTGCTAGCAACC
The DNA here is from genome assembly GCA_947034925.1 of Eudemis profundana. NCBI lineage: Eukaryota > Metazoa > Arthropoda > Insecta > Lepidoptera > Tortricidae > Eudemis > Eudemis profundana. Next base: position 392,567 of record OX344794.1, on the reverse strand, counting down.
ACAGACTTCTAAATCTAGGTTAAACTGAGGTCAAGGATTAAGCGCTCAATTTTAACTTTACGGTAAAAATGCACAACTACCAACTTAACAAACAATTAAAATCCTACGGCTTTTAAGAAAAACAAAACTTTCTGAACTAAATTCATTGATGCCAACATAAAAACAAAAGTATTTTTAATATATTCACTGCGTGTCAACTTCATTTAAAAAATAAAAAGTTTACCATAGACACATACTGACAGTCATACGTCATATTTGCCTTCTTTGCAGGTTATGCCTTGTTTGTATTTTATAATTTTAAAACCTGTCGTAGAAAAAGTATTGTATGCAACGTTGTATAATTAAGTCAAAAAACGCTCATTGCGTCTCTATTTGCGATACTCGCCGCATTCGCGGCTCGTATCGCAACTCACGCAATTCGCATTTTTTGAACCTTCTTATACAACTGTTGCATAAAATACTATTAACTTACCTATAATCCTAATATATAACTGTTGAAAAAATGTGTTAAAAATTAATCTCTTATTTATAAGACAGCAAAAAACAATCTTTAAGAAAAAAAGTAGCCGCAAAAGAATAAAATACATACAATAGGTACTCTGAACAGTTGGTTTTAATTCGAGAACATAGGGGGTTGAAATAGTACCACGATATATTAATACGGTCATATTTCTTCGAGTTGGATTCGGATGCTGCATGTAAAATGCGTGTAAGTACGTTAAACAAACAGGAAAACCATTAATTAACCGTAAACAGGATAATTTTAACCCCAAGCAATATTGTGGTCGACTACGATTAAAAATAAAACCGGTCAAGTGCGAGTCGGACTCGCGCACCGAGGGTTCCGTACAAACTCATAAGTAGATACGCGAATAGTTCAAGAAAAACTGTATGTCGATTTGTTTAGTAGAAGCAAATAAGTATATGTTATGATTTTTGCAAATTTCTAAAAATCAGTGCAAGTTAGGAAAACAGTTATATTTTCCCTGTAATATTTAGAACCTGACGTGTAATGATTCTATTTAATAGCAAGGACCATTAAATCAAGAGGACTGTTATTCTCCATACAAAATGCTGTTCCCCGAATTTACAACGCCATCTATGTATAAGCTTGGTAAAATAATTATAATATTATTTACAATTATTTAACTTTGCAAACGTGACACAGTATTTAAATTTATTTATTATTAGCTGTTTACGAACTAATTGTTACTATACTATGTTTCTTTGTTCAATTATAACATCGTTAAATGTTTAGTGTTTTAGCGCCATCTAGTTTTTTTCCCGGAAATCCCCTAGCGTGAAAAAGGCCATCGCTTAGTTTTGCTACTCTCCGCTAGATGGATTAATGGATGGATTAAGTTTTTGTAAATTTCTAAAAAAGTATTAAAGTTAGGAAGACCGTTCTATTTTTCCTGTAATGTTCAGGTTGATATTGATAATCAGTAATTATGATACATTTTTCTGATCAGTAACTTCGGAGATAATAGGGGGGGAATGGTACATAAAAATGTATAAATTAAAAACTACTTATTTAAGAAAAAAAATAAAAATGGTGTTTTAATCTACAAATTAAGCCCTTTCATTTGATACCCCACTCAATATAATAGCCCTACTTTCAATTTTGAAAGTCCCATTACGGAGCCTTTTAAAAAAAAGTAAAAAAGGTACAAGATATTTTTTATGTCCAATAAGCTCGGGTTAGCTACTTTTAACACTATTCCAAATTTCAAATCGATAGCATCAGTAGTTCCTGAGATATCTGGCTGTGACAGACGGACAGACAGACAGACAGACAGACAGAGTCGCACCATAAGGGTTCCTTTTTTACCATTTTGGTACGGAACCCTAAAAATCTATCTATTTGTACGGGTCATCATCATCATCGAATTATCATCACAAGAGCTGGCACGAATGGATTGAACAAAAGTAATGTTACTTGTCACTGTTGAGTGACATTTTTATACGGGAGGCTCCAAATATTTTGTAAACAAGTACATAACACTTCATCGTCATTCAAGAAAAAAACCGGTCAAGTGCGAGTCGGACTCACGCACCGAGGGTTCCGTACAAACTCGTCAGTAGACCCGCGGCCACGAACGCTGAAAAGGGTTACGAAACGTCGGGACTTAAAATGTAGTAATATACGCGATTTAATCCGTTTAAGTTGTTTTATCACCAAAACCTACCAGTGTTATTACAAAAAAGTCGCTAAACCATGTCTAAACATGTGTTTAGTTAAACAGCGTCTAATGCTTTAAACCGTGTTTAAAATGATGTCTAACTCTGTCTATTACAAAATAGTGTTTAATTTTTGACTAACTAAAACATCGTTAAACAACCAAATGTCATTTTAAAATAGCAACACTACAAAGCATTCGTTCAATTGTCTGTTTTCATTCCGTTCTTCATTCCTAAAAAGCTGTCAGTTGTCTGTCACTTTTCAAAGTGTTTGAGTTCGGTTCAGTTGTATTTTATTGTTTTTCGTGTTTTTCTAAGAAAATATTGATTTACTATGGATAAACTTAATAATGAAGTTAAAAAAAAGAATCGTGAACGTGCAGAAAATTGGACTCGAGAAGAAAAGGTAAAACACAACTGTAATTAGTTTGACGACTTGATAAATTGCCACGCCGCCGCCGATAGAATATTTGATAAGTTATTTTATTTATTTTGTAGGAATTGCTTATTGAAATAATGCGACAGTCGGCGCCTATCATAGAAAATAAACAGACAGACACAAACACAAACAAAAAGAAGATTGCGGAATGGATAAAAATTCAAAGCAAGTAAGTACCTACTTTTTTGTACCACGCTTTATTTATTTGGATGTGTAGCAATCAGATAAAGTTGTTTATGTTTTTTTTTATATTGTTACAGGTTAAGAGAATTGACTGGGAAGTCAAGAGATATTCCTCAGATAAAAGGTTTTTGGAGACGAACCAAAATGGCAGCTAAAAAAAATGTGTCTGAACACAGGAGGGCCATACGCTGTACTGGTGGCGGACTTCCACCCCCATCTCCCCACAAAGAGGATCTCACTGTAATGGATCTATGTCCAACAGATTTCATTGATGAAAGAAACCAATTTGACTGCGATGGGCCTTTACAAAATGCAGTAAGTTTATCATAAGTTCACAAGTGTTTGTTAAAAATTTGCAATTAGGTACATTACCTATTTATCATCATCTATAGCATAATGATAATTAATAAAATAAGTTTGGGTTACTAGATTTCCTTATATTCATAGTATTAGTATAGTATTCACTGTGGTCTTTTTTATGATCATGATGTGGCTCAGTTGCTTGTTGACCGGCCTCTTGGCTCTGTTGGTAGTCATCCTGCCTCACCGTGTCATCACCGTTTCTGGATATTCATATGTGTATTTATGATGTATTACCTGCTGTGTAGTCTCCGGCAAAGAAGGCAAATCCCAACCCTTGCTGTGGGTGTTGTAATTAATTATCAAGAACTGTGATCCCCAACCCGCCTGCCAAGTGTGGAGATTAAGGAAGAGGCTTATCTCCTGCAGTGGACTGTTATGAGCTGATGATGATATGTATCAGTAGCGTGGCGTCGATTCCTACCGGCTTGCCTAATATCAGGCATTTGAGCACCTTATTCTACAGCTCTTAAGGAAAATGTACATTAAATCTGCATCTGCTTACCCAAGGATATCTTTTACGCCACGCCACTGATATGTATATAACTATCAGTTATCTAGTGTCCATAGTACAAATGGTCTGCCTAATTTTGTACTGATGGCTGTCTATTTTTAGTCCCATATTATTATTATGTGACATTTATGCATATTTTTTTATTTCAAAGGATCATATCGAAGTAATCGAAGATGAAGCACAGCTCAACAGTACCATATATGATATAGAATTAAATGAGGTATGAGTTCATGTGAATTATAATAATATAAGTTGCATTTTATTAATTAATGTAGTTATTTAAATATTTTTTAATATTTTCAGAGTATTATCATTGAATCGGAGCCAGCTGAGCCTTTAATGAATGAAGTCATTACGGTGGCAGATGTACATGATAATGAGGTAAACATTAAAACATAAGTACCTAAGGGTCAATTCACACCGAGAGTGATGGCGGGTAGCGCAGCGGCGTGCAATTGATGAAGCATTTTAAACTATTATCTCGGTGTGAACTGAGCCTACAACATTGGACTGGACCTCGATCTTTAAGTATATTTACTTAGTGTGGCCTGAGTGCCAGCTGGGACTCTTGCTAACCCTTTTAGGGATATCAGTGTGTTAGTAGCGAATATAAATTGCCCAGTATAAATTTAATGTCATATGTATAATTAAATAAATACCTAAAATACGGTTATAGCATAGCATTTTATTTGACATGTTTTTATTATTATCTCAGGTCCAGATAGAAAACCAACAGAATGAGAAGAAAATAGTAAAAAAAAATAATCATAAAATTAAAGTTTATCCTGACAAGTCTAAACATTGCAAGAATGAGTGAGTATCCTTGAGTGTATACACCGAGACGGCGCCATTAGTGAACCTATCTCATTGAGTAACAGAACGACAGTGACTGTGGTGTATCTTACATATATATTATATACAAATACAAATACAAATTGTTTATTTTCAAAGATACAATTACAAAATTTAATGTAGTTTATTATTATATATATATATATATATATATATATATATATATATATATATATATATATATATATATATATATATAATAATAAAGTAGTCCTTTGTAATAAATTACCCTCTTTTATTTCAGAAGCAGCCATAAAGGAGTGCTTATCTCGAGCAACACAAATTTTAAAAATCGTAGCTTGCTATTGATGGAGGAAGAACATGAATTAAAAATGAAATACCATAGACAAGAAAAAGTTCACCAGGAGTTGAGGCATAAAATAGAAATTGAAATATTGTTGCTAAAGAAAAATAATTTATTGCTGGAGCAGGAAAAGAAAGAATTGGAAATAAAACTATTAAAATCGAAGACCTTAGATTAGTTTGTATTTTAATATAGTTACAGCTTATTTACCTAATTAAAAATGTTGATTGATAAAATTACGTCTTATTACTGCTCCCCTCGTGGTATCCCTTTGGGGTTGCCTTTGCCTACGCTGTCTGACATATCGAACGATATCAATATGCTCGTTCATGTCAATTGCGATGTTATGTAGAACTGCCAAAGCTACAATTGTTGTTTTGGCTGTGCTCAACTTGGTATGCATACCTCTTAGAAGACACCTAAATCTCTGTTTCCACAAGCCAAAGCATCTTTCAACCGTATTTCTGGTCCTAATGTGTGCTCTGTTATAAGCTTCCTCTCTTTCATTGCTTGGATGAAGTAATGGAGTAAACAGATACGGAGTACACGCATACCCACTATCTCCCAACAGTCTGCCGTGAAATTCTGAGTTCTCAAATCTCTGCTTTATCATACTTTCAGTAAAAACTCTCGAATCATGGACACTTCCTCTCCATCGGGCAACAATATCTCTGATCTTTAGATTTGCATCGCAGATAACTTGGACATTCAAAGAGTAATACCCCTTCCTATTAACGTATGCTTCGCTAAGATCACCTGAAACCCTTTTAATTCTGACATGGGTACAGTCAATAGCTCCAATAATAGTGGGAAAGTTGCTGATCCTTCTGAAATTCCTAATGACCTCTGCTTGTTCCTCCACAGAGCTTGGCATACTAATAAAAGAGTGAGCCCTTTTAGCCAGCGCTTCCGCAACCTTCTTGCATATCTTGCTGACGGCTGGTTGCGATATCCCATGCAAATCACCACTATCGTCTTGAATCTGTGAATTAAATTAATATAGGTAGGTATATAGGTACACATTCATGCCAAGGAAATTCTGGTCAGAGGCAGGCCCGAACTTAAGAGACCCAGGGCCTCCAGGCACATTTGGGGCCAATGTCCGATGATGGTATTGATGATATCGGAAGCCAGTTTGGACATTAGTTAGGGAATAAAATTAACGGTCGTCATATGTGGCGTATAAAATGCCCTGTATGCCCGTATGATTCTTTAGCTTTTGACTATTATCTATTGACTGCATTATTTCTGACTCTATGCACATTACAGCTACGCTACCTGTTCGTGATAGCTGGGTTGTCGGGGCCCCTAGGATGGCTGGGCTCCTAGGCCCGGGCCTTGTAGGCCTATAGGGTAAATCCGGGCCTGGTCAGAGGGTCATGCTCAGGGTGAAATTCCTTTTCTTTAAGATAAATATAAAAAAAATCTTAAGGCTTACCTGATGTCGGGCCCAACACCGCAAAGCACACACCACTTGAGTTCGTGGATCTATAGTCCCACCTCGAGCATCATATGGAAAATCGTCTTTTATTATATCGTATATTCTATTTGCATAACATTTGCTGAACCTGTATTTTCGTTTGAAGCTCAGGTCATCAAAAGCTTCAAACGGGTCGATTCGCGTACGGTGCACGGGACGGTCTCGAAAGCTTTCCATATAATCTAAATCTTCTAAATCCATTTCATCTACGATATCAACGAAACTACGATCCATTTTAATTTAAAATCACCAAACCACACAAAATGTTGCGATGTTGCGAAACGTCATGACATGACATCTAGCAACTTTGAGGTTAGACGAGGCTTAAACAAGGGTCGACAAGTGTTTAAAATATAGACAGTGTTTAAACCGTGTTTAACGCTAACCAGTGGTTAAACACGACTTTGTAATCGAAAAATTTTTAGACACGTGTTCAACGTGTGTTTAACTTTTTTGTAATAACACTGTACATGTTTAAGAAAAAAATGGTTTTGGAATCTACACACAATAATGCCCTTTCATTTGATATCCCACTCGATATAATAGCTCTACTTTTGATTTTCGACATCTCATTTCGGTCCCCTTTAAAAAAAAGTTATAAGATTTTTTTTCTATCTAATAGGCTCGGGTTAGCAGTTTTTAACACTATTCCAAATTGCAAGTCGATAGCATCAGTAGTCGATATCTTGCTGTGACAGACGGACAGACAGACAGACGGACAGACAGACAGAGTCGCACCATAAGGGTTCCTTTTTTACCATTTTGGTACGGAACCCTAAAAAACCCGAAGCGCCAAAAGAAAATAAATAATATGTATTATTTCTTTTCTTTTGGCTTTTTATGATTTATGCCACACCTGGCCATAAAGTGACTTTTTCCGCACGCTGCGCTGCGGAAAAAACCGCTTCCTGGCCAAGTGTTGACATAAAATGATGTACACAACACGGGACGTAATAAAGAAAGCCCTCGATCGCATATTTTCGGCCCTCGCTTGCAGCTCGGGCCGCAAACTTTTGCGATCTCGGCCTCTCTTTGTATTACCACCCTAGTTATGTAAGCTATTAGAATCAGACTTGTAAAAGAGCCTTTAAACTACAAATAATCTGCTCGTAACTGCAATAATAAATGTCAGAAAGGTGAATTAGACGGTTCGCTACTTACTATCACGGAGTTTTTGTTTAATTTGTACCCTGATTTCACACTGACGGTGCAATCTGCGAAATCATGGCGAAAATATGCGAAACTCATACGAAATTTGATGTTTCACTGCAATTTCTGCGGTTCACGGCGTCAGGTGGCGTCAGTGTGTTTGGGACGTGGTTGCGATTATGTATGTAGAGATTTTTGTTTGTTCAAAAAATGCAGACTGCATTACGAAGTTATGAGACAAGATTGTCTAAAAACACCTTTGTCGCTTATTGAATCTACCTGTATTTAATAATTTTGTGAGCACACATAGACATTATCATTTACTCATTCGATTCATTTGCGCCAGCTCTTGAGAAAGTACAGTAACACTACCTAATATGTTTGTACACTAAAGATTCTTTCCAAAAAACTAACTGAAAAGTTGTAAGAATAATTAACCGTTTTTGAAATTTAGTCAAATTGTTCGTTCAAGCATTAAATTCTCAAAAAGTACAATAGCTCCTTATACTACTGAGCAAAAATTTTATTAATAGTAAGTATGTGAACACGACTCTTAACAGCATAGAAACGTGTTCAGATATCACTGATTGAATTTTTGCCCAGAAGTATAAGAACTTGACTGTACCTGTCCGAATTCCATGATAATATTTGGTGTACATGTCGAGTACGATACCGGTTAAAATGTATAGGATACTTGTCACCCGTGTATGTATAAACGGTCCAGAACGAAGTTCGGGGATCCTCTAGTACTTACCTGTACTACATACCTACATATAACTTATGTGAGCATTGCGAGTGATGTTCTGGAATATCCCCATCTCGATCGCTCAGTTGTGTGTGCCAATATAAGCAAATACAGTATAGATATAAAGAAGTAACATTCTAAATATATTTAAGCCGCTTTACTTGTTACTTTATTAGTGGGACTGTATAAGCTTATTCTTACAAAACCGTTTACGTCATTTTTCTGCCCTCCGGCCGGAAAGCGTCACCTTGCCGACCGCTGCGTTAAACGAAGATGCCGCTTTCTGGCACCGTCGAACAGAAAAATAATATACAAACCTTGGCCAGTAAATAAGAAAGCGTCAGATTACGCGTCAGATTGCAGCTAAGCTCACAGCATATGCTGAGAGCTGAGCCTGTTGCCACTAATAAAGTCGCATTTTAAGAGGAAACAGGAGGGCAGTTTTTCCATACAAACGTAGTCCCCTGTTTCCTCCCTGGATAATGCCAGTAGAGCAATAATTTTTTGTCCAAAAATCTATGGCTACTATTGATATGTTCCTATGTTTTCCTTTTTACGATAAATTGATTCTCAAAAGAGATATTAACCTTCAAAAACCTAAAAAAAATGCCAGATTTTCAGCTGTGTTCACACATCCAGAAAACAAATTTGACTAGATTATTAAAAAAAAAGGAAAACATAGGAACACGGCCAAAGCCTTCCTTTAATGTTTAATGAAAAAATTAGTTAAATAGGTTAAGTTTTGGGGAAGAAATCAGGGGACTACGAAACGTTGTTTTCATTAAATTTTAATAGGTATTTTCGGTCCAAGCTGCAGTTGTCTCGCTCTGCGCGGGAGAGGCGGGCAGTGCGGGACAGCGACACATTTTACAAATACCTAATTTTCAATTCTCTCCACCTTACTGTTTTCTCTTAATTTTTGTATTGTGCCTGCCTTCTGTGTTTTTGTGGCAATAAATGATTTTTTATTTATTTCTCGTCCTCGGCATCGCCTCGGCCGACAATTACATGTGATCTGAGACATTTCTTGCTTTACTGGCCTCGGTATGTAATGTACGATTTACCTTATTACTCGGATTTCGATTTCAAAAGTATATAAGTCCAAATATATTTTTCCTGCCACGTGCGCGTCACGTATTCAGTACCTAATTTGCTGTTAAATAAGATGACTTATAGATTGGACGGGCGGTCGGCGTGATTGATAAATTGTCGTTGGGTTTGCGGCACATTCCGGCTCGTTGGTGCCGCCGTGTGAATTACACGGAAGCCTTGTCAAAATCTCATTGTTTAGCGTGATACCGAATACAATTGGTTGTTATATTTTTGCAGAGTTAGTTATATATATAAACAAGATATTTGCTATGTTATTTTATGGAAAATATAGAAATACTTTCTAATCTATCAGTAATACCACAGTATAACAGCAGTAATGTTTCTTCCTACAAAAGGTACATCGCGCGCTTGAATGTGTGCGCGCCGTGTACGAATGCGTAAGAATGATCCAGTATGAGTCGCACTCACAGCACGTCTGTGTGAATACGTGTCGCGCGCTCCTAAACGGCTGAAGTTGGACTAATTGTTCGTCTTTATACTTTGGTGCTATCGAACACACTGTTAACTGTATATTTGGAAACGAATGTCAAATTTATTGCAACGTGTTAAAGGCTATGGGTGGTCAGTTAGCTGCGACTCCGTTTGTAATACTCCAGTTTATCTTACAATCCGTGTGGGACCGTGTTTGCTGCATTCTATCCTTCCGCACTAATAGGTACTTTACCTTAGCTCTCTTTAATTATTTTGGGAGTGCTCATCAAAAAGACATCGACAAGTAATAAAATGCAAAAAATTATTATCTGTATCAAATAACAACAAAAGTAAATCCGAATACCTACCTAATGATTTAACTCTATGTTAAAAATAATTTGCATGTATTTCTTAACGATTTTCCCTGTAATTACAACAGTTCTCCTATGAGAATCGTCGTTCGCCCACAAGGCCAGGAACAGAGGCCATGCGCCGCACGGGCCCGCGGGGACAGGAACCCGTGGCCCGGTGGGGGCGGCGGATCCATAATATAATTGGGTCAATAAATTTCAACTAAGTCCATGTATGGACCACATGAGCTGCGTGTGGCTGAACCCTTTTCTTACATACAATTTAGTGTATCACTTTTGCATGGCGGTTGCGGCACATGTGAATCGATTCTTAAACCTTAAATTTGCACATTGGTGTCGAAAATAAGAATTCCCGAAAAATCATTCTGAGATGAAACTATCGAAATACCTCACTCATGCTATATCCATCCCGCATTCAACCCTACACTACCCAATTTGGTCCGATATTTACGTCTTATATCTTAAAGAACGTTTCAGTACAGGAAAATCGCTATATTTTTGTTGGATCAAAATCTGTAGCATAATGGGGATGGGGACTAATTTCGCATGCTTACCCAAGCAGAATACCGTCCTATGTAACTCATGTCATGTAACGTCAAAATGTTTAAATTTTCGAATATGCGAGTTTATGCTTAAACATATCCATCCACCTCATTCCTGCGATCATATTTAGGTAATGGGTCATTCTCATTTTTGTGCACACAGTCACTACCTTGGGCGTTATTACTCTTTCTAATTGATTAAAAAAAAATAATACTATCACGAATTCACTCATCCATATGATAAAAAGAATTCATGATATTATGACGGTTCAGTAGAACGTTTAGAAAGAGCAATTAAAGCCACGGTATCCACGGTAGTGACTGTGTGAACAAAAATGAGAATGATCCTAATAACACCCCTCGAAATAATGGCGACATTCTTGAACCCCCATGCTGACCCATTGACTCGTAGCGTGAGCGTCTTTCTCCTGTCATGCGATAACTTTGCCCATATATCCGTACATGAGGACCCGGGGAAGCGGATGAGAGCACAGAAATATATCGAAATAGAAGGAATAGTTCGCCGATTTGTATGGGAACCAAGCGTGTAACGTTTTTCGCTTGGCGTTTGACGCCAAATGTGTAATTCAGTGATGAGAAACATAAATATTCTATTTCTCATTTGAACAATTATTTATACCATTATTATCAGATTTTCAAATCTGATGATAATATTGACGGCAACTGAAGTTAACGGCGCGCAAAGTAGGTCGCCGCCACTTCTTTTTAGCACGCGAGGTACATACACGTTTTCCTTCTACCTCGATATATTGCTGTGAGAGAGGGCAACGGAGACCAGTCGAATTCTGTAGCCTAAGGTCCCATTTAGACGGGGCGAGAACTCGTATGCAATTTTCATTTCATTGCGGCGATTAATCGATCAACTGCACTCATCGTACCTGGGTAGCCCGCGATGTAATCAAACTCGCATAGGAGTTCTCACCCCGTCTAAATGGGACCTTACTATAGGCACAAGGATGTGTGATATAAGTATAACAGTCACTTTTGATGCTTACGGCACCGCCCGCATACCCAGCTCTCAGTCACCCGTCATGCGGTCTTACCGGGCTGGTCCAGCGGACCCTGGCGGGCCAGGGGCACTGCGGCCACGATCTGCTCGGGCTCGGCAAACGTGCCGTACGCCACCGAAGCTGCGGAGTCAGGATTTACGTCAAAAATTAGACATCATTGTATTTAAGTTTAACACATATTTAGAAAAAAAGCCATTTTACCCGAATACGCGACGCTAAGGACGATAATGTGATTATCAGTCTATACAAGGCGCTCGCGAAGAAACCGCATCATTTTACCAGCGTATTTCTGATCATGTTTAGAAAAGAAAATGTCGTATAAAGTAAGGTGAACACAGATTAGTTTTCGAGTTTTTAATTATTTTCGATTTGTAACATCTCCAGTGTTATTCAACTTTATAATTGCGATGTTGCGAGACCGCAACATCGCAATTATAAAGCCACACTACGGAAATTGTTGTTTATGTCAAGTGTCTAATTTTTCACTTTGACATTTGAAAATTATCACTCATTTAATACAATCATGCCAGCTCATCATTGTGTTATTGGTGAACCAATAATAATTTATTTAATTTGTATGAAAAGTAGGGATGTAACGATACATCATTTTGCCGATACGATACCGATAGGTACCGATATTTGTAGTAAATTATCGGCGATACCAATATCTTAGCTAACTAATGAAGTATGAACTACAGATTTATTATTTGTATGTCCTTTTTTTTTATTATGAACCAAATATATAATTAACATAGCGTCGGGGATAGTGCAATACCGCGTAAGGAGCATATGTAGATAAGGTTCAGTTTCAAGTCAATTTGTTAGAATTGAAACCTTATCTACATGTGCTACTTACGCGGTATTGCACTATCCCCGACGATAGTAATTATTATTACACGAGGTAATATATAAATTAAGTCAGTAATTGAAATTACTTTTTGCAGATTTTTTTTCATACAACAAATTCTTTTCGCGCTCTTCAAATATCGGTTGTATATAATCGGCGATACCGATATATCGGTATCGGTATCGGTATCGTTACATCCCTAATGAAAAATAAAAAAAGTAAAAAATCATATTTCGACTTGTGTTCATACGAGTAGGTATAATGTTATTTAATCATTACGACCTCAGCTATATGCTGGTAAATTTATGCGGGTTCCTCGCGAGCACCCTGTATATGAATGTATGTTTGTTCTTCTGTGGCACTCTAAAGACCGTACGCGTGGACCAATTTCGATTTGCCTAGCTTACCTCGCACAGCTCCGGTCGAAACGCAACCTAATGGAGCTTTTTATTGTAGGCTTCCAATTAACTCCGCAATTATTTAATTGATAAAAGAGACCGCGATGGACCCAATAAAGGACCCAAAAACTGAGACATACCTAAGTACTTGTAGTACGTGCTTGTTTTACGGCCGACTCTTATAAGAGTAATAAAGTAACCGGTTTTAGGTAGCTTTTGTTTTTTCAATTATCCGGCTAAGCTGCCCGCTGCTGCGCAAATTCTTTGTATTGTATTATTTGTTTGTTTGTTGGATACGAAAAACGTAATTTTTACGAGACATGATTTTTTATAATAAAAGTAAATTGTAACTCGTCATATGTCATAATCCGAGTAAGCATGTTAGTCACGTCACCTAGACATGAGTAAGTATAAGTGATCACAATTGCAGTCCATAATTGCATCGCAGAATTCTCTATCACGAGCGATCGATCGCAGTAATCATCGGAAAAACCCTAAACTCGCAGAGTTTTTAAATTGTTTTTACATCTGTAGTGTAATTCACTGTTTCACCGTCAACTGGTCGTAATCGGAGGCCAAAAAATGTCAGTTCGTTCGTCGCTTTGACTTTGACGGACCACAGCAGCGTCAAAGTATAAAGACGAACGCTGCAGCCCTAACGCAAAAGGACACGACTTTGAGTATTGCATAGAACAATCAGTAAATTTCACTGATCCCGAATATGTATACAACTCAGTGTCGAAAAAAAATGTTAGTTGAGTCCTTTTGGGTTATGGCTTATGGCGGCAGAACAAGTACTCCAGCTTTGGCCGTTTAGGAGCGCGCGACACACGTCTGTGTGAGTGCGATCCATACTGGAGCATTCTTACGCATTCTGCCCGTTCGTATACGGCGCGCACACATTCAAGTGCGCGTTGTACCTTTTGTAGAAAGCAAAAACCAAAATCGCCATCAGTGAGACGCTGGTCTCCAAAAACGTCAGACAGTTAAGACTGCGTGCCGCCGGCAACCCACAAGTACAGGGAACGTGCGCTACACGTTTCGTAGCGCCGTCTCTAAGGAACTTATTAACCTATTTTAAGGTCTTTGGCTGTCTCTATATATTTTCAGAGTGTAAAAACGACAGCGCTACGAAACTCGCGCCAACGTAGCGTTTAAAAGACGCCGTGTGCAAGGCCCTTAGTGTAGCCACGCAGGACTAACAGACCCGTCTTTCCCAGTGGGCACTTTGGGCAAGTGCCCAGGGCCCCGCGATCGATAGAGGTAGGGATCTAACAAAATAGTGTTCTGTCTGAGTCATAGGGGCCCCATTATCCTAATATGCCCAGGGCCTCCAATAGGTTAAAGACAGCCCTGAGGACTAACTCCACTTGACATTGATATTTATAACCGGCATGACATTTTTCAGGCCTCATAAGTTTCCTTTACCCTCCGCTTGTCGGTTTAGTGCTGCCTATAGTTTCTGCGCGTTCCTTATGTCCCGCGGCTCAATAATGCCCGAAGCATATCCGCACTACAAAAATGACGGCCAGACCGCCGGCATAGTGTAAAGGAGGTTTTATAGCGTCATTTTACGAGATCGTTTCCCTAATAAAATGATATTAATTTACGGTGCACGCAAACTTCTTCTTCTTCGCCAATGTTGCGATTAGATTATAATTCGGAACGTCTCTTTGTTCCGTATTTGGAACAATAAGTAATTAAAAGATTACGGTTCGGATTAAGCTCCTATTTTAGGGTTTATCGTATCGGTAAGCAGTGACTTCGTATGATCATAGAATGAAAAATGGCAGACGCGATGACTCCCTATAGTATTCAATATATTTTTATGTGATAGATAGTGTTCCAAAAATTGATCTAGTCCCACAAACTAGACAAATAAATACATATTTACCTTTACCAGGATTTGAGAGCCAGGACCTCACTCAAGCTTCGTAGGCGACTAAAATACAATATGTTAGGTAGACTAGACTTGTCTTGGTAGAAAATATATATTCAAAACAAACAACTTTTCCAATAACTAGTAGTTTCAAGTACTTATCAAGGATATTTGTGGATACCTGAATAAAATGTATGTATGTATGTATGTAAACACTTTATTGCACATAAAATTACATAGAAGCAGAAAATATGTAAAATAATAAAAAAAATATTTAAATCTACGGAGACTAGGAATTAAAGCGAGTTCACCGAGATATCACAGTATCACATTAGCTTCCAAATAATTTCAATCTTAATTGAGGAAAATTTATTTTATGTTGTGTATACATCTTTATGATCTTGACTAGGTATACCCAAGCAAATACAATGTTAAACAATTTATGTAAGTGAAGCGAAAGCAGAGAAATTCTTCATGATATTAATATCAGTGAACTTTGTAATTATTTACATCAATTACAATTTCACGATTAACACGTCGTTACTAATGCACCATTAGTGGCGGCGACAGCGCTCCAAATATTAGCTTTGTCATTACGAAGAGCAACAATAATAAACAATTATATCTAGCCAGTATTTACTTAATATGTTTATTTAGGCAATTTATGTATTCTTAATTTCTTATACCACTTTCGATGAATCTGTAACCTGTAACCGCGTTGAAGTTGCCTGCCTATCGCATAACGAGAAATCTTTTTGTGAATTCATTTTAGTTTTAGTAAATAAAACACTGTGTAATTTTCTATCAGAACTTTTTTTTATCATTGAATATCATGACATTTTAAAATAATATTAAAGTCGTAGTAATAGGTAAGGTTAAGGGAATTATTAGAGTCGTACTTTAGACAATACATCCCGATCGTTTCTAAAGAGATGCCATACTTGCATTCGAGCCGGCGGCATGCAGTTTGAACACCTCCTTTAGGTTTCATAAAACTTTTTTACACTTTTTTTCGTCTTCTTTATTCACAGTGGTGTCTTATTTACTTACATTTGTTCAATTAAAGTTGTTATTGTCATCAAATATTTAACTTTTCTGTTCGAAATTCCAATTCTGCTACGAAACTAAACTAAAGGAACATTGTAGTATGAGCTCCTTTTGAACTATTAAAATGCTATTATCTTAAAAACTACGGTGTCTAGTGTGTAAATCCCTACTATTTTAAACTACATTTAATTTCATAAGTATTACGTGATTCAAATCCGAGGTGATATTTTGAATCACGTAAAAACTGTTTTTGTTTTATTTTTTAAGGCAATGGTATTTTGATATTCTAGTTTCTGTTGATAAGGTGTGATAGCATAATTATTAAGAAATGTTTAACAAAAAACAGCTTAAGACAATACTGAAATTTGAAATTATGACATTCGAAAGGCTGACAAAGGCTATCAAAATTCGCGACTTTTACAAAATGGCGAACAGGGCTGATAAACCAGCTCATAAAACACAAGATTGAGTATTTGCCCTCATAATAATTTCTTAGTTTTCGAGATATAGACGATTAGGTACGTTAAGTTTGCACCTACAGTAAAACTCGCTTAGTTCGATCACGTTTAATACGATTTCCCGCATAATACGCCATTTTACGCCATACATTTTACTTCACGGTTAACCCATTCAAGGCCAAGCCTCCCCGAGCGAACGCTACACGCCCGGCCCCCATACAAATTATTTTTCGCTAAAACTCTTGACGCGGCATGTGCGTCATGGGCCTGGCACTTCCTGTAAAGTTCGCGCCGCTTGTGAAATCGGCTAGCGAGATATGTTTATGCAACATTTTTACTGACCAACATTTATTCTCTGCATTCATTTAAATTTTATTTTGTGATTCAATATTAAATCAATTAAAACTACATTCGATCTTGAGATTTTAAATATTATTAAGTGTTAGTTATATTTAATTTTTATTCAAAAATAGTATTTATTCGGGTGCATATTCCATTCATAGAAAAAAAAGTGATATTCTGAATGTGGAACCAACCAAGTAATGAAAAGCTAAAGCATTTATTTTGGTACGAAATTGTTCTGGATTAATGAAACAGATTGGTTGAAAATTATAACTTTTTTATTATTATTAACAGTATGTATACATATGTATCTTATACTACCTTACTAGAGTTTATTCATCCTTATCTGTCTTATTTGGTGAAATATTCCTAACCACAGGTGCAATTTTTTTTAAGTCAAAATTTCCTAAGAATATATATATTTTTTAAATATAAACAATAGGGCTATTTTCGACAAAGAATTTGCGTCGTTAAGATGGCAAGTAGGTGGATCTCTAGATAAGACAAATTAGTATGCAAATACTGTAGGTATATAAAACAGAACAACACATTAAATACATAAATGTATTTCAAAAATGTTGTTTAAATATACATATTATATGCCTTAACTACAGGATGAGAATAAAACTCGCACAATGGGACGCGATTCTAGCGACACCTCCCGCCGGCGGCTCCGCCTGTGCAGATAAGTTTGTAGCTATCTACACTTAGATTTCATTCGCTCATTATCACCGCTCCGCTGTTTTGATTTGTTTTTATTTGCAAATCACATGTGATTTATTAAATTCTTATCGTCATTCGTGTTGGCGTTAGTTCAGTGATTGAGTGACCTTACCCTAATGTTGATTTATTTTTAATCTTTGTTGCGTCTTCCGTTTTAAATAAACAAATTACACGAAATAATACAACGCTACTAGTATATTTTTGACGCCACAGTACGATTCCCCGTTTAAGACGCTTTTTTGCTAGGTCCCCTCAGAATCGTCTTAAGCTGGCTCTGCTGTAATTTGTAAGTGACGATGACGACAAGCACGCCAGGTGCAAACTTAGTTTAATCTTTTATATAAATTTTAGATCAAAGTCGGCAGACAGTTAATTTTGTAACAAAATATCATTATCTCAAACATTATTGCAGTGTTCAGTAAATGTTATACCATTTTAGAAACTACAATAAATGCGCTTTTTTTTACGTCAAGTGCCAGGTTGTGTTGGTACTTTTTTTTCACCACCCTCGTTCGAAGTCAGAGGTGAAATTTGGAAAAATCTAAGAAATATATTTTATAATTCTACTGTGTCAACAGCATGAAGAAATTAACATAAATAGGAATTGCGTTCAATGGCATAGTTATTTGGCAACCCATAGCAAAAAACAGATTTGAATAATACTTGATATTTTAGTCATGGTACTCTGAACACCGAGTCAGGGTATCGAGTTTTACAAAAACGTCAATATCTCGAAAACTAAGACATTTTTACTGAAGTCAAATTTACTTAATCTGGTGTCTTATGAGGTGGTCTATCAGCCCGTTTCGTATCGACGTTGGTTTTAGGAACACCTGTATAATTACAAAGCAGTTTGTTAGCGTTTACTCAATCATAAAACGATCTGGTCGCGTCATCAAACACAGAAATACAGATAAAACTCGTCCTATACTCCACTTTGTTTGGCAATCAAATTATTTAAAAAATATAAAAAATAAAACACGCATTGTTGCAACGGATTTGGCAAGCACAATAATTATAGTAAAGATGTTTTGCCAAAATGATTGCAACGTAGATACAGGGATATTTTTGTGTAAACGATAACGCCCACGTATAATTGTACGAGTACATGCACGCTTGTATAAGCGTGGTCATTCATTATGAATATTATGAACCGGCTCGGAGTCCCTCAACGTGCTATGGAGAAAGATGTGCTCGGAATCTCTTTACGTGATCCAATCAAAAATGAACTATGGTGATGGTGAGTATGATGACTGCTAGCTACCACACAGTTATCAAAGTGAAGTGGACTGGACATGGGCTGGGAATATATTACTTAGTACTTTTAAAAAGTACTCAAATGGAGTCCAGGAGCCAGAAGACACAGCGTGGGTCGGACCAGGCCCGGATTAACCATCAGCCTTAACGAGCGATTCTCGCCGCGATTTTTTCATGTAGCTGCGATTCGCGGCGACTCGCAGCGCTGGGAGTCGCCGCGATTTACGCGCCAGTGTGCCATACCCCGCGATTTTTCTATACAAATCGATGATTCTACATACAAAGTTGAAAATCGCTGAGTCGCGTGTCGCCGCGATTCGTGCTGCAGTGTGAGATCCGCCTTAGCCAGAGTCGGCAACTGCCTAGGGGCCCAGCACCGGATAAAGGTACCGTGCGCGCAAAAAATGTTTTCATGGAGAGCTGATGATCATCAAACAGCTGAGAGGCCCCGAGAATAGTATTGCCTAGGGGCCTCGACATGGTTCACCCGGCCCTGGGTCGGACCCCCATAAGATGGAACCCAACGTTCAGCAATGAACGTCTTCAGTTTGGAATGATGATGACGGTTATGTTTTTAAAAGCGCTAATTATCGCGTTATGGAATGTAAATAGTAAACAAGTCGACACGCAACGAATGTTATTGAGGAGGTGGAGCACAATGAAACATAACAATTGACTGAACCTGTATGACGGGCTGCAACTGTTTTTAAACTTAACTAATCAGTGATTTAAATTATAGCAAGCGATGGGTAAGGCCCCGTTTAGACGAGGCGAGAACTCGCATGCGAGTTTCATTACATTGCGGGCGCGTACAGTCGACATCAGAAATATGTTTACACTTTTTGAACTTATTTCCTTGGAATTAAGGTGGGCAAACTACGGCCCGTGGGCCATCTCCGGCCCACGGGAGGGCTTAATCCGACCCATCGACTCTGATGTGGTTACAGTGGCTCACTCCGCGACTTCACCGCGCGGCTACTAGTACCAAATGCTGCCCCTCGGGAGGAGCTTAGCCAGCGACCAGAAAGAGCACGCGTTATGCGATAGAGAGAGACGATCGGATGCGGTGCGTGCCGTCCGGTGGTCGGAGCCGAGCGTCAGTTTTGTCAGAAAGAGAAACTTCCTTACGTACTATTCTGTGGTCTGGCCAGATACGTCACAAGGATAGCATTTGTCTCGCGACAAAGAGTCGGGTATCAAAGTTGTGCTAGGCAGTGGTCGGCAACCTTTTAGCAGCCAAGGGCCACATAGTAGCTAACGAAATTGACGCGGGCCGCACTTTGTTAATAATTTGTAACTTTATACCATAGGTTCCCAACCTTTTTGGACTTGCCTCCTACTTAGGCATGATGAAAACTTTCAGCGCTCCCCACGACAAAAAACAACCATATTGTTGTGAAAATTCCTATCGCGCGTCTATGTGAATACGTGTCGCGCGACTCGCGCGCTCTTAAACGGCCGAAGTTGGACTACTTGTTTGTTTTTATAGTTTGCCGCTGTGCTAGAGGCGCTGGTCTCGGGGCACGTTCCGCGCGATAAGGCCGCTGCTCGCGCCGCGCAGGCTGTGCTCAGCTGCCGCCGCCCATTGTTCGCTAGCACACGTCTTATCGCCGGCCCTAGCACAATAGTCCACGTGCTCTCGGCTGTGATGCGAGATCATTTAATTGTCCCCTTATCTCAGTTCACCTGTCCGTTACTCATGGCGTAAATACCAGTTCTTGAATGATTAAAATCACGCGCTACTTCATTGCACACCAAAAGAATAATACAAACTTATTTAAAATAATGATAAGCATTTGGCGACCTTATCGCTATAGAGATGAATAAGTTCATGTAAACAAAAATATTTTTGAGATAAGCTTTTTAATGCCGATTACCGAAAATGCATGTCAAAATCAATCAAATGAGCCCACAAAGGTACGCTGAGTGTATCTCATTATATCATCATCATTATCATTTCAGTCATAGGACACAGGCCTCCTCAATAGACTTCCACTTAGGCTGGATAGAAGCGACCCGCATCCGGCGTTCCCCGCAACCCTAACCAGGTCATCCGACCACCTTTTAGGCGTCCCATGCTGTGCTTGCCAGTACGTGGTCTCCACTCGAGAATCTTTCTGCCCCCACGGCTATGGGTTCTTCGATTCGAACTATGTGCCCTGCCTATTGCCGCTTCAGTTTACTTACCCGGTTTGCTATGTCGGTGATCTTGGTTCGTCTACGAATCTCCTCATTTCTGATTCGATCTAGCAGAGAGATTCCGAGCATAACCCTTTTGATCGCTGAATGACTCTGAGCTTCCTTAAGAGGCCCATAGTTTACGTCTCGGCTCCGTCTTGTCTTATTTAATTTGATAATATAAGAATGATACTATAGCCACATTTCAATTCCATCATTATATTAGCTTCGTGGTTCCATATTATTGCATTGTGACCGAAGATACGCAAGTATACCAAATTTGAGCCCTATCGAACGTCAGAAGTGGTTCTGACATTTTACAAGATTTAACCTATACTACATATAGGTATACATACGAGTTCTAAACTGGCAAGTTAAATAAAGTGTTTATCTTTGTACGGGCACCGCTGACTCTGACTCTTTAAAATACCACTCGTATAATTTTAATGCAAAGAGTGGAATAATAATAAAGATAGATATTTTATATGTAAATACTAGTTATCGCTGGCGGAATGTCTCATTGTCTAGGTCGGGCGGCGGGCACGCCGTGAAGGTGGTTTTCCAATGGCCGGGCAAGACGAGACGCGACGCGGATTGAATTGAAATTTGTATGAAATTTTTAAATCCTCTCCTAGCAATTGGATTAGATTGGATTGAAAATTTCATACAAATTTCAATTCAATCCGCGTCGCGTCTCGTCTCGCCCTGCCGGTGGAAAACCACCTTGAGACATGCACACAGCCGCATTTCGATTGCCATCGGCGCGTGCCTTCAGTTTGTTTAAAGGAAAATTTTAAACAGATATTATTGATTGATTGAAGATGATTTAAAGTAAATCGGCTTTTGAGCAGCTTCAGTAATGCGGCGTGCTGGGAAGTTTCTGGGCATTCATTTATAAGTACACTTTTCGATTCTATTTAAATAAACCGTTTCAAATCGCAACTATATATACTTCGATGCTATGGTCCTAAGGAGTCGTAAATGCTTCACCACGAGTGATAAGACACAACATGCCTACGACGCTCAGCGAGCCGGCCCCAGCCCCAAGCATGCGCGGCGAGTCATTCTATTCGCGACGTAAGCCACTGGCCCCATCGCCGGCGAGTAAGCGAGTAAAGTTGGGCGAGTAGCATTACATTGCGGATCTCGAAAGGTCTATTGATCACTCGGCGCCTGGTCAGCCCGCAATGAACTGTTGTTACTCACCCAACTTTACCCAGTAGTCGCCATCTTGAATATTAAGTCATTAGCAATAATGGAGACAGCGGGGTGTCAACTATTGGGCTTTGGTGTGTGGAGCACTAGGACGTTTACCTTAATGGCCCCATTTAGGCGACGCGAGAATTCGTATGCGAGTTTCATAATTTCGTTACATTGCGTGCGGGCTAGCTGGGTACGACGAGTTCAGTCGATCGATCAAACGCCGCAATGAAATTAAACTCGCATACGAGTTCTCGCTCCGTCTAAATGGGGCTTATGCCTCGCAAAATCCAAACCACTCACAATACGTTGCGACTCACAATAAATCAATGACAAGTTTAAGATCAAAGACGTTACCCGTCGATTAGAGAACATAATACATAATTACTTCGAGTGGTAAATAAAGATACGAGAATCCCAACACGAGTGGAATCCCCTCGAGTGCTCCTTCAGTGGCGCCGATACTGGCCTATCGAAAAACTATGTAATACCTAACTGCCTATACAGGGTGGGAGGGACTATACCGACATACTTTAGCCATGAATTCCTGGTGGTGGTGTGACGAGTAAATAATGTTATATCAACATGGGTCGAATATTGTCATTTTACATTAATAGTCTTATGGAACAAAATAAATCAGTAAATTCAGCCCCTCGTTATAAACATGTCCTTACTGGAGGAAAAGTTATCAAAAAGAAAAAAAAAAGCTATAATGGAAACGAAAGGTCAATTTTTGGGCCTCGTAGTCAAATACTGGGAAAGTTAATTGCTGTTTAGTTAAAGGATTTAAAAAAATTAGTAAAACTATCTTAGTCACATTTATTAGGGCTTGTTACACACTTGGGAGTTTTCATTTAAAAAATAATGAATATCTCTGAAAGTAAGCGTTTTTCGGCTATACATCACATAACTTTTTTTACTCGTCACACCACCAGGAATTCATGCCTAAAGTATGTCGGTATAGTCCCTCCCACCCTGTATATATTTTTATTTAGTTTCGAAACGATTACGGCCCATCCGTGAGTAGGTACAGTACAGCACAGAAATATATCGAGATAGAAGGAAATATTTAGTTCGCCGATTTGTATGGCAACCAAGCGTGTAACGTTTTTCGCTTGGCGTTTGACGCCAAAAGTGTAATTTAGTGATGGAAAACATGAATTTTCATTTCATTTGGTGGTATTTGAACAATTAATTATACTATTATTATCAGATTCTCAAATCTGACAATAATAATAATGATGTAATAAATATCTCACTCTCAAACGGTCGAATCCGGTTGGCATTGTGCTGAGGTGGGACCTTTTTGTGGTAGCGAGATTATTATTTTCTATGTTTTTTATTTTTTTTTCTCCACTTTGTAACTTCTTGCTGTCATAAATAAACATATTTTCTTTCTTTCTTCTAATATTGACGGCAACTGAAGTTAACGGCGTGCAAATTAGGTCGCCGCCACTTGTTTTTAGCACGCGAGGTACAAACACTTTTTCCTTGTACCTCGATATATTTCTGTGAGTCAGTGCAAAAACATGCATCGAATGCACAGTCGCCATCAGATACATATATACACTTCATGGTGCTCAAAAATATCTGAACATGCACTCAAACACCTTGACAACAGTCGTGTTGAGATGGTTTTGAGCGCCTTGTTTGCTGCGATGTGTCTAATGGCGTCTGTACAAAGTTCTTAGTGTCTTTGCGGTGTATTCGAACATATTTTAGAGCATTTGTAAGCATCCATATTTTTACACTTGATTGCAGTTTTTGATAATTCTAGGTATGAAATAGTACATTACACAACTAGGGTGGTAAAACAAAGAAAGGCCAAGAGTGCAGATGTTTGCGGCCCGAGCTGCAAGCGAGGGACGTAAATATGCGATCGAGGGCTTTCTTTATTACCTCCCGTGTTGTGTACATCATTTTACACCTACACTTGGCCACAAAGCGGCTTTTTCCGTACGCGAAGCGTGCGGAAAAAGCCACTTTATGGCCAGGTGTGGCATAAAAATATTAGTTAAATGTTAGATATTAACAATAAATTCCTCATAGATAAATAGTTACCGATTAACTAACTACGACGTTCAATCGGAAAATCTAAAAAGTAAAAACTAACGTGATTTAGCCTAGTCGTTAGTGACTCTGCCTACGAAGCTGACGGTCCGGGTTCAAATCCCGGTAAGAGCAAATATTATTCGTGTGATGATATTTGCTTCTGAGTCTTGGCTGTTGACTATTAAATAGTCATCATCGTTCAATGTTTAAGGGTGAGTATACTTATGTCAGACACCGTTATTTTAAATTTCAAATAATGTATAATATTAGATTAGGGGACTAAAATAGGGAAATAAAATTTATTTAAGTATTTGTATCCATTAAATATATCGTCGTCTAGTATCCATAACCCAAGCCTTATTGGGCATTTCTCCAGAAATATGTCTGCGGTCACCTCATTCATCTGGCCCTTTTTCATACTAAATGTATGGAGACATATGAATGAGTCGCAGACATATTTCTGGAGAAATGCCCTATTCAGCTTACTATGGGACTAGTTCGATTTGTGTAAGATTGTAAATTTAAAGTATCCCTTCTACCACATATTATGCACAAAAAAAACGAGTACCTAATACAATCGTTTGTATTACAAAAAACTATTGTATGACATCGCAAAAATTGTTCATTTGACCAGCAAATAGTTCATCAGACATCGATGTGGCAAAACGCAACTCATTTTAGCAACGATTGTTGCTAGGTTACTCTACATAGTATAAAAACTTGAATATGTACAATATACCTACCACTAGTATGTAATGAATAGACTTCTAAAGAAAAACGTCTATAAGATTTCTTTACTTTTACCCAAGCACCTAATCCTTGCAAAGTTGTTGATTTTCCGCATGTTCAACAATATCATTAATCACCGATTTCAGAAAGGTTGAAAAAAGATTTTATTGCAAAACAGTGAATTAAAAAGTATTTTGTTTGTTTTCAAAACCTTAGGGGTTCTTCTTTTTCCTGTTGTTGAGTATAAATATATTTCGACTGACATATTAAACGGAGGAACTAATAAAAACTAAATTCAAATAAAAATTGTTTACTTATGTACCTAATCTACCATTAAAAAACCTACGTTATAATCAAATGAAGAAAAAAATTCGTTTAATAATGCCAGTGCTGGAAATAATAGCATAACGCTTAAACAGCTTAAATAACATGTAGACTCTGTAGAAAACAACCATTCCCTAATTGTAGTTAAAAATATAACGGTCCTCAAAAAACATTCGCCAAGATGAGACCACGCATGTTTCGAACGAAAGTGACATTATTTCAAGCACGATCCATCAAATCATCAATTACCTTACCGTTTACATTTAAATGTTGAATGTCACTTTCGTTTCGAGACGTCGTATATAAAAATCCGCTAGAACCCGAGTAAAAGTAGGTATTTAAAATTCGATAAAGTTTTCACCCTGACTAACTTTATAATTTTTTATAATATTCCTGTGTATTTTTTAACCCTTTTTGCAAATTCTAAAAAGTATAAGAATTCCCGCCTCAGCCCCAAAATTTCTGGTTTAAAAAAAATTAAAAAAAAAAACAAACATCGAAATACTTATAAACTTATATATATGGTACGTTGAACACCATCAAATGAAGTATTAAAGGTTTGAACTTACTTTGGGTGTTTTTGGTAGACATGATAGTTCGTTCGTTCGTCACTGCCGGGACCACTACACGACTACTCGCAGCTACGAAGTTCTACGAGGATCGAAAATAAATTAATTAAAACAATTTTTCAGCCGCGTGTGTCCGTCGCCGCGCTCAGACTGAGAGTGGCTTCTCCCGGCGAATTTATTTATTAGGGCGATAACTGGTAAATAGTTGGATAAACAGCGTTTATATGGTGACGGATGGCGCTGTCACGGCCAGGAATACCGCAGCTATGCAACCTCTAAGGACATAAGGTTTGTAGCCGCTACGACTGAGTGCAGTTCGGATAATTTGTCACTGTTCTGCTCTTCTCTTTTCAGCCGCGTTGGATCGGTTTTGATGCCCAATAGGGGGCCGGAGGCACGAGCGACCTCGTACAAATACGAGACTTTGTGGTCTACTGTACGAGGTACGAGTTGAAGCTATGGTGACCGGGTGTTTCGGACATGCGCCTTTCAAGCAGATGTCGTAGGTTCGAATCCTGGGTTGTACACTCACGGACTTTAATTGTTGAGCCATTTAGGATTCACCTTACAATAGCCATGTCATAGATTGTGTATTACACGACACAATTAGACTGAACCCTAAATGCCTTAACAATTGAAGGGATGTTTACAAAACAACATAACTGACTATAGACTGGTTGATACTTATAAAGAAACATTTTTAATGACAGTAAGTGTCAACTAGCCCCAACCAGGGCTTTATTAAACCAAATGTTAATCTTATTCCTTTGTGTCACCAAAAGTTACGATAAAATTTATAGGTATGGTTAACTTTCGTTACACAAGGAAAAAGTTAACAAGCTCTAACTACGGACATCTTTTTCTGAAAACGACCCTTTGTTGTTTTTGTAAACACCACCACCGCACCAACCGTCGTACCAATGAGTTTTTATTAGATATTTATGATTAGTTTTTCGATGAAGGAAAAACATCGTGACATTCATAAGAAAGACGAAAACTCAACGGCAACATAGTGAAATAGATAGCGCCCGCCGCCCGCCAGAAAGTATGCTTCCCAGCGGTGACAGATTGATCGTTGTTTTCTCGTAAGTATGTTTAGTACAATTTTTTTTAATTAACGTACAATTTAGTACATTTTTTATGCTATTTTGTATTCGGTACGATACCATGTCTCCGCCAGAAAGTATGACATTATAGTACCTTTGAATGTGTTCATTGAATAAAACTTAGTTTGGAGCCGGTTATTTAAAATGTTCAATTTTGTATTAATTTAAACGTTTTGTGTGCGTGACACGTCATGAATGAATGACAAAAACGTCATGTGCAAGGGATAAGATCACTTACAGCAACACAATAAAATGTTCCCAATGTCGAAATCTGAATGACAATACGTCTAGACACTATACAAGTTCCATTTTGCTAGTACATATCTTCGTATTCTTTTAAGTTCATCGCGGTCATACGATGAGATTTCATCTAATTCAGATACTCGTACATCCATAACGCTTTTCCCTCATTCGACTAACTGAGTCCCGACGGGCTCAAATCCGAGTAGCACACTCATCCTCTGTTAGCTTTACAACAGCAGGTGCAGTCCGGCCTTGGCGTCCTAGACGTCAGGTCAGCGCGCCCCATACCCCGGCCGCGAGCTCCCGAGGAGTTCCGGCCGCTTCCGACGTGCAGCAACGGGCCGCGGGTGCAGACCCCGCTGCAGAAGATCCATCACCGGTGTGCTTTTAGTGGGTATGCCTTCTCCTTCTGAGGGGTGAGCCCCACATAACTTCCTCGAAGGGTCCTTTTAAGAGCCTGGGAAAGGGCCTGGTAATGCCTGGGGAGTATGCGTAATGCGTTTTCACACCGTTAACAGAAAAATACATAACGCTACGACTAGTTTATGGCAAACAAGCATTTTGAACCAACCGCATAGGTACATGCATAGCTTAGAAATAAGCATGACACTTTAAAAACTGCGATACTATTAGGGGACTGAATCTATATTCGAAGGAAATAATTAATGTTACCGAACTATGTGTTTACTTACATGTAAGTACCTACTCGTATTTGCAAGAACAGTTCTCTTTAAATAAATATTTCAGTGATAAAAGTTAAAAAAGTAAGTTGGCGTTTCCTTTGAACATTACAAATAAGAGTAAAACAGAACCAACGTATTCAAATTAAAACAAACCATTACACCCTAGGGCGTAATAAGTCATTTACGGCCCGCAAAACATACGTGTAACAACATTTTCGAGCAAGGGTGATGAAAACAAGATTTAAGACATTCGAGTATGTTTACAGCGGCTTTATAGCCCGAGCAAGCAATTAATATGCAGAACACAATATGATAAGCTAAGCCCGGTAGCTGGGTAATTGATAATTATCTGAATTTATCAGCCATTCGGCCGATACAGCGGGTGGATTATATTTATATTAGTAAGAATAACATTGTCTACATGTATAAATCGCTCGAGATAATTGCAATTGGCTCACCTTATCTTTATCATTTACATAGTAGATTTTTTTTGATATATTAAAATTGATGTTTTAATTAGTTTTAGATTAACCTACTTAACCGACTTCACAAAATAAGGGGTTGTGTAGTCTAGTCCCTTCTATTTTTTTTTATTTACATGACTGCCCCATTAAAGGAGTGTTATGTTTTCAGTTGTCATGGAAGTATGTGAGTTTCTTTATTCCTCAATAACTCCTACACGCTTTAACCTATTTAGACATGTTATGTATCCTTAGAATCCTTGCGTCAGCCCCAGTTAGGTACATAGGCTATATGATGTCATAATAAAACCAATATGGCGGCAGCTGTACGCCATTATATGTGGTCTGAAAAATGAACGTCCAATCCTATCGAGTGGGGTAACAAAATGAAGAGATTTTAAAGCTGATTATAACCATATTTACTTTTGGTGAGCTCGATGTATATTAATTCGCGCATTTCATTTGCTGTCGGGGGACCTTCTGTTTTGGTATTCTATGTAGTAGGTCCCCGACAGCAAATAAAATACAACATACAAAGAAAGATAGAGCGCCCAGAAACATTTGTATATTAGCTTACATAATTTAATAATTCCTAACTTTATTTACAGCTTGTTTGTAACTTTTAAGTTCGCGCTTATCCATCGACAGTCATCATCATTATGACAGTCGTATTTTTTATTGTTAATAATTTTTCCATGCTGATGTCCGTGGTAACTTAACCTAACACAACGTTTTCTAAATACAACGTTTCAAATTCCTAATATACCCACTTGCATGTCGGATAGCGACTATTTACTATCACTATCAGTCTTACAAATAACTGGGTATGTTTAACCACTTTACAAATTAACACCCACCGCCTAAATTGACTTCTAGGTATGACCGCTATCTGTATGGTCAGAATTCACGTTATTATCATTGAATAAACATTTTTTAATATCCATTACGAAGTTGAAATAAGATTACAATTCATATCAACTCCGACTTGAAATAATTTAAACAATGACATTATTTTCTGTACTTATAATGTATCCAAACGATAGTTTATTTATTATGCGTTACTATATGTATAAAGTTATATTCACTGGCTGTACGGTATGCGCAGTGGCCTGTTGCGGCTAGGTCAGGGGTCTCCAAACTGCGGCCCGCGGGCGAACCCATGATCCAGCCCGCGAGAGCTCGCTCTCCAATAAAATACCCCAAAGGATGCCAACGGCCGAGAAAAAAGATTACTTAAGGCCTCGGTCGTTCTGACCCTCCGCCCGCGGCGTGCAGCGGCTGAGGGTAGACGCTGGACGCCGCGGGCAGCGGGTGCTTGCTCGTTCTAGAACGTAACCGCGAACGTAACCGTAACAAAACGGCGGAAGTTTCCGAGGTTTTGTGTTTGCGAAGAGACGTGTACGCGAAATGGAAAAAACACTAGCATATTTATTGCTTCAGGGGGAAGAGGACGAGGATCTATTAATAATGTTGAAGCTAAAACAAAGGAAAAAGAAGAACAATATGTTTAAAGCTAGACAAAAGTAGGGTGCGTACAATATTTTGGTGCATCGTACAAAATACTGTTGCACTTCACAAACTCAATCAAAAGTTCGTCTTTCTTTTTGGTAAATTTTTTCACATTGAACCAGGGATCGGAACCGGTATCGAATTACCGTTTTATTTCGTTGAAATACCGTTATTTTACTCCGTTCGTGCTACAACCGGTATTTTGATGGAACGGAACGGAATATTTCGGTGATCGCTAAGTGATGAAGAACGAAATGATAACGTTCCTGATGAGAATAAAAACCGGTATTCTCGACGAGCCGAGCTCGCCGAGGGGCTCGCAGGGGTGGTGACGATGTGCGCCGGCATTTACAAGGTCAAATTCCGTGTTTTGTAGCGCGTCGCATAGCGCGATGTATTTATTTTCAATTTTTGTCGGGAAAGTTTAAATTCTGAGTGTTGAAGCGCGCGCGCTCTTTATTATAATATTGTTTGTTTTGTGATATTAAGTTTTTAAAGATGATACATAGTAATTTTTTAACTAGATTAATTATTTGCAGGTATTTCTATACTACCGAGTGACAAACAAGCATTCTGTCTACCTGACAGAACAAACTGAATGCAAAATTAAATAATACAAATAACGTTCTTCTTTTTACAATATTTTAGGTATTTTAATTTAGGTAGTTTAATTTAGTTTTTAGGTTTATTTAGTTTTAGGAAATTTAAATTTTATCTTCTATGTATTTGTTAGTTTACTGTACTTTCTTTCAATAAAGAAGTCACTGTCAAAAAAAAAAAAACGTTCAATCAAACTGATTGATTGAGTCAGGCGTTACTTATATTATTACCGCGTTATTGATATTTTTGTTTAATTAACGTTCAAACTCTTCAAAGCAAAAGTCAGTCTAGGGACAAAGATGTAGTGTCTGATGCACTGGTATACCTACCTAATACATACTTATATTTGATTTGGATAAATTTAATGATTAGAGGCAAGTACATTTATTTCGTCTTGACGAGTACTCTGAACCGAAATAATATCCAGGTTCTGATGATGGAGCCGGAATGTGGCCATGGGAACTCCGTAATAAAACGTCGGAACCCCATCGCGTTTGGGCTCATTTGTTTTGTCTTGACGAGTACTCTAAAGTGAAATGATATCCAGGGTCTGATGATGGAGCCGGAAGGTGGCCATGGGAACTCCGTAATAAAATGTCGGAACCCCTTCGTGTTCGGGCTCATTTGTTTTGTCTTGACGAGTACTCTAAAGTGAGATGATATCCAGGGTCTGATGATGGAGCCCAAACACGATGGGGTTCCGACATTTTATTACGGAGTTCCCATGCCCACCTTCCGGCTCCATCATCAGACCCTGGATATCATTTCGGTTCAGAGTACTCGTCAAGACAAAACAAATGAGCCCAAACACGATGGGGTTCTGACGTTTTATTACGGAGTTCCCATGCCCACCTTCCGGCTCCATCATCAGACCCTGGCTGGATATCATTTCGGTTTAGAGTACTCGTCAAGACAAAACAAATGAGCCCAGACACGATGGGGTTCCGACGTTTTATTACGGAATTCCCATGCCGACCTTCCGGCTCCATCATCAGACCCTGGATATTATTTCGGTACAGAGTACTCGTCAAGACGAAACAAATGTACCTGCCTCTAATCATTAAATTTATCCAAATTAAATATAAGTATGTATGAGGTATAAGTATAACAGTGCATCAGACACTACATCTTAGTCCCCAGACTGACCACCCATGTGTAATCTTTTACTTTGAACAGTTTGAACGTTAATTTGTTCTATCAGGTCGACAGAATGCTTGTTTTTCACTCGGTAATATAAATTAAAATTATACCTACAAATAATTAAATACACTCACGAACAATGAATTCTGGTCATTTCCTATTATAATTGTCCTTAGAAAATGACCCGAATTAATTGACCGTGAGTGTAATTAATGTCGTTATATGTATACCATATACCAAATACATCGCGCTAGACACTTGCTAACTAAATTATGTACGAAAAATGGTTAATTGTCCGAAACTACTTTTATAATCCGAATGAATCCGTAACAAAACAACACAACAACCTAAGCAACGCACAAAAGCAAAAAATACAAAATCATTGTGCGCAGCATACCGAAAAACAAAATATCCCGCAGGCAAACTCAAGGTAAAATTAGAAATAGCAACTCGTTCTATCTTGTTACGCAACGAGAAAAACGTTTAATTTCGTTCCACAGAAACGGAACTTAGTAAAAAACGGTATCGCAAAAGAACGGTTCTTTAACCGGTGATCACAAACAAAAACCAGAACCTTTCCGTTCTCGGGTCAATGAACAAAACCGGTATTCTACTCGGAACGGTTTCCGATCCCTGCATTGAACGCTAGCATCCACCCGCCGCAATGCTTCAAAATGACTAAAGACGTCGCGTGCAGCGGGCGGCAGTCGCGGGCGACGGGCGGACGTCGCACGTGGCGGGCGAGAACGACCGCTCCCGAACATTTTCGAACACACCATACAGACGCCGCGAACGAACGACCAGTACGTCTAGCATAACTGGCCGCGACTTTGTTTCTCGCGCGACAGAGCATCACCTGTCACTGTCACACCATATTAAGTGGAAAGAGATATGTAGCATTTGTCGCGCGACAAAGAGTCGCGTGTCACAGTTGTGCTAGAGGTACAGGGCCTACCTCCGTGGCCTACCATGTCGTGTGGCCCGCGCGAGATTTTCAAAGGCGCAGTGTGGCCCTTTGCTAATAAAGTTTGGAGGCCCCTGCTCTGGATTGTTCTCGTCTCGACACATTGCATTGTATCAAACTTCAACATTATTTGCAAATTTTTTGCTTATTTACGAGGCAAAAAATGTGCTTTTCCGATGGGTGATGAGAATGCAGCAAACAACGAAATAATGGACGGAAATCTTAATTATACACTGCAGAGTCACGGAGCGGCACGGTGACGTCATCCCGAACAATCATGTCATGAGACATTTATCTTTCATCAATCATCATCATCAGGCCTCGAAGCTGTATGTGCCTACCACAGAAATATATAGAGGTAGAAGGAAAAAGTGTATGTACCCCGCGTGCTAAAAAGAAGTGGCGGCGACCTACTTTGCACGCCGTTAACTTCAGTTGCCGTCTACATTATTAGCAGATATGAAAATCTGATAATAATGGTATCATTAATGGTTCAAATACCAAATGAAATGGAAAATTTATGTTTTCCATCACTAAATTACACTTTTGGCATCATACGACAAGCGACAAACGTTACACGCTTGGTTGCCATAAAAATCGACGAACTGTTTCCTCCTATCTCGATATATTTGTGTGGTTTGTGTTTGTACCGACATTTCCAGCGTTTCATGCGATTCAATAAGTTGCCGACTCTCCCGGCAAACATGGACCAGATCCGGATGGCTCTCTTGACAGAGAGGTCGAGATCGTCACCTCAGGGTGTTTGTGGCATGCTTTACGATGCCTTGCCGATCTTCTTTTTAGCTTATTTTTATATATAAATTTTCCGTCCTCCGGCCGGAAAGCGTCACCTTGCCGGCCGCTGCGCTAACAAAGATGCCGCGTTCTCCGTCGAACAGAAAAATAGTATACAAAACCTTGGCTAGTAAATAAGAAAGCCTCAGAAGAGAGTCATTTCTTGCTTTATTGGCCTCGGTATGTAATGTACTTTTTGTAAATGTTTTAGTAAGTTTGAGCGAAATAATCGTATTTCTTTCTTTTTTAGCTGTTTTCTTGGTGTATTCGTGCAATGGAACATCTACTGCAGCTTTATGTTCAATTTCAAAATGCAATTAGTCTTTAATAGGTAGTTATTTAAATGTGGTGATTACGCCTAACAAATGGTTTATATTGACAGCAGTAATGAGCCGTTAGTAATTAACAATACATTATGGTGAAATTGAACTTTAACCAATATGAATCCGGAAACGATGAGAGAAACATTCTTAGCAAGACGAACACGAACAAGTAGTCCGACTTCGGCCGTTTAGGAGCGCGCGACACGTATTCACACAGACGCGCGATAGCACGTCTGTGTGAGCGCGATCCATACTGGAGCATTCTTATTTCTTTGCTTGTAGTGCGTTCGTTCAAGGCGCGCACACATTCGAGCGCGCGATGTCCCTATTGTAGGTAGAAACATCACTGCTATTATACTGTGTTCTTAGCCTACATTGGGAGCTCACAGACAGAAACAGCCCAAAATTTCAGGAAGGAAACAAGGGAACATCTTCGCGTAAACAAACGATGCCCTCTTTTCCTCTTAAGAATAAGTATTTACAATCATCCTGTAAGTAAACAGTATAACATTTTAATTAACGTAAACAACCATCTAAAGGACTATTTCCACCAAACGGCCCGCATCGGCTCGGAACGGAAAGAATTTTATGGCCTTTAAACGATACTGAATCATATGTGTACTGTTTTTAAGTCTACATTACCAAGCTGCGCACAACAGCTTGACCGCGGGAGTCTTCCGCGACACGTGATCGTAACCGAAAGTATGCTGCGACACGCGATCGGCTCCGTTCGCTACCGATCGGCCCCGTTCGGCTGTCGACGTGTGCGATCCGCCGTCGGGAAACTATTTGACTGGGTGCAGATACGTTCCCAAGCAACCGTACGTTGCCGATCGTGTGCGTCAACATTCTGGCGGCCGCGAACGGCTGTTACCGGCCGATCGTATGCGTCGACACGCTGCCGGACGCGATCGGTTGTCGCCGCATCCGTTCGTATTCTTTCCGTTCCGATCCGATGCGAGCCGTTTGGTGGAACTAGTCCTTAACCCTGCAATGGTATTCGCAATGCATTGTAATATATTTCATGATGTCATATTATTGCGTACTGTGCATATTCTGCGTATTAAGTAATTGTTAATTACCTACTTACCTAAGAACTACTCAAGTATGTGTTGTGATTACTAGATCACTTTACAGTTTTTCCCGTTAAATACAGTTTTTAATTTAATGAACTGAAAAAGAGCAATTCGTGGTATCCGGCGGAGCTAGCACGTGAGAGCTTGATCTGTTCAATCAATCAATCAAATCATTTATTGTGTACTATAGATAGTTTATACAGGTGTTACTGTACGTAAAGTTTCTCTGTAATATGTCTTGCAACGTGCAAGTAGGGTAATCATAAGACAGGTGTATTAAATTTTGTTGCATGCAAATCAGAAATGTCAATATAATAACTATAAGAGTCGCGTCACAGTCGTGCTAGAAGTACAGCTGGGATAGGCTGCGTTAATCGGGGACTGGGGACGGGGAATAAGACAAGAATAATGAAGGCCCGGGTCACATTATACATATTAGATTCCATACCCTACTAATCCATTTCGTACCCGAGTTTACGTTCTGAAGTAAACGAACAACCAGCTAAGGGGCGCGTTGCACCATGTAATGAATAGCCAACCACGCAACGCAAGAGGAATATTGTTTCACTCCATAAATCCCGTAAATGCAACATCACGCAAGTGGCCAGAAAACGTCATGTTTACCTTTGTCATCCAAAGCCTCACATTGGAATCGTTTTTGCAAGGATATAGCAGGTCCGTAGAATTTTACATGGTTGCAAGATCAGACATAGGTATGCATATTTACAAACCTAAAGTAAAAACTGATACACAGAACTTCAACAAGGTAAACGTTCTAGTCTTCGGGACGCTATGCCCAAAGGTTGACACCTTGCTGTCATCTCTATTGCTAATGACATAACATTCGAGAAGCCAACTATTGGGACAAAGTCAAGGACTCGTACGTCACATAATATTGTACCTGTTAGCAAACTCTATAAATAAGATAAACGGGAGTCAGTTATTGTTGTCATAAACCCCGGCAGCTGTGGGCGTAACAAGATTATCGCTAAACCAACACGGCTATCGGCGAGCAGAAGAAAGCAGTGGCGAGATAAGATGACGGCATGATTGCATACGGCGCCGCCATATCTGTTGGCGGTAGGCACACACCACGAAGGTCGAGCTAACACAATAAAACGTTAATTAAACTGCAAAAAGGTGGCAAGAAAGCTAGGTGCGACCCTTTCGGCCGCCATCGCAACTGGGTCAATTGCAGAAAAAATGTACTTTTTACTTTTAAACTGAGAAAAAATAAAATCTCAGTTTGGGCGTAACGAAACTGAGAAATTCATGTACGGAAAAGTTCTACTTTTTTTATACTAGTACTTTTTTTATTTCATAAATGAAAAGTGCTCGTGATTCTGAGTAAAATGGTATAAGACACACCATGATCAGACAAAAAAGTAAAAGGTACATTTTTAGGCCCGATAGCACGTCTGTGTTAGTGCGATCCATACTGGAGCATTCTTACGCATTCTTAAAACTCTGATTGTAGTGCATTCGTACACGGCGCGCACACATTCAAGCGAGCGATGTATCTTTTGTAGGAAGACAAATGACTGCTGTCATACTGTACTTGTACTCTCCGCCATGGAGCCCAGGATAAGTTGTCTGGTTTTGTAAATAGCAGCCGCCCATCGCCTTAAGTTGCTCGTTTTATTGCAAACGATTAGATTGCTGTCATTATCTTGATAAAAGAGACAGTGGAAGTATACGAGGACGACGCAATGGGCGACTGTGTGTCCTCCCCCGTTCGACGTGAAAGTCTTTGTACTTATGTTCAGTAGACAGTGTCTCCAGGCTGGCCAGCATAACCGGCCGCGACTTCGTTTCGTGCGCGCCATAACATGACCTGTCACTGTCACACTATATTGAGTGGAAAGAGATAGGTATAGTGCGACTACGATAGCTTTCCAGAGCGGAGCATGGCAACACCTCAATGATTTCAAAAGTAAGGCTAAGGATAGGCCCATCCGAACAGTTCGGAACTATTTTCCCCGTAACAAAAAATGCAGCTATAAAGGCCAGCTGCGCAGTGCACGCGCCGCGTGTCGCACTGCCGACTGGCACTGATTTGGCGGTATTTTTACCGCCAAAGCGTTGGAACCGTCTGCGCGCTCGCTTAGCCCTTTAAATGTCACATTTACATAGAAAGGTCATCGGGCGTTTTTGTCCCGCGTTCCGAAATTTCGCGTACAGAGACCAAATTAGTTTTAAAATAGAGAATTTAATCTCACTTTTCTAAATTTTTTGAGATTATTGTTGATTACTGTCACGTATTAAGTACGTGACAGTAATCAACAATAATCTCAACAACATTTTTTTTGAGACGGCCACATCTCAAAAAAAATTGCAATCACTAGGCGAGTTCTGACTTAATTTTTATTTTTTTCTCAATTTTCCCAAGGTTTACAAGAATGCGACTCATACCACTGAGTAGCAGTTACATTTACCTACATACCTAGCCCTATTTCGTTTGTGTACGCCGTGGGTCATATGTCCGAACAAAATGCCCAATGACCTTTGACTCTAGTATTTGACGCCCAAAAGAAAGATTATTGATGATATCATAAATAGGTAGCAGGTATAGGTGTTTCTACGAAATACTGGTTTTCTGAAGCTTATAGAAAAGGTTAACCTCCTGTGCAATAATGTTTCATACAGTAAGAGAAGTTGTATCATGGTCTACAGACACTACTTACATGTACAATTCTAAGAATCCGTTCCAATGAGAATCCTTGACCTCATGTTTCCAGGCTTTTCAATATGGAAAGTAATTTTTTGGTCAGCCGTTATTAAAATTGATCCGCAAAAAAAATAAGCAGTTAAATCATTTGGGCAGCATACAAAGATTTGGCTGGCAATAAATAAAAAACTGGCCAAGAGCATGTCGGACCATGCTCAGTGTAGGGTTCCGTAACCTTTCACTAAAAGGAAATGCGTTACCAATAAAAATATACTTAAAACTTAAAACCTGACTACGCCTTCGGCTTTGCAGCCTGAAGCTCGTTCTTCGGGCCCCCTAAAATGAGACTCATATATGGTTTGCGTGAGATAACCATGTGCCTTTAGCCCAAAGCGGTGCTTGGCCTTCGGCCTCTGTAGGGCTTACTACGGATATAGTGCGCTTGCAGAGGAGCTCGGCCTTCGGCCTCGCAATCTGAAGCTCGCCCTACGGGCTCGTAAGAATGAGATTGATATATGGTTTGCGTAAGGCGACCTGGAACGCTTCGGGCCTTCAGCTTCACTTTGAATTAGTGCGGCATAAAGGGCACTTGCAGACGGACCTTCGACCTTCCGGCTTGAAACTTCCTTCACAAGATCAGTCTCAAGTCGTGGTGACCCGAGGAGTGATAGCGGAAGCACCCTTACTGAAAACTATCTTTTAATGGCTATTTTATCAACGTCCATTTAATACACTTGTTTTTTTCATCGTAGTTAGTATGGCGCTAGTAGTCCTTAATTTCCACAATTTATTAAACTATTTACCGCTGGGCTGCGTTACTGATTTATCACTTTTTTTTGTACGAACATTGATGCACCAGGAGGTAGATGTGCTAGAACAATGTAAACGTATCGGCGAAAAACGCGGGCTGTTGAACGTGTTTCTTGTTGTTATGGAATTTAAATGGAAATACACATCTGTGATATATTTTTGAAATGAGCTTTTAATAGTACATTGTGTATCAAGGGCGGTAAGTAAGGAATTACAAACGAGTGTTTGTTACAAGGCCGAGGCGAAGCCGAGGGCTTTAATAACACGAGTTTGTAATTCCTTTACCGCCCGTGGCACACACAATGTTTTTCATCACACTTGTGAGGAAATCTGATTAAAATAACCTTACTTAATCTAAATAAAATTGTAAAACTGACAGTGACATTAGTGACATTGTCCATAGACAATGCGAATGGCAAGTCACGTTCGGAAACCATAGCGGTAAAGATATAAAATGGTTGATTTTATTTTTGCAAGATACTGAAATGCACTATTTAAACATTTAATTAATGTTACAGAAATATGTGTTTATATGTATTTGCAATAACAGTTCTCTTTAAATAACATTTCAGTGATAAAAATTAAAAAAATACGTTGGCGTTTCCTTTGAACATGACAAATAAGAGTAAAACAGAACCAGCGTTTCAAATTTAAAAAGAAAACCATTACGCCCTAGGGCGTAATAGGTCATTTACGGTCCGCAAAACCTACGTGTAATGACACCATTTTCGAGCAAGTGTGATGAAAAAATCATTAAATTGTCATATAATTCAAAGCAGCTTGATGACTTTTATTCAATGCTTTACTTTTTATGAGGAGCTTGGTTCCTATCTTAATTTTGGTTCCAACTAACTAGCTTATAACCTGCGTCCAATCACGAAGAATCTAACGATACCCCACATGTTTGAATCGGTTCAGTAGTTTTTGAGGTAAGAAGGAACAGACGAACCTACAAACATACATACATGTATACATAAGGCGCTGAAATCCTAATCCTCCTTTTCTTTTTGCTATACTTGAGTAAGTAATACGATGTGAAAAAGTGCACCAACGAAAAAGCATATCTTCATAGTAATTATGTCCTTTTGATGAACAAAATGAAATATTTTGCTTACCTACTGATTGCTTACCAAAATTTGATCAACCGTAGATCGCTTAATGCAGCTCAAATATTTAATTTGCTGACCAAAATAATTTAGAGCAGTTCAGTATATCATTAATTGCAGCCTGATTTATAAATGTTTGCTAACCATAAGTTGCTTACCAACTAGCTATTTTGGCTGACCAAATACATATTTCTGCTGACCAAAATATGAATATTTTGCTGATCGATTAAATGATACCCTTTCAATATTAATCTTAACGAATGAAAAACAATATTTTCCTGTTATTATGCAGCTCTGGACAATAAAGGAAGATAGTCAAGTAGCAAGTTAATTAACTTGCAAGAATTGTAAGACGGATATTATTTTCAATAAATTATTAAATTAAACGGGTATCATTTAATCGATCAGCAAAATATTCATATTTTGGTCAGCAGAAATATGTATTTGGTCAGCCAAAATAGCTAGTTGGTAAGCAACTTATGGTAAGCAAACATTTATAAATCAGGCTGCAATTAATGATATACTGATCTGCTCTAAATTATTTTGGTCAGCAAATTAAATATTTGAGCTGCATTAAGCGATCTACGGTAAATCAAATTTTGGTAAGCAATCAGTAGGTAAGCAAAATATTTCATTTTGTTCATCAAAAAAAAGGGAGCAATAAAACCTAACTGGGCGCAACTATTCTGCCGCCAATCGTGTGCGCATTTTGCCATTCGGTAATTGTCAGCTGTCAAGTAGCAGGTGTCACTGTGATATATACAGGGTGTCACTGTGATATATACAGGGTGTCACTGTGTTATATACAGGGTGTAACTGTGATAGATACAGGATGTAACTGTGATATATACAGGTTGTCACTGTGATAGATACAGAGTGATACTGTGATATATACAGGGTGTCACTGTGATAGATACAAAGTGATACTGTGATATATACAGGGTGTCACTGTGATAGATACAGAGTGATACTGTGATATATACAGGGTGTCACTGTGATAGATACAGAGTGATACTGTGATATATACAGGGTGTCACTGTGATAGATACAGGACAGGATGTCACTGTGATATATACAGGGTGTCACTGTGATATATACATAGTGTCACTGTGTTATATACAGGGTGTTACTGTAATGTATACAGGGTGTCACTGTGATGGGCTCATATAAAATTGGTATTTCGATTTTTTATACATTCGTTTCGTTTTTAGGGTCAGAAAAAAAAATAACCCTAACCTACCTATTTTTGAGAGCCGTTTCGTTTTTAGGGTCATCAAAAAGAAAATAACCCTAACCTACCTATTTTTGGGAGCCGTTTCGTTTTTAGGGTCATCAAAAAAATAACCCTAACCTACCTATTTTTGGGAGCCGTTTCGTTTTAGGGTCATCAAAAAAATAATAACCCTAACCTACCTATTTTTGGGAGCTGTTTCGTTTTTAGAGTGACACCCTGTATATAACACAGTGACACCCTGTATATATCACAGTGACATCCTGTATCTATCACAGTGACACCCTGTATATAACATAGTGACACCCTGTATATATCACAGTGACACCCAGTATATATCACAGTGACACCCTGTATATTTCAATTAAACTGCTTACAGACATGTTTTCTCTGCTGACAGTGACATCCTGTATCTATCACAGAGACACCCTGTATATAACACAATGGCACCCTGTATATATTACAATGACATTCTGTATATATCACAGTAACATCCTGTATACATTACAGTGACACCCTGTATACATATAACACAGTGACACCCTGTATATTTCAATTAAACTGCTTACAGACATGTTTTCTCTGCTGACAGTGACATCCTGTATCTATCACAGAGACACCCTGTATATAACACAATGGCACCCTGTATATATTACAATGACATTCTGTATATATCACAGTAACATCCTGTATACATTACAGTGACACCCTGTATACATATAACACAGTGACACCCTGTATATATCACAGTGACATCCTGTATCTATCACAGTGACACCCTGTATACATTACAGTGACACCCTGTATATAACACAGTGACACCCTGTATATATCACAGTAACATCCTGTATACATTACAGTGACACCCTGTATACATATAACACAGTGACACCCTGTATATATCACAGTGACATCCTGTATCTATCACAGTGAGACCCTGTATACATTACAGTGACACCCTGTATATAACACAGTGACACCCTGTATATATCATAGTGACATCCTGTATCTATCACAGTAACACCCTGTATACATTACAGTGACACCCTGTATATAACACAGTGACACCCTGTGTATATCACAGTGACATCCTGTATCTATCACAGCGACACCCTGTATATAACACAGTGACACCCTGTATATATCACAGTGACACCCAGTATATATCACAGTGACACCCTGTATATCTCAATTAAACTCTCTGCTGACCAATTGTAAAATCTTGCTACCCAAGTAATTATTTTGCAGCTCGACTGTTTATTACGCAGCCAAATGATAAAAAAAGCAGATTAATATTGGTTAAAATGCTAACCGTTTTTAAACTGTTTGCTGAACAAGAGTTGCCGCCCAATTTTATTTATTGCCAGCCAAATCTTTGTATGCTGCCCAAATGATTTAACTGCTTATTTTTTTTTGCGGATCAATTTTAATAACGGCTGACCAAAAATTTACTTTCCAAATTAAACTATGTATTGGTTTTATTGTTTTCCCTTTGTCCGTTTTTATTTTGCGGTCAGAGTTATCCTATGCGTGCTGAAGTTAAATTAAAATAATGTCTATACAAAAGTGTAATAAACCAAGGCATTACAATTTCTACCCTAACACGGGTGAATAAAGTATTAGGTATAACTGTAGCAAATAATGAAGAATTTAACCTTAGAAGGTCCTTATACTTCGCGGCATTTTATTTCTGGAGCGGTCTAAAGTGTTTCGAGTCGCATTTTTCCTCAACGGCGGTTATTTAGAGTTTCGCTTGCTGTGTTCTAACAATACCGAGTAGTTATTTAACCGCATGCGATTTTTTGTGTTTTGATTGTTCCAATATCAAAGTCAAAGTCTAAATATTTGTCATTGAAGTAGGCCTAGCAACAAGCACTTTCGAATGGTCAGTAAACATCAAACACGGGCTCTGCACCAATAAATGTTAACTGAGGTGTAGCTTAACAATACAAACTCCTGCTTATACGAGCGCAAAAATATAAAATAAACAATGGCATGTAGAAAATAATACATTGGTTATCAAGGCAGCATACTGATAACATTGTTTTCATAACCATTTTTTACATAAAATTGATTTGCTCTTGTCTTCGTTCACGCTACTTGGTGAGCATAGGAAAGGCGTCAGACTGAGCGACTGGTTTGATGGAGTAATTGTTGTTATTATTAGTTATTACTTGCGATACCTATGACATGACGAGTCCTGATGATTCGTGCCTACCTCATGCTGAGCTCATTGACCGCCTGTGGTGAGATGGAAAGTACGTTTACCTGTTTTACTAGCTTAGGTAACTACATATTAACTAGGCCACTGAAACAGTCCCCTGAGAAGGGCTATGTGTTTTAAAAAAAACAGGACAAGTGTAAGTCGAATTCCCCCACCGAGCAAATTTGTAGAATGTATAAAAGTACCCTAAAAATTTTGATTCCCCTAGTAAAGTCATTTTTAGGGTTCCGTAGCCAAAATGGCAAAAACGGAACCCTTATAGTTTCGTCATGTCCGTCCGTCCGTCAGTCCGTCCGACTGTCCGTATGTCACAGGCATTTTATTCAAAAACTACACGATGGATATTGGTGAAATTTGGAATATAGGTGTCTTGTATAAGCCGCTACTTAGTTTGGTAGTTAAACAACCAAAATAATAGTAGTTTATGCAACAGTTGTATAAGTGGGTTAAAAAAATTCGAAT
The DNA here is from genome assembly GCA_947034925.1 of Eudemis profundana. Classification (NCBI taxonomy): domain Eukaryota; kingdom Metazoa; phylum Arthropoda; class Insecta; order Lepidoptera; family Tortricidae; genus Eudemis; species Eudemis profundana. The sequence continues at coordinate 349,488 of OX344794.1, read as the reverse complement.
TCCATGAGTTGCGATACGAGCCGCGAACGCGGCGAGTATCGCAAATAGAGACGCAATGAGCGTTTTTTGACTTAATTATACAACGTTGCATACAATACTTTTTCTACGACTAGGTTTTAAATTATAAAATACAAAATTAATCATAACCTGGAAACAAGGCGAATATGACGTTTGACTGACAGTATGTGTCTATGGTAACCTTTTTTTTTTAATTTAAAATATACTCAAAAATTAAAAATACTTTTTTTATATTGGCATCAATGATTTTAGTTCGGAAAGTTTTGTTTTTCTTAAAAACCGTAGGAATTTAATTGTTTGTTAAGTTGGTAGTTGTGCATTTTTACCGTAAAGTTAAAATTGAGCGCTTAATTTTTGACCTAAGTTTAACCTAGATTTAGAAGTCTGTGGCTGCTAGCAATAACGTAAAGTGACTATAACGACACTAGTGCTGTTATGGGGAATAGAGTATAGACTTCTCTGAACTCATATTATGTATGTTCTTATATTAGTGTTCGTGACCAAGTAAAAGACAGATAACAGTACAGGAGTAGAAAAATATTTTATTCCATACATGTATTCCACACAAAAAAAAAAATTTTTCAGGAGATATCAACGTAGTTCGACAGCTCTTTCAAAAATATTTTAAAGTTTTTAAGTAATGTTTTTGACTAAGTGAATATATTTGGAAAGAATCGCTCCGAAAATAGAGTGCCCCCCCCCCCCCCCCCTATCTTCTAAACCGTGGGTCTAAAAAATATAAAAAAAATTACAAAGATAACGCTTAATTAATACTTTCAACGAAAATTATTTTCAACAAGATCAGATCAACCGTTTTTGAGTTATTGCCAATAAACTGCGCTTCTCAACAAAAGGGCGTAATTGCTATGAAAATACGCTCTTTTGTTGTTGTACTTTTTTTACATCATATTTTTTCCCTTATAGTTATGGCTATGGAACCCTACACTGAGCATGGTCCGACATGCTCTTGGCCATTTATTTTATGATAAAATCTGAAAACTCTACATTTGTAATTATACAATATGTAGAGTTTTCAAATGTATCCCTATACTTGTAGTATAAGACGGTATTACTTGCCTTTCATCTGTATGTCAACCGAAAGTACTCTATAAGTTTTGGTTTCCTTGACAGTGACAAAATATACGTTTTTTTGCGGCATAAACGACCATATATTTTTTTTACGTTAACTAAGAAGTTTGATTTTTTTCACACCTTCAAGGAAACGTAGATCTGAGTATATGGTTTTATTTTCAACTCGATACCTTCACGCGTTCCCGAGATAAAGGGTCTTGACAGACAGACGGACAACCGGACAGATAGACCGACCACAAAGTGATCCTATAAGGGTTCCTTTTTTCCTTTTGAAGTAGGTACGGAACCCTAAAAAAAATCTAACAATCATGCAGGTGGTCGGTCAATGCAAAAACCACTGGCTACACTTTTCAGATAAAGAAATCATTTGTTATAGGATATGGAGTGTACCTACCTACATGAAAGATTAAAATAAGTATCTTTGGATCCTAGATAACATTATCTGATTCCTATATTCTTCTCGATTTTTTGACCTTCTCGTTTTATTCTTGCTTTCCTTTCTTCCCGTCTTTAGAAAATAAATGAAACATTTGTAAATGTTTTGTTATAATTAAGCATACTTATTGCATGAATAAACATAACGTTAAGGTAATTGACTAAAATATCGCGCGCGTTTGACTCACTTCCGATTTACTATTTGTGGTGTTTAAATGTGACGTCCACGGGTTTTCCCGGCTAGTTCCGAGTCGGTTATCACACATTTTTAATTAAGTAGCCATCTAGGTACTCGCTGTCTCGCTTATTGTATACATATTAGGGTTGCCAGAAAACCGAGAAATCCGGGATTGTCCCGGAATTACCGTTTTTGTTCCGTATTACATTTATAGTCCCGGATTTCGAATATGTACTACTAGTTTTTTTTTTCATTATGTTACAAGGACGTACGATACGCCCGCATTCTTGTTGACTCGTGTTTTGTATGGTACCTACACCTACCTAGAGTCTCAGCTTGCAAGATTTGAGTTAAGGGTTATTCTTCAGAAATATGTCTGACCACCTTATTCCTCTGCCCCTTTTTCACACTAAATGTATGGAGACAGAGGAATAAGCCATAGAGGAACATATTTTTGAAAAATAAAATAACCTTTAAACAAATATATAGGTTGTTGCCTAGGAGCAAATAATTAAAACGTAGATTGGACTCCTCAAACTGAACATTTGTTCAGCGACATTTAAAAATAACTGACCTATGTTTTCATTTTTAGTAAACTTTCAAGTTTATTTGAAACCGCAATGTATTGCGATGTTTTTTTATGCATGTAGCGTGACAAGCGACGTCAATTAGACTGATGTTAACGTACATTGAAAATATTGTTTAGTGTGTATGAAAAATTAAAAAATTAAAGATTACATAATTTTTAAAAGTTGTTGAACGAAATTTTATTGTTTGGTGAGTAGAATCTACGTTTTAATTATTTGCTCCTGTTACAAGCAACACCCGTACTTTGCAAATTAATGAAGAGCTTGCAAAAATAAACAAGCCAAGTAGGTTTTGCTAGGACTCGAGTGGCTCACTCCGCGATGTCGCCGCGCGGCTAGCAGTACCAAAGTTTGTCACTGCGGAGTGGCTTAAGGCCGGGTCACACCGGATGCGTGCGCGTGGCGTACGCGTTGCAGCTCCTTGACTTTGAGCCGCCATTTTGTACGCGTTACGCACAAAGTCAAGGAGCTGCTGCGTGCACGCAACGCACACGCAGCCGGTGTGCGTTGGCCTTAAGTCAGTGACCAGAACACATATATTATGCTATAGAGATTAGAGATGCAACGAATATTCGGCCACTATTCGGTATTCTGCCTATTCGGCCGAATACCGAATAATGGCATAGTATTCGGCCGAATACCGAATAGTAAATTAACACAAAGTCGAAGGAAAAAGAAGCATAAATCAATATTTTAATAACAAATTATAAACAGTAATCTATATTAAATATCAGTTTAATCATCTTTCACATTAATTTCACATTTAAAGAACAGTAGCATAAACAACGCCTTAGAAATGAAACTATAAATGAAATAAAATTTTCATTGACGCATTTTTCTATCATTAGGCTGCCTACGACGAGTAACAAGTTGCAACCTTGTACAGAGATTCACGGCGCCGCTCACCCGGGCGTTTGAATTTACTTCATTTTAGGTAAAACCGTTGGCCGAATATTCGGCTATTCGGCCGTCGACTCCGCCGAATATTCGGTATTCGGCCAAATCACTATTCGCTGCATCTCTACTATAGATAGACTGCCGGATCCGCTGCATTCTGTCCGGTGGTCGGACCCGAACGTCAGTTATTTTTTAGAAAGACAGGCTACCTTTTAGCCGAATTCGCAACTCTCAGATAGTTCCGGAAGTGAAATGCCTGAATCTAGCAACCCTAATACATACAGGGTGTCCCTAAAACCAACTTTTATACGATCAAGGCTGATAGACCAGCTCATAAGAACCTAGATTAAGCAAATTTGACCTCAGTAAAAATCTCTTAGTTTTCGAGATATTGACGTTTTTGTAAAACTCGTGCTAAGTGATACCCTGACTCGGTGTTTTGAGTGTCATTGCTAAAATATCAAGAATTTTACAAATCTGTATTTTGCTATGTGTGGCCAAATAACTATGCTATTGAACGTATTTTCTATTTTTGCTAATTTATTCATGCTGTGGACACAGTACAATAACAAAAAAAAATTATTCGATTTTTTTCAAATTTAACCTCTGACTTCGAACTAGCGTGGTGAAAAAAAAATGTACCAACATAACCAGGCACTCAACGTAAAAAAATTGCGCATTTATTGTAGTTTCTAAAATGGTATAAAATTTACTAAACCCTGTAATAATTTTTGAAATAATGATATTTTGTTACAAAATTAACTGTCTGCCGCCTTCATCTCATACGATCCTGTTGAACTAAGTTTGCACCTGGCGTGCTTGACATCACATACAAATTAGGTGCAAACTTCACGTAATCGTCAATATCTCGAAAACTAAGAAATTTGTATGAGGTCAATTTTACTCAGTCTCGTTTTTTATGAGCTGGTTTATCAGCCCTGTTCGCCATTTTGTAAAAGTCGCGAATTTTGATAGCCTGGATAAGTCTTTCGAAAGTCATGACTTCAAATTTCAGTATTTTCTTAATCTGCTTTTTGTTTTAAACATTACTTAATAATTATGCTATCATACCTTATCAAAATAAATTAGATTTTACGTGATTCAAAATATGACCTCGGATTTGAATCGCGTAATACTTAAAACAAATTTACCATGCTAAAATAAAAAAAAATAATGTAGTTTAAAATAGTAAGATTTTACACACTAGACACCGTAGTTTTTAAGATAATAGCATTTTAATTCAAAAGGAGGTTATACTACAATATTCCATTGGTTAAATTTCGTACCAGAATTTGAATTTCGAACAGAAAAGGTATGATAGCATAATTATTAAGTAATGTTGAACAAAAAGCAGATTAAGAAAATACTGAAATTTGAAGTCATGACATTCGAAAGACTGATCCAGGCTATCAAAATTCGCGACTTTTACAAAATGGCGAACAGGGCTGATAAACCAGCTCATAAAAAACGAGACTGAGTAAAATTGACCTCATAAAAATTTCTTAGTTTTCGAGATATTGACGATTACGTGAAGTTTGCACCTAATTTGTATGTGATGTCAAGAACGCCAGGTGCAAACTTAGTTCAACCGGATCGTATGAGATGAAGGCGGCAGACAGTTAATTTTGTAACAAAATATCATTATTTCAAAAATTATTACAGGGTTTAGTAAATTTTATACCACTTTAGAAACTACAATAAATGCGCAATTTTTTTACGTTGAGTGCCTGGTTATATTGGTACATTTTTTTTTCACCACGCTAGTTCGAAGTCAGAGGTTAAATTTGAAAAAAATCGAATAATTTTTTTTTGTTATTGTACTGTGTCCACAGCATGAATAAATTAGCAAAAATAGAAAATACGTTCAATAGCATAGTTATTTGGCCACACATAGCAAAATACAGATTTGTAAAATACTTGATATTTTAGCAATGACACTGAAAACACCGAGTCAGGGTATCACTTAGCACGAGTTTTACAAAAACGTCAATATCTCGAAAACTAAGAGATTTTTACTGAGGCCAAATTTGCTTAATCTAGGTTCTTATGAGCTGGTCTATCAGCCCTCATCGTATAAAAGTTGGTTTTAGGGACACCCTGTATGTTGGTATGTCAAATCCCCTTCGATTGGTCCGGCACACCGGATGTTCCGCGCCCGCGTGCCAGGCGGACGGGGAAAATAGCAAAGAATAATTAGAAGAGTTCCTGGCACCAGTGTCGTTCAATAATATGAGATGAATATTAATTCGCGTTTGGCACCTGCACTTTGCAGAGTACGGGGCCTTGTGTGCGGACACTACTTACTCGCATAAGACAGAGAGTCAAGCAAGGTGGTTTTCCATCGGCAGGGCGAGACGAGAGGCGACGCGGATTGAATTGAAATTTGTATGAAATTTTCAATCCAATCCAATCGCTAAGAGAGGATTGAAAATTTCATACAAATTTCAATTCAATCCGCGTCGCGTCTCGTCTCGCCCTGCCGGTTGAAAACCACCTATACCGTAAGGTCACAGTATAAGGCTGCGTTTCCACCAGGCATGCGTGGCGAGGAATGTGTTTGTGGTAACCAATGGAAACACTTCTTTTACCTATCCTCGATCCGCTGAGCTGCTGTTTCCATTGGTTACCACAAACAGATCCCTCGCTACGCTGGTGGAGACGCAACCTAATAGCAGTCATTTGTCTTCCTACAAAAGGTACATCGCGCGCTAGGACGTGTGGGCGCCGTGTACGAACGCCCTACAAGCAAAGTTTTAAGAATACGTAATGTATGCTCCAGTATGGATCGCACTCACACCGACGCGCGTTGTGCGTCGTTCGCTGCTAAACGGCCGAAGTTGGACTACCTACATACTTGTTGCTCTTTGATGTTAATCTGAACATGTGATGGAAGTCACTGGAACTATGTAGTACTGAATTCCACACAAACACATGACGCACAACTGTTCAAAATAAAAACGCAGCAACTGCCTGTGCTTAGTATTTACGTAGTTATGCATTTTGCTTCTAGAATGCCAGCGTGTGCGTGACTACGATACGAAGCTGATAAAACTCACTCGGTACTTATATATACTACACCACACTATAAAAATTTTAGAATATTTATTGTTATATCGGTTTTGACCGTGACTTCGTCTCATCATCATAAATTTATATACGTTAACACGGCGACAAAAATGTCTGTACACTCTTACCTGGGGTAAAATAAAAGACAGTTTTATTGTAATTACCCGCTGTCCAATTCTGGAGCTGTGGGTCTACGGGAAAAAAATGCCCGTGGACCCACTGAGGGTCATACATAGCGGTGGGACCACGGTTAAAAGGGGCTTTAAAGGGTTTTCTTCAGAAATGTCACTCCCCTGTCAACACATATTGGCGAAAAACTACTTACTGCCAAGTTCTACAAACTAACCAAAAATTGTAGTGAGGAGGACACTTTTGAGTACTTTGTATCCCAGGGAATGATATTTTATTAGAAGAGAAAAGTTGAAAAATGATATGCCTCGGGCAGGGTTCGAACCTGCGTCTCCAACGGCTTTCCGGGCCAACACTGGCGCGCTACCAATTGCGTCACCGAGGCAAGGCATATAATTTTTCAACTTTTCTCTTCTAATAAAATATTGTTATAATTGGGACTACTGTCGCATGGGCAGTAGCTAATAGCTATCGGGTGTTATGATGAACCTGTATAAATATTGTTTATGAAAGCCGTGGTCAGTTAAATATTGAGTTATTGAAAAGGTTAGTGAGTTTTTCTCTGGGAAAACTGTTTTGGTATAGGAACAGTGTGAAGAAAATTCTACCATTGAACTTGTTTTAATGGGTTTGATACACATCAGTCAAAGTTTAGAGCCCAAACTAAAACGCTATAATGCGGGATTAGCTCCAAAACCGACATGTTTTTACATATTCGCAGTTCTATGGCTCCAATTGCGTAATCATTAACCTCGGGGTAGGCAATTTAAACCAAGCGCCATGTAAAAGCTTATTATAACGTATGAAATAACTTTAACAGTCCGGTATCAAGCACAGTTTTATTCTACAATGCACCCCAGCTCCTCCTCTTTAGGTCGAAGTTTCAAACACCTTTATAAGATATACGAGCTCGCGTGAATTATCAGCTTATATTGTTCAAGCACCACAGTTACAACGTATTAGCATTGTTATAAAAAATCAACCCTAAAAACGAAAGAGCTTCATGGTTTCATCGGTCATTCCTAATGACCACCCAATTGCGGTGGAACAGAGCATATTATTAAACTACCCCGTTATTCCACTTGTTGCTGTCTGGTACCGAACCCGAGACATGATTCGCAAGGAAGGCTGTATTGTATTCAAGTGGCGTACGCGTACGTATTAGAATAATTCGTCCCTTGCGCATGCGCGGCGCATGATGAGCACACTTGTAGGCTAGCTTAGCTTCCTGGATCTATGAGATCTAGAAATCTGGTTTATATTCTTATATTTATACCGTTTTATAGGGGGGTTAGTGGACGGAAAGATTATCAAGTACGTAGTTAGTATTAAATAAACAAGGGAAGTGGAGGTGCATTGAGTAATAAAAAAATTAATAAAAATAAACTATACAATTGGCCTAACCTAAACTAAAACTAAGTCATGCCCCCCAAATCGAGCCCCTGCGGCAGGGTCCCAATTACGCTGGCTGCGTTCCTCCTCTGGTTCGCTATGCTGATCCGTTGAGTGAGGAACAAGCCAGCTCTGTGGTCCCCAATGGTCTGGACGAGCTTTGGTGGGCATCTGGACTCCACGGTCCGAGAGTCTCAACTGCAAAAGCCGCAACCACATGCTGATCTTTGAGACACATGTATTTGCGGCACTTTGCTGCTTCAGCCGCTGCAGCCGCCCAGCCTACTCTCAGCGAGGTTGTGGCGAGATGTGACGGCGCAAGTCCAGTAGTGTCCACGCATATTGTTTCCCATATTCCCATATTAAATGGAGTTATAGGTAAATCTGAACAGAAAAATCTACTGCCAAAATACGTATAACTCCACGATGGTAATCGTCTACATGACTGAGTGTAATAGAAATAATAAAGTCATAAGTTATTTTGAAAAGCATTTCGTACAAACTTTTTGTCGACGGTGTTTTTAATACTTATAGCATGGTTATCGGATTACATAATAGTATTTTTTCTACTCCTGTACTGTTATCTGTCTTTTACTTGGTCACGAACACTAATATAAGAACATACATAATATGAGTTCAGAGAAGTCTATACTCTATTCCCCATAACAGCACTAGTGTCGTTATAGTCACTTTACGTTATTGCTAGCATCCACAGACTTCTAAATCTAGGTTAAACTTAGGTCAAGGATTAAGCGCTCAATTCTAACTTCACGATAAAAATTCACAACTACCAACTTAACAAACAATTAAATTCCTACGATTCATAAGAAAAACAAAACTTTCCGAATTAAATTAATTGATGCCAACATAAAAAAAAAGTATTTTAATTATCGTCACATCGTGTCACCAGCCATATCAAAAAAAAGTTTACCATAGACACAACTGTCATGCCGGCTGTACACACTCGGAGAGACCGGACGAGACACGCGTGACGTCCATGTATTTTATATTTTAACCTAGTCGTAGAAAAAGTATTGTATGCAACGTTGTATAATTAAGTCAAAAAACGCTCATTGCGTCTCTATTTGCGATACTCGCCGCATTCGCGGCTCGTAACTCGCAACTCACGCAATTCGCATTCTTAGAACCTTCTTATACAACTGTTGCATAAAATACTATTATGCAACAGTTGTATAAGTGGGTTCAAAAAATGCGAATTGCGTGAGTTGCGATACGAGCCGCGAATGCGGCGAGTATCGCAAATAGCGACGCAATGAGCGTTTTTTGACTTAATTATACAACGTTGCATACAATACTTTTTCTACGACGAGGTTTTAAATTATAAAATACAAAATTAATCATAACCTGGAAACAAGGCAAATATGACGTTTGACTGACAGTATGAGTCTATGGTAAACTTTTTAAATTTATAATATACTTAAATTTAAAATAATTTTTTGATGTGGGCAACAATGAATTTAGTTCGGAAAGTTTTGTTTTTCTTAAAAACTGTAGGAATTTAATTGTTTGTTAAGTTGGTAGTTGTGCATTTTTACCGTAAAGCTAAAATTGAGCGCTTAATCCTTGACCTAAGTTTAACCTAGATTTAGAAGTCTGTGGCTGCTAGCAATAACGTAAAGTGACTATAACGACACTAGTGCTGTTATGGGGAATAGAGTATAGACTTTTCTGAACTCATATTATGTATGTTCTTATATTAGTGTTCGTGACCAAGTAAAAGACAGATAACAGTACAGGAGTAGAAAATAGTATTTTATGCAACAGTTGTATAAGAAGGTTCAAAAAATGCGAATTGCGTGAGTTGCGATACGAGCCGCGAATGCGGCGAGTATCGCAAATAGAGACGCAATGAGCGTTTTTTGACTTAATTATACAACGTTGCATACAATACTTTTTCTACGACTAGGTTAAAATATAAAATACATGGACGTCACGCGTATCTCGTCCGGTCTCTCCGAGTGTGTACAGCCGGCATGACAGTTGTGTCTATGGTAAACTTTTTTTTGATATGGCTGGTGACACGATGTGACGATAATTAAAATACTTTTTTTTTATGTTGGCATCAATTAATTTATTTCGAAAAGTTTTGTTTTTCTTATGAATCGTAGGAATTTAATTGTTTGTTAAGTTGTTAGTTGTGAATTTTTATCGTGAAGTTAGAATTGAGCTCTTAATCCTTGACCTAAGCTTAACCTAGATTTAGAAGTCTGTGGATGCTAGCAATAACGTAAAGTGACTATAACGACACTAGTGCTGTTATGGGGAATAGAGTATAGACTTCTCTGAACTCATATTATGTATGTTCTTATATTAGTGTTCGTGACCAAGTAAAAGACAGATAACAGTACAGGAGTAGAAAAATACATAAAATATATATTACATCAAGGTATTATATTGAACGCAATACAACTCATGTTTTTTAAACTCATCTCCCTGATGCTAAAAGCGTGACGTCATGATGGATGACCACACGACGAGATTTTAATTTCTTTATTCCGTTAACAAATTAGCAAAAGTTAATTACGATTACGACGTATTTTAAAAAAACTTCATTTATGCCACACCTGGCCATAAAGTGGCTTTTTCCGCACGCTGGGCGTCCGGAAAAAGCCGCTTTCTGGCCAAGTGTAGACATAAAATGATGTACACAACACGGGAGGTAATAAAGAAAGCCCTCGATCGCATATTTACGTACCTCGCTTGCAGCTCGGGCCGCAAACTTCTGCGATCTCGGCCTTTCTTTGTATTACCACCCTAGTTGTGTAATGTACTATTGGCATATTGTTCTCTGTCGTTTAACTGAGCCGGAATTACTTAATTTGAATTACATTCAATGTAACAACCTGTATACAAAATATCGAATTGAATATGCAATACAATAGCGAAGGATAAGGATACGATTACATCTTACTAAGCTAATATAATGTACTTAATCTGTTTCTCAAGCAAAAAAACAGCTGAAATACCTTAGTCTTCTTTAGCGCCTTATTCCTTATTTAATAATCAAATATGGATCGTGTTTACTACGCCGCTCGCGTAAATCTCACAGCAGAATCAAGGATACGCCAAGTTCCACGTTTCATTCAAATGGAAGCGTCCGCGCCGTACTAATTAATTCATTAGCATGTGATTCATTAATCGCGGACTTATCTCTGCGTAAATTAGAACTACAAGTTAACAAACCTATCATAAAGAAAATTACATTCTAGAGGTCCTTTCTTATGGTTCTTAACACGTTCCCTGTAACTTTTTTGACAAAATCATCAAGGTACAAACACAGTCTTTGTATAATTTTTATTATATGTATAGATGACTCAAGACGAGTACCTACCTATTGATATTTTTCAGATGCTATCGTTAAATTCGTTAGTAAAGAAAGCCTGTTGTGGTTAAAAAAACATTAGGTTTAAATATATTTTATATTTTATTTGAGTAATCTGTTGAGTCAATGATCTGATCTCTTAATAACATAAGTATAATTGTCAAAATTCAAGCTGAAATTGCTATATTTGCTTTTGTTTTCCAATACAAAATAAAACAAATAGTAGCTGGCACGCCGCTTAAAAAAACTCATACACATTAACCGTGAAGGAACACATTTAATAGTTCTCAAATAAAGAATCCTCCACGGGTAAATAATAGGCAAGTCGGTGGAAATCGAGTTCTGTGGACACCCCCCCGCCACTGACTTGGTTTAACATTAGGTACCTACATCTCAAAACTTTTTTTTGGTGTAGAAGATCTGCGTTGCCAGTCTTGTACCTTTTTAACCAACTTCAAAAAGAAGGACGGTTCTCAATTCGTCTGTATGTTTTTTTTTCTTTTTTTTTTTTTTTGTGTGTTTGTTCACCGATTACTTGAAGACGGCTGGGCCGATTTGGAAAATTATTTTTTTGTTTGAAAGGGTAGACTTCCGAGGTGGTCCCATTGTAACTAAATCAGGATCTGATGATGGAATCTTGGAAAAATCGAGGGAACTCTTCAAATATCATAGGCACACATATAGCGATTTCAGTATTTTTCGTAATTTCTCGTCCATCTCTTATTAGCAACAAGTTTCTAGTGTTAACCGACTTCAAAACAAAGGGTAAATTTGTATCTAGGTTTCTTCCCCGATTACTTGAAGACAGCTGAACCTATTTGGAAAATTCTTTTTTTGTTTTAAAGGGTATACCTCCGAGGTGGTCCCATTGTAACCAAATCAGGATCTGATGATGGGATCTTGGAGAAATCGAGGGAACTCTTCAAATATCATAGGCACACATGTAGCGATTTTGGTATTTTTCTTAGTTTCTCGTCCATTTCTTATTAGAAATAAGTTTCCAGTTTTAACCGACTTCAAAGCAAAGAGCAATTTTTATGTAGATTTGTTCCCCGATTACTTAAAAACGGCTAGATCGATTTGGAAAATTTTTCTTTTAACTAAATAGACTTAACAATGTTTTTCCCGTGCCACTAAAAATTAAAAAATAAAGTAAATTTTTAAAACAAAAAATAAAAACCGACTTCCAAAAACGTAAACTAAAAACCAGAAAATAATATGTTAATTACCCCAAAGAAATGGATAATCAACGATTCATATAAACATATACAGATATTTATAGTTTTAACCTGTTATTTTTACATGTCATGTTTTGGATGGGATAGTTTCTTCTCAGTCCATTACCTCGTTCCCCTCAAAAAACCCGGGCTGCTAAAGCGCAAGCTAATTCTTGGTAAAAAATACCAAGGATTCGCATAATCTCATAAGTCGTAATAAGATGGCTTCCGCGAACACTGCAGTTCGCAGAAACACGGAAATCTACCTCACTTATTGTTACCTGGGCAGCATCTCATAGGTACCTACTGTACATAAAGGGCTTGTTACATTAGAAGAAACACGCCACTTACACCCTTTTAAAGGTACGCCTTTATGTAATGCACGTGAATAATGGTTGTTACTGGGAAATTAATTGCATTTTAACCTTATAGTAATTTTTCTCGTCTAGAAGCAATTACCGTCGCCGCAGCGTAATCCCTGCAGCGTGACCGTTTATTGTTATATTAACAATACATTACAACTAAACAGGAAATTATTATAATAATTAACTCACTGATAGCAGCGTCCCTCACGGCCCCAGCCCTGTGGCGAGAACGTAAAAACCAAGCTGTTCAGTATTTCGCTATTACCTAGATCACACACGTGCAGTGCAGCACAATAGTGTCTAAAATGGATAATTCTTGATAATTATCATTCCCCTATCATTCCCCTATGTATACGCAATGGCGGATATTGAGATGTTCCCGCCGTTTTAGAATGGCATTTTTGAGTATTATGCAGTGCACAAATTAACCAAAAATAACAAATGAGGCTGAATTTTCTGAATATATAGGCCAGCGGAATGATATCCTTCAAGAATCACCATAAATACACACCATGGATGGTAAATTGTGTAATGTACTATACCGTGTAGTAATCACTACATTGGGTAGGTACATAAAAAGCACTATTGTAGGGCTACATACCATTATCATACATAAAAAGATTTATCATTCATCAAATTGAAACAATGGTCAAAACATAAACATTGCCTAATTATAACCGTCGGAGTTCCCAAAATAGACTTGTTTTTATGTTGAGCCCACGCCAGCACAAAAACACAATCGCTAGTAGGTACGATGTCTGGTGTTAGACTCGGTTTTTGCACGTTTTTACCATTCAGAGTTCATTCTAGAAATTTCGCTTAGAAGGACTACAAAGAGATCGTTGACTTAGTAAAAAAGCAATCGAAATTGCCACCGCGCGTAACGACCACCGTATTCAGACACACCGCGGTCATGCGGTCTCCCCGCAGCAGATACGTGTCTAAATTGGGCGCGGATTGCCCGAAAACAACACATTGAATTTTTTGTCCTCTTTATTGTGTTTTTAACCGTTGATACAGCGATTTTAAATTACAAAATATATTGGATAGTACAACGCACTTATCCTGAATGACACGTGAAATGAAGTGAATGTTTGAGTCGCTAAGTTTTTTGTTATTTCGTTGACCGAAATGTTGTAAAGGCATGCTAGCCAAAGTATACAGTGCGTTACCAGCAAGTGGGCTTTTTTTAAAGTAGGGTAAAGTAACGTTGTTTCTTAACCTAACCATGACCTTCATTTAATTACTCGACCAAAATTCCGATTTCATTAATTTTCTAACAAACTTTAAATTGCAAGCAATGTACAGCAAAGTAAATTGACAATTAGATGTAAATGCCAGCCCTTCATTCTTTGTTTATAACGAAGTCATCAAGATAAATGCCTGCATCTACCTTTTTCAACAGTTAGAGATACCAGAATTGCTACACTTAAGAAAACTACGGAAAAACAACACTTTATAACTAACAAAATAAAACTTAAAAAGCAATACGAGTACTAGACATTTTGACCTGTTTGAAGTGATCGAGAATCATTTCTTCAAGTTGTACGTGCACAATTTCGTTTATAGCCCTTTCAGACTGACCAGATAGGACCATTCTCTGGACCTCGCTGGACAGCCACTGTTATCATACGAAGATTATGTGGATGCCGTTGTTGATTTGGAAATCACTCTCGATAAAGTCTCAAGGATTGAGGAACATTTCCACGTGTCCCACTGTATAATAAAATCATGTCAGATAATTCTCATGTATCTTTAGCCATTTTAACGAAAAAAGAATATCAATTTTGCAAATAAATGTTTGTTTTGTATTTTGACAAGCTAACGTCAATACTTTTGTAATTGTCATGTCAAATTTTAGAAAAAACTCTTTAAGCTGTGTAAAAAACTTCATACATAAACGTAATGAAAACGACGGCATTCATTATGGAATTGATTTTCTCAACTTTCAACCCCCTACCACGACATGCCTTGTACCAAGTGCATCAGCGACATGAATAACGACAATTACGTAGTACACCTACTACATTTAAAGTACGGATTTAGAAAATTGAATTGTGCAGTTAATTCGCATAATTATGATTTGCTAATACTTGCAAACGATTGCTAATGAAACATATTATTATCAGTTTTAATAGAAGCCCGCATGCCAGTAACACACTGTATAGTTAGTTAGGTATACGTAGACGATAACTACTGAAAGCCGCAAATGAAATGCGGCTTCCAATAGTGATAGTTCCTAGGTTCTAAAACAATTTTGAAGTTTCATTTCGCTTATTATTGGTACAGATTGAGCGCAGACCTACCGAAGATCGGTCTTAGTTTAAAAATAGCAGCACGCGCGCGCCGGCGTCAGTTCACGTCTCCTAACCTTAAAGCCAGTAATCACTTTCTTTTCGACGTGTACTGTCAAGAAAACCGTGTAATTTCACCGCTCGAACACAAAATGTCTCAGAGTGGCGAGGGTTTCTTTAAAAAGTTTCACGAAGCGATAAACGACGGCATTGACGACGTGGCGAGGAATAACTTTGCCAATTTGGAGACGGACGCGAAGCGCGCATCCTACTTGTGCAGTCTTCCTTTGATACGGAATTACGAGTTGGAAGTGAAATGCCAAGAAATGCCGAGGAAAGACGTCGCAAAGGCAAGGGGGTTGAAGGACGCGGGCAATGCGGCCGTGCAGAAAGGGGACTGGGGCCGAGCGCTGCAGCTCTACACCGAGGGCACGGTGCACATGCCTGCGCAGGAACGTGAGTATTAGGGTATGCAGTACCGGTACCCTTCTAGAGAACCGGGATTTTCGGTACTGGACGATAATAGAACCGGGATTTCCCAGTGTTTTCGGTACTTTCGGGACGAGTCTTCAAAAACTCTGTCAATACTTCAGTTCAATGAGATTCAGTTAGTTTTTTAATAGAAACTACTACACATTGCAGTAAAAGCACATTTATTAATTATAATTTAAGTAATAATCACAATTTTATGGCGCAGCGGGGCAGGCGAGGGTGAGACGCTGGCGATCGTCGTTGCCACGCTTGTTCTTTTTGAATTATACGTAATGTTTCGCCATTTTTGTCACTATTTGAATTACGATAGACAGAACTCGATATAGTACCTACCCACATCAGAAAATATTAATTAAATGAAAAATGCTGCTTAAATGTGTATCCCGAAAATACCGCGACTTTTATTTTCACGTCCCGGTTCTTTGCTCGACTCAAAATACTGGGAAATCCCGGTACTTTCGGTTCCGGTGTTTCCCGGGATCTAACCCTAGTGAGTATGTAAGCTGCCGCTGCTGCGACTCGCCACGTCCCGCACTGTGACGTTTAGTATAATAATAATCAATCGATGTACTTTATGTTTATATTTTCTAAAAGCGCAGTTTAGGTTAGGACTGTCACGGCAGCTATAAAGGTTGAGCAGAGTGACCTGGATCGTGCAGTCGCAGATATCAACGATGACTTAAACCGAATCTCTGCCTGGTCACGTCGTTTTGGGATCGACGTAAATCCGTCTAAGTGCCAGGCAATCGTGCTCGGTAGCCCTCGAACTTTAGCTACAACCAGTATGGGTCAATTGCCTCCCATCATGTTTGAGGATATACCGATTTCGTTGACGTCGCACGTGAGAAACCTGGGTCTGATTTTCGACTCTGGACTCACATGGGAGCCACAGGTGTCTGATGTTTGTCGCAGAGTGAATTACACACTAAGATCACTGTATCGGTTTAAGTACTTCCTGCCTATCAGCACTAAAACTCTCCTTATGCAAGCTCTCGTCTTACCTGTGGTTGATTATGCAGATGTATGCTACTCAAATATTACACAGACGTCATTGACCCGGCTGGATCGACTCCTTAACAACTGCATCAGATTCATTTTTGGACTCCGTAAGTATGACCATGTATCCGCTTTTCGCCGGCAACTTAACTGGCTTCCCATTCGTGAACGTAGGTCATTACGAGTCTTATGTACACTCTACTCCATCTTATTCGATCCAGCTGCGCCCGATTACCTTAGATCCAAATTTCATTTTACAACTCCTCGACCTGGCTGTACTCTCCGGTCATCTCGAACTCTAAAGCTCGATCTTCCTCCTCACCGTACCGGCTTTATGTCAGACTCATTTACTGTTCAAGCAATTAGGCTTTGGAATGATCTCCCACTGTCCATCAGGCAAGCACAAAGTAAATTTACATTCAAGCGCATGTTGCGCAAGCATCTCCACAATACGCTCTAAACTTAACTATCGGCATGAGGTTTTTCACTAGGTACGTAAAGTAGTATGTATATGTAGGTTTATTATATTATATTGTATTTGTGTAAGTATATTTACGTATATATCATAGGCACACTTGTAAACTAATCCTCAGTTTTCTCTCTGACTTTAAAGACCCTGCACCAAATTTATGTTTCTGTTTAGTCCATTGGTTGACTGGTAGAGAATGCCTTAAGGCATTAAGTCCGCCATTTGTACTTTTTTGTATTGTGCAATAAAGTTTAAAATAAATAAATAAATAAATAAAGGTTGCTGTTCAACAAGAAACATTAAAGGCATTAAACATTCATAGCAAGTTACCCAATAAGGAAAAATATGCATGTGTCATGATTTTAGCTAAGAACTGCACTGCGGATGCGAGTATAACAAAGCTTTATCGATCTCTACCTAGCGACTGACGTTTAACGACGTCTCTATCAAATGTTTACAAATATAGCCCAGGTTTTTTATCTCCTTAACGATGCAAATTAGTGTCTGCTCTGAAACTTTAGGTGACCGAAATATTTCATAAGTAACTAAGTAATTAGCTTACCTACTTGATAACCCGATTTGTCCTAGCGTGAGCGTGAGAGTTGGGCAAAAATTTAGTTGACTAAGAATAAGAATAAAATTCCAAATTTTATTCTCAGTCAAAATATTTGAGTAAGATTGAAAATCATGAGCAAGTTATTCTGATTTGATTTAAAATGATTAAATCATTTCATTTTTATTCTGATTTGATTTAAAATGATTAAATCATTTCATTTTTATTCTAAATGACAAATCAAATTTTGATTAATTTATTCCGACAGACTATTAGTTAAACTAACGTTTTAGTTGACTTATTAATATTTAGAATAAGATTGATTTTATTCTTCATACATTTAGTTCACTGATTGCACTTGTAATTTGAACTATTTCTCATACTTTTAATGTTCAGTTTTTTTTAACCATGAATAAATATGACACACAACCTATGGCATAGTAATTAGGTAGCTTCGAGATTATCTGATGATGAATGGAACCAGGAGGTAGGTAGTGGAACTCTTCAATGGCTATTGGTAAGACCTTCAATTCAAGTATGGATTCATTTCGCTTGTGGTAAAGGGTTCTATACATAGTATAGTATACATTACACTATACGGCGATGGTCAGCCAGCCAGGAGGTGGGTAGTGGAACCCTTCGTAGAGTCTTAGTAAACCCCTCGAGTTTGGGCTTATTTGATTTGTTGTAAAGAGTCCTATGCATTAAATCCTGTGGTGATGGTCTAGTGATGGATCCAGGACGTGGGCAGTGGTAATTTTAGTAAATCTGTCAAGTTTGGGCTCATTTTATTTGTTGTAAAGAGTTATACTCGTATGCATTACACTCTATGGTGGCGGTCTGACGATGGAGCCAGGTGCTGGGTAATGGTACTCTTTGAAGAGTTTTAGTAAACCCCGCGAGTTTGGGCTCATTTGATTTGTTATAAACAGGCCTTAACTTTTCGTGATTTTAACAAGCGTGACGTTTATAATTTAAATGTCTTTATTATTTAGTACAACACTAAAAAATATGGATTGTACAACCAGAGATTGATTCAAAATATCAATCGTCATTTTTTAATGGCGATTAATTTAGTTGCGATTAAATTAGTTGTGAGAATGGTCGACTAACAATTAAATTAGTTTTAGTTTCAATCGACTAAATTTCACGGTTAAATCTATATTAAATAAAACTACGTAGTCGCTCGTTTTTGCATTTTTTATTTAACTTGCAATATAGATAACTTGCAATATGTAACTACGACGAGTAGGTATGTACATTGTAGGTACTCGTATGCGTACGTTGTAACTATGTTGGTTTGGGTGGAATCTTGCAACTTATATTGAAGCAGATATCTTCAACCGATTGAGCTAAAATTATGTATACAAGTTTAATTTGAAACGCTTGAATGAAAATGCAATATAATGGGCCTTAATATTACGATAAATAACGAAAAACTGCAATGCACAATGTTTACAAGTCGCAAACAATAGTAGGTAAATAGGTAGGTAGGTGCTCTATTCATAATTATTTTGATACTTTAAGTACTAGTTCTATACGATACTGAGTAAATCTTAGATATAGATATTATCAATATTTTGTTGTCTCTGTCATTAGTAAATCTCTTTTTAGTGTCACGCGGCGACAAAACAATGGGATAATCCTACTTACCTGGAAGTTGTTTGTTGCATTTTGGTGCAAGTCTGCCGCCATAACGCAAAAGGGCACAACTAACATTTTTTTTTGACACTGAGTTGTATACATATTGCACTTCTGCCGCCATAACGCAAAAGGGCACATCTAACATTTTTTTCGACACTGAGTTCTATACATATTCGGAATCAGTAAATTTCACTGATTCCGAATATGTATAGAACTCAGTGTCGAAAAAAATGTTAGATGTGCCCTTTTGCGTTATGGCGGCAGAAGTGCCGACGAATCTTCTAAAAATAACACGTTCTAATTCTATTGAATGAAACATCTGCATGTTGTTTTCCGTTCAATTTGCTTCTAACATTATTTGCGGAAAAATAGTCTAACTAATAAGTCGATTAAAAAGTTTAGTTGACCGAAATCAATCGGCAGCTAATTTAGTTGCAACTAAACTAGTTGCACTCTATACAACTAAGATTGATCAGTCGTCGTTTTCAATCGTGCGTCGCAATTAATTCTGTTAATCTCAATCGTTAATCGTTAGTCGATTACATTTTGCCCATATCTGTGTACAACTTAGTTTTTAGAGAAGAAATAAAGTAGTTTTTCTTACAATTATGAAGGAGGTAACATTTTTCCAAATCGGTCTAGCTGTTTTAAATTAATCGGGAAACAAACCTACATAAAAATTGCTCTTTGTTTTGAAGTCGGTTAAGACTGGAAACTTATTTCTAATAAGAAATGCACGAGAAACTAAGAAAAATACCAAGATCGCTATATGTGTGCCTCTAATATTTTAAGAGTTCCCTCGGTTTCTCCAAGATCTCATCATCAGATCCTGATTTGGTTGCAATGGAACCACCTCGGAAGTATACCCTTTCAAACAAAAAAAGAATTTCCACATCGGTCCAGCCGTCTTCGAGTAATCGCGTAACAAATATAAAAAATAAAATAAAAATAAAAACATATAGACGAATAGAGAACCGTCCTTCATTTGAAAGTCGGTTAAAAATGCATAGAACTCATTAAAACGAGCCCACTTCCATGTTCCATCATCAATTCAGTTCAGCTTGCTGATGTGATGCCTGTGTGCAGGAGTGAGTGAATAGTGGAACACGAAATACAAGATATTGCTACTACATTACTTACTAAGCCTATAGACGGGATAACAATTTCAATTTCGATAAATAAATCAATCAGAGGAATTCATTTTAACTAAAAAAATCATGATTGAATTTATTTGATTGGTTATTAAATTAGTTTTACTCAAATTTTTGAGTGAGAATAAATCTTAAGTGATTTAATCATTTCAAATTTAATCTGATTGAAACTGAAGTGATTTAATCATTTCAAATTTATTCTGATTGAAACTGAAATGATTTATTCTCACGATTTTTTATTCTGATTGACGATATTAGTCATGAGTGCCCAACACTGAGCGTGACTTACTTAGGTACCTACCTGTTAAATACAATACAAATATGAAACTAAGGTTGAACTTTTATTTATAGTATTCTGCATCCTGATTCCAGTTTCAAAAACCGGCCAAGTGCGAGTCGGACTCGCGCACCGAGGGTTCCGTACAAACTCATAAGTAGATACATGAATAGTTCAAGAAAAACTATATGGCGATTAGTTTAGTAGGAGCAAATAAGTATGTGTTAAGATTTTTGCAAATTTCTCAAAAACGGTGCAAGTTAGGAAAACCGTTATATTTTTCCTGTAATATATAGGACGACATTAATAATTGCTAATTATTACAGATAATCGCCATAAATCAAAAACTACTTATTTAAAAAACAATACAAAAATACTGTTTTAATCTACAAATTAAGCCCTTTCATTTGATACCCCACTCGATATAATAGCCCTACTTTCAATTTGCAAAGTCTCATTACGGACCCCTTTAAAAAAAAGCAAAAAAGTTACAAGATTTTTTTTACATCCCATAAGCTCGAGTTAGCGGTTCTTAACACTATTCCAAATTTCAAGTCGATAGCATCAGTAGATCCTGAGATATCTTGCTGTGACAGACGGACAGACAGAAAGACAGAGTCGCACCATAAGGGTTCCTTTTTTACCATTTTGGTACGGAACCCTAAAAACGCATTGAGTAGCTAATGTATAGTGAGACAAGATGTGCTCCACGTTACGGTGGTAAGACTTTTAGGATGTTCACGTTGAATGTGCTCAACCCAACGATATGCCGAGGGACAAAACTTGGCATGTAAGCTAAACCTAAATAAAATAAGTAGGTACAGTCAGCTCCAGAAATAAGTAGCCCCCCTGTCATACATTCGTAGTATGGCAGGGGGTATACTTATCTCTGCAGCTGACTGTACATACTCGATTTTTATTACACGATATTTCGGCAGCAAAATACATGTTGTTTGTGTCAAAAGTAGCGGTTAATTGAAAAAAAAGCCTATAAGTCATTCGTGTACAATAAAACAACAACGTTTTACCATAATATAAACCGTAGCGTACAATGTATAGCTATGGAATTTTAACTATCACAGAAAAAACCTACACATCGTGCATAAACAGGCAATCATTTGTAATGGAATCTTGTTTGTATTGGAAATTAATTGTCTACCGGCGCCCATTCTTTGATAATTACGAATTACGTCTGTACAAAACATAGCGCAAACGTTGCACTCAGGGGCTCCACTGTTGAGCTATGTAACTTTATGTAACGTCAGTTTTAAAGTGTAGAATCACATTTATTTATACATGTGCTGTATGTGATACCAATAGTATATATTCCACCACACCATATCATACCATATATTATACTTTATTGATGGGTCCTGGTAAGGGCAAATATTTGTGTGATTGCACGAATATTTTGTTCCTGAGTGATGGATGTATTCTATCTACATATTTAAGTATGTATATCGTCGTCTAGTACCTACCTATAGTACAAGCATTGCTTAGTTTGGGATTAGCTTAGTTAGCTCGATTTGTGTAAGATTATCGCCCGATATTTCTTTATTTATTTATTTATATAATATAGTAGCAGCAATAATAACTTACCGTTTCTTGAGGCGGTGTTTGTCCGATCTTTAATGTCAGGCCGCCACAGAATATGGCAGAATGGACTCTCGTGTCGGACGCCAAAAATCCACTTTTCAGTCCACTACAACATGGTTAAAGCTTAACTAAATTGTGACCCCAGGCGAACAGGCCCCCACCTAGTCCGACACCTATCGTGGTAGGCCGGGACAGGTGACCTGGTTCGACTCCAGGCACCCCCCGGCACTTACCCAGCCCGATGTGCGTGCCGACTGTGTGTACGGCACACGGTCGGACGCCCTTGGGTGGTCTGGCCAGCGACCTGGTTCGAGCCCAGGGACCGCAACGGCCAACCACCCGGCCCGACAATCACTATGCCCGGTCATGGGTTGTGAGTTTGTCAGGTTTAAAATAAAAAATAAAAAAGCTTAACTAAATTATACTTATAGACCAATAATATCACACAGATAAAAATAATTTTACCTTCATTGATTTACTTGATAGGTAATAAAAACACAAATATCATTCCGGGCTTTGTTAATGCGAAGCAAATTCTGATTCAGGACAGTTAGTCCTTTACTCTTATTCCGGTAGCAAGGATAAACACTTGTCCACAATGTCACAGCATATACATAAACCAGGGGCAAGTAACAAGCTCTATTCGACACGTTTTGGTGGGTTCACCCGTTCAACTGCTGTGGTAGGAGGCCCAGTCCAAATGCGGCTGTCAGTGACCCAGCAAGCTACATCTTCAGATCTCTTATCGAATGGTACTGCAGAAAATAGCTGGTCAATTTTCATAATAGGGCACCGAGGTTATCAGGAAGGACTTTGTCAATTCGTTTAAACAGCATGGCTTTACGTGGCTTTACCACCTCCATTATATGACAGGTAAGTGTCAAATATGGTCACTTTGTATTTTTTTACAGATTTAACATTAAGAAAGTCTCTTTAGGAAAAGAGGAATCTATCATTCGTTCTTCGTGGAGTTAATTTCACTATCAAACTTTTTCCTTATATCTAATCTTTATTCCAGACAAATAATGCACGATGAACTAACTCCTGTTTTACTTCTTAAGGGATATTTCCAATGTTTGTGTCCACCTTCAACACAAACATCGCCAAGACAAACTACATCATAACAAAAATTGTATGCATAGTATATATATTAGCTTACTTGTTCAATCAAGCAATAACTACGTAGTAATTATATGCTTGTGTAGCAATAAACTATGACATAGAACTGCTCTTTTTGCTATCTGCTTGTTTGATATTAACAGCGACAAATCATTGCGAATTTATCATAACATCGTGTACGGTCTCAAACTGCACATACCTACTTACTAAATAGCAAAGCGCATACTCAGCATACCTATCCGTTCATTTTTAGGGTTCCGTACCGAAATAGTAAAAAAGGAACCCTTATGGTGTGACTCTGTCTGTCTGTCCGTTTGTCTTTCCGTCTGTCTGTCCGTCTGTCACAGTCAGATATCTCAGGAACTACTGCTGCTATCGATTTGAAATTTGGGATAGTTTTAAAACTTAAAAGTCACTAATCCGAGCATACTAAATATAGTAAAAATCCTAAGTATACCTTTTTTACTTTTTTTAAAGGGGACTGAAATGGGAGGTCGAAAATTTTAAGTTGTGCTAGTGTATATTATAGGTAAACGCGTCCCGCGTCAGTCTGCATTCAACCGCCGATCATTGCGACTCATTGAGTGTTAGTTTGTGACAATAAACGCTATGTGAACTTTATCAAACTCTTTAAATCAAACACTCCAACATTCATTAAAAGCTATAT